>JBBPDA010000037.1:1785482-1828307 GCA_037974385.1 Arnoldichthys spilopterus
CCCCCCCCCCCCCCCCCCCCCCCCCCCCTCTCCCCCCCCCCCTCAAGTAAACAGGCAAGCAATGAAGGACAACAGCGACAGTCAGAGCCAGAACGGAACTGTCAGGCTGTACAAGCGCGACATTTCAAACTGCCCCGCACAAAGAGGCATTAAGGGAGGGGAAAAAAATAAAAAATAAAGTTGGGGGAACTGCTGCAGAATGGAAATTAACCCTTAGAAGCGTGTTGCTGCCAGTGATTAATTTTGCAGCTTACAGCTGAAAAGATTCTTTGCAAAAAAGCAGATTCAAAATGTTCTATTCATTCCACATTTGCTTGGAAGTAATATTCATTATGAATTAAATTTGGGGGAAAACGTTTGCTACAAGACAAACTTTTCAATTTCATTATGAAATTATATTTCTATGTAAATGTAATGCAAATCAAAAGTAAATCACATTTTTCCAATGTATTATCACTTATGCACTGTGTGCATCATGGAGAATGGACATCATGAATTTGCCATCAAATGTAGATATTTGTTTGAACACCATGGAGCTGTTACCAAGTTGTGCAACATTAATAGGCATTTTTCTTCATTAAAAATTTATTCATTAACTGTGAGAATATTGAATTGTGAAACTAATCAGAGGCTGAATGTTTTGCACACCCACTTGTTTCAATGACAAAGTACCAGATACTTGCCTGGTCTGCAGCGCAGGCCGTCCGAAGCAAGCTTTTGACCTTCCGGACAAACGCATGTGTACTTGGGGGAGTGCTTGTTGATCTGAGGTGCTGGTAGGCACATGTACGAGCAGCCTCCATTGTCTGCCTTCTCATTGCACCAGTTAGTCCCTTCAGAGAAGCAAAACACAAAGCCTTCAGTCACTGCTTCAGCTCCAACCTACCTCCAATCTGCCTTGTAGGACTGTGCAGTGTTATGATGACTAATAATGAATACGTGGATAATGAATGCCTTGATTCATTTGTCAAAATAATGGGTGCCAATCTTTTAGACAGGACACATGACTCACCAATGCATCATATATTACAAGACCTATTACAATTTACAGCCATATAGATGCATATACCAGTAAAATATACCAGTATTTTTACCCATTGTGTAGCCTTATATTTGGAAATGTCCTCTTACCGAACATCACTAACCCATCACAGAACCATTATTGCTACTGGACTCACCCGACAGCTGGATGAGCTCATGGTAGACAATAATATCCTGCGGTTCATTCAGATTGTTGGCCAGCATAGTCACATCTGATCCTGTGAACTTATTTGCCCCATAGATAGCCTCGCTCTCACCATCTGTCCAGAACACTCGATCCTGTCAAAAATAAAAAGGCAAAAAGGTAACATTACAAGTACTTTATAATAGAAAACCAAGCAAGCTGTATTCCTTGATTATATTACAAACACTGAATCATTGAACTTATGTTAATTTAGTCAATCAATTTAGTTGATTTAGTCAAAGGGGTGTGCAAAAAGACTTGTGCACCAATATCCTGCCTGTCTCTTTGTGGGTCAGGCTTTTTAAAAATTGACACAAAAAGGATCAGTATCAATATATTTGGGGGTGGGGTGGGGGGTTGGGCAGGAGAAGAGAGGGGGAGGGGAAAAAAAAAATAAATAAAAAAATAAAAAAAAAAAACAACCCAGGCCACCTCTTACTAAACCAAAATGTGAACAAAGCAAGTTTAAAATCCCATTTCATTCAAAGCATTCAGCCTTACAAAAACATCACAAAAACCATGTGTAAAAAGAAACCATAAATTAATGACCGCCCAGAGAAACATTTTTCAGTCCAGTTGAGTTTCAAATATTAGGCTTACTGACCGTGAAAATGCAAAAAAAAAAAAAAATCTCATTCACCAAAATATTCAAGACACTTCCATGTAGCGTAGCAGTAAACTTTTGTCTAGACATGATCAAACCCATAGCACAGTATTTTCTTACCTCAAACACAGTGAGGGCGAATGGGTGGGCCAGGTAATCTTGGGACTGCAGCACTTTTCGCCGGTTATCTCCATTCAGGTCGACGCTACACAGTGTGTGCAGCTTGGAGTCCACCCAGTACAGTCTGCTTTTGATGAGATCTGTCAAATACAGCAAAGACATTAACCACAGCCATCAACACCATTTCTATACAGAATAACCATGAATCTAAAGTGTTACTAATGGTAACTTAAACTTACCAAGGGTGATGCCATTTGGCCACTGAATGTCAGTCTGGACCAGGACTTGCCGGTCTACTCCGTTCATACCAGACTTCTCAATCTTGGCTGGCTCTCCCCAGTCTGACCAGTAAAGGAACCTACAATGGCATGAAACATGTTCATTTCAGCTCCTCCCAAAAAAAAAAAAAAAAAAAAAAAAAAAAAAAGTGCTTTTTCAGGCTTTTGATTTTTAAAACAGAATATCTCAATACCCAGAGAGGGGATCCACTGCAATGGAGGCTGGCTCTTTTAGTTCACTGCTGAACAGCACTTTCCGCTTTGTGCCATCAAAATTGGCCACTGCTATTGTCTTATTGCCCAGGTCTGACCAGTAGATGTTCTTGTAGATCCAGTCCACTGCTATCCCCACAGGTATCTGAACATTATCGATCACTTTGGTATAGCTGCCTAGGTCTTCACGTTTGTCCAAGACTGTGCTGCAGAAACCAAAGCAAATAAAACAGCTTAAATTTTACTTCAACCTCCCACCCCCACCCCACCGTAATGAATGATTCACACCATTAAGTTAATTCAGACATACCCTGGAATTAAAGAAACTCCACCTCCAGCACAATGACTTGTCTGTGTGACAAGTATGATTTGCCCAAAAACAGAGTGAGGTCATGTTACCTGAAGATAGCTTTTTGCCCCAGATCTGCCCAGAAGATCCTCTGTTGGGTAAAGTCTGCATCCAGAGCCACTGTGTTGCGTAGCTGTTCCACTATCTGCGTGTACTCGCGGCGCTCCAGCCCCAGCTTCCGGATGTCCCTCCGGTTAGTGAAGATCAGACACGGCTCTTTGCCTTCAGTAGACAGAAGAGCAACAGTGCACGTGAAATCCTGACAACGTTTTTGTAGGAATTTGATAAAATACAAATAAAATACAAAACGAAGTGTTCGCAAGACCTGCAGCCTTGTGCAAGACCCCTCCCACACCTCGCATGGACTTCTCACACACACATACTGCAGCATCAGAGCCAGATCTGCCATGTTGCATGACCATTTTTCCCCAGGCTGTCAGGCTCAAACACCATGCTGCCTCCCAGGATCCTACACACTGCCTCATCCTCCACATAACCTTCCTATATCAAGCTTATACTCACGGACAGCATCTTTATCTAAAGGATTGTTTTTACATATTAAATGCAAGCGACCATAACCTCTTATACAGAACTTACTCATGCACACACACTTTATCTAAAGAACTTGCCACATAAAATGTTTTACTATTACCTTTAAATAGAACAGCCACTTTATCCAAAAGTTTTTTTGCTCACAGAATGTAAGATTCAAGAGGTTTATTTGTCACATACATAGTTATACAGGTACAACATGTAGTGAAATGTACCCTGATCGTTTCTGAGACTGCATGCATTCATTCATATATATATATATATATACAGTAAACCTAACAATATACAGAATAACCAGTTTAAACAGTAAATACACACTCTTAACAATATATATTCTGGCAAATCACCTGTAAAACAAACTCATTTGGCCTGTATATAAAGTAATGACAATGACATCGGAGCATATACACTGCACATAGCCATGGTTGCATTATGGAAAACACTTTGTAGTCTTTGTAACTCATGACTACTAGTTAAAGTGTTAGTTCAAAGTGTAAAAAGGTCAATTTCTATCATCTCGGCTGTATTTGAGTAGCAGCATGAATTTAGTTTGCTTTGACTTAAATTTAAAAAAATCAGCTTTAACTTTTAAAAGGCTGTAATTCTGTACTGAGTAATTCCCTGATCACCTGATTCAAAGGAGAAAATAGTTACCAGTTTGCTTAGGGGCAGGAAGTTCCCAAACCCCGCCACGCACCATTTAGACTACTGACGGACTACAGCAAATGAATAAGCTCTGCTGATGCACTGGCTCAATGCCAAAAGCCCTCAGGCGTGCAATGCCAAGGGAACTCCCACACTGGATTTAAGGAGACCTTGAGAGCGCAGTTTAACAATGGCTCAACTCTGCTAGAGCAGTCCGTCACACCTACCTACTGCTTTACACACTCCAGTAGTGGGGTCCATCTGATAGCCGCGGTGACACTCGCACTTGTAACCGCCTTTAAGGTTGATACAGGTTTGACTGCAGATGCCAGGGTTTAAACACTCGTTGATATCTGGGGTGAAGAGCAAGAGACAGCTGAAACATTCCCAACACCAAGCAGCTGCAGAACACAGTACAGCAGCAGCATGAACGGCCTTGAACATGCGAGAACTTTATTTCATGCAAGAGAAACCGGATGCGCTGAAGCAAAATCTTTGAAATGAGAAAAAGTAATCGCACCATAACCATGAGACAACCCTGCTAAACCCATTTTCAGCTCCATTGAAAGTCACAGCTGAATCGCAATCGTTAGTCCAAATAAGTTCTATGCCTGCACACACCTCCGCAGGTTTTGCGATCGATGAGCTGAAGCCCGGGGGTGCAGTCGCACTCGTAGCCAATCACCATGTCTCGGCAGATATGAGAGCAGCCACCGTTGTTGAGCAGGCACTCGTTCTGATCTGAAATAAAAAGCAGGCAGGTGTCTCATGCAAGCAGAATATCAATACCAAAACACCTGGCAGGAGGCAGACCAATCCGCAGAACAGGAAACACACTGATCAATATTCTAGAGGGGAGAGACAGCAAGGTACGCTAGTGTGTCCTTGAACTGCTCCACAAAAATGAGTCAGTGAGTCATACACAAAGTCAATATTTGTTCCTCACAGCTCACTCCTGTGGCCACAATGTCAAGATGACAAATGCAACAATAGATGAATTTGTAAAGCAGGCAAATTCTTCGCTGGTTGGTGTTCTGCAAGTTCCCAGTTCAAACATCTGCCAAACATGAAAAATAACCAAAGTTGATAAAAAGCATGTTTGAGCCAGGGCATCACTAAAGTGGCCATCCAGGGCTGCAAATAAATACCCCTGCCCTAAAGGGCCTAAATCTCTGAGCAGGTGCAGAATGCTGATCCTGGGTCAGAGTTCATCTGGCTTCTCTGTTATCGCAGTCCCGCAACGCCCAAATGATCCAGAAACTCACTGCATTCTTTAATTGGCTCATCGCTCCAGTCAGGGCAGTCTCGAGCTTTGTTGCACACTTTGCTCATCTCGATGCACTCTCCACTTCGACACTTGAACTTGTCTGGACCGTTGCACTGAGTCACTGCACAAAAAGCAAAAAGAGAAGCTTACAAGTTCCATATTACACCTAGATTAAGAAACATGCCAGGCCCACTGCTACTATGCAATAGAGTGAAATGTGAAAGCACAAGCGTATTTAAATGATTTTCAGTAGTGAAGATTTAAAATAACGTGGTAACTGCACTAGTTCTAAAAATTGGCCCAGTTTCCTACTAGATCAGATCATATACATCTGACCTCATTGGACACAATATCAATATTATTCCTCCCACTAATTGCCACTGAAAAACGCTTCAGGTAGACCATTTAGAGATTTGTGCTTCAACAGACTCACAGTTTTTGCAGTTGACTTCATCTGTGCCGTCGGCGCAGTCTCGGATGCCGTTGCACTGCCGGCTGCCATGGATACAGCTGCCATCGTCACACTTAAACTGGTCAGGCCGGCAAGAGCGAGCAGCTGGAGAGGGAATGGAAAAACAAAGACCTAAGAATGACCTTACAGGCCAAACACACAGGAGAGCTGACCTCTAACAGCATGCCACATAAATGTAATTCCTTTACCCACTTGACAGGCCATAATCAAAGCACTGCCTTGGCACCTAGCCAAACCTGAACTGCCACTGCAAAGACAAAGGCTGATCTTTAGTTTAACTTTTAGCTGCACATATTTGGTGCTCCATACAGCGGTCACCTGATCTTACATTAGTGTCACCAAGTTCATACAAACATTATGTAACTAAGTTCAGTCATTTTGTGATTAATATGATCTATATCTGCATTAATTTCATTGTAAATAGAGTTTAAAATGTATGAGCAGTATTTAAGGTTTTTATAAGATGCAAACGCTGCCATAATGTTAACCTATTTAATCATATTCTGTATCGTTTAACACTGTCTTAAATTATAAGGTGGAAAATTAAAGTTTGTTGTGAATTTTTAAGGCCTAGAGCTTAATTTACAGAACACGTTAAAATGGCAAGATCACCAAAAAATTGCAATTTTCCTCATTATTCCAGAATTACACCAGGATGGTGGATTGTATTATGAACTTTTGCCCACAAACACATTCATAGTCATACACTACAGTTCTACTGTCCTCTGTTGAAAAAGACACTCAGCAGCATCAGTTAGAAACAAATGTTCAGTCAACAAACACTAAAGAACGAAAATAACGTTAGTGATTGTCATTGTGAACAAACTCAAGCACCACAACGAAATGTGACCTCTGCATTTAACCCATCACATGTGCACATTTGAAGCAGCAGGCAGCGATCAACAGCGCATGGGGAGCAGTGTAGGAGATCTCTCAGTGGGACTTGAACCAGCGACCTTCCGGTCCCAAGAGCAAGGTCCTAACCACTAGGCCACCACTATCACTTCATAGTCATTTCAACTAGATCAGCCATTGATAATTAGCCACAAGAAGATGCAAAGTGTACTAATTAAAACCATTATCTGCCCAGAAATTCAACATCAGTGTCTCGAGTAATCTCAATCTCCTCCTTAGTCACATTTAAAACACAAGCCCCTTACGGCAATTCTTCTCATCGCTCCCGTCTTTGCAGTCAGCATCTCCATCGCAGCGCCACTTGCGGTGGATGCACTCTCCAGAGCCGCACTGGATCTCGCTGGATGAACACTTTGCGGGTGGTGTGGGGTTTCTCCCACAGCGGGCTGGGGACTCGTCCGATTGGTCCTGGCAGTCCACGTCGTCGTCACACACCCAGCCTCCGGGAATACACGTAGCATTGCCACACTGGAACTCGTTGGGGCCGCAGGAAGAAGGGGCACAGTCCTGCTCATCACTGCCATCGCCACAGTCATCCTCACTGTTGCACACAAAGTTCCGCGAGATGCAGCGGCCACTTGAGCAGGTGAACTCCAGAGGAGCACAGGTGATGTTACCTGAATGGAAAGTGGACAGTTGAGGGTGAGGCTCTGAGTGACACCTGGCAGCAGTCACAAAGATCAAAGCCCAAGAAGGGCAAAGTCTCAGTTGGAAAGACGTTAGTCAGGCAGGGAGTAAGCCAACTAAGTACTCACGCACAATTATTAGCTAGAGAGAGAAAAGACAGAGACTTGCATCCAATGAAAATGTATTTCTCTTAATGTTGAACAATTCACCCGCTTATGCTTTAATAAAAGGTGAAAATATACCAACTAATGACATTAGGTATGTTTTCATAATTTAAATAAAAAAAAAGTCTAAAATGAGTGGTCAAAAAAGTCAGCAAGCATATCTGATTCTAATTTTTTTTTTTTTTACAGAAACTAATGGTATTTTTTCCCCCGCTTAAGTGGGCCAAGGGTGTACTTACTTTCTCCAAGAAGAATATTCCACGGTTAATATTTTTGAAGAACAAATGATTGGAAAAGCTCATTATTCTCATGTTATTTATCTGTTAGCACTGTATTAAAAGAGGGCAGAGACATTTGCTTGTTTAAATATGTTAAGAAGGAGAGGAAAAGATTTGTACCTTTCCTCACATGGCTATAGCAAACATTTTTTTTGCCCAGCAATTGGCCAAAAGTCACAGAGACGTTACAGAATATGTAATCACATTGAACAGACAAGGGCTGACTGTTAATCCAGGATGATTACTGTCCAACATTATTGGAGTTATGAGTGCAAGAGCAAATGACATGTCTATGCTCCACCCTGAAGTGTCATGCTGCCAGCCTGTGGGGCTGTAACAGATACTACTAGAGATTCCCAGACTACAAGACTGGCACTTCATCTAACACAGGAACTGGTACGGTCTTACTGTTGTGTCACAAGCTGCTTTAGGAATGAAGGAACTTCCTAAAAAGCTCTGAAACAGGTGCATTATGCTTCCAGCGCCGCCCCCCCCCCCCCAATAACACTGGGTGACTCACACTCCGCCACAAGCAATAATCACCTTGACTTGCATCAGATGACAAACACGCTGAGGCTAGGCAGTGCAAGCAGGATTTTCCTCAAACTGTTACTGGCAGTTCATTCATCACAAGTGTCATGCAAAAATCAGGCTCTGACTCACCACAGTTTACTTCGTCGTCTCCATTGTCACAGTCCTTCTCGCCATCGCACTTCCAGAAGACAGGAATGCACTGCGTCGAACCCACACCACAGCTGAACTCGTTCATTCGACAAGTTCGGGTGTCTGAAAAATGGCAAGGTAAAGCAAAATAATATTTAAACTGTTTAAACACCCATGAAACAGACTGAACTCAAAATAACCCAAGTAATTCAGCAACAAGCATAAACCTTCAACAAGCAAAGCACAACCGATTCTTTTTCCAGGGAAGAGCAATTTATTAAGTTTGTGATTCTTTATATAGCACATCATACACAGAGGTCATTCAGTGTGTTTTAGAGGGATAATAATAATAATAATAATAATAATAATAATAATAATAATAATAATAATAATAATAATAATATTACAGCTATAGAGCACCATATAGGGCTTAAAAATTAAGCAAAAAAATTAGGAATAAAATTAGATTAGATTTAAGAAATTAACAAACTGCATGATAAAAGTACATAAAGTTGCTGTCTGTTTAATTAAATGCTGTGGAAACCAGTTTTTTTTCTTCTTTTTAAAGCTTGCAACAATTGGGGCAGGTCTGCTCCCAATAGGGAGCTGGTTCCAGCAGTGAGGAGCATGATGACTAAACACCATTTCACCAATGCTGCTTCTGGGTCTGTGTTTTCATTTTTAAACATGTCACCAAAAGTGGGAAAGAAAAAAAGAAAAACAGTCCAATAGGACTATTTATTTCTGGGACAATATCTCCTTCAAAAAAAGTGACCGGCCTGATGAAGCTTACATATTTATGCACACATGCCAAAGGTCACATTCTCAGGCCTAAATTGAGTCACAGCCAGCAAGGACAGCAATTCTTCAAAACCCCTCATCAACAAGCAGAGTACCCTGCCTTTAAAACCATGCTAAACCCTTGTAACATTTACAAAAGGTTCAAGTGCATGCAGGCGCACACGGAACATTTCCATTTATTACTAAGTAACTTTCCAACAGCTGGTCAAACAAGAATTGATATGGAGGCATGCCACATGGAGCTGCACGTACAGCATATAAAATTACTCCACTGACATTGTCAGGCTGTACAAAACGTCCGCCAAACCAGGTGCAAAAGGACTATGCCACAAAGACCAAAATAAAAGTGCGTTATATATATATAAATAAATAAATGTGTGTGTGAGAGAATTAAGAAAAAAAATAATTAGGATTGCTCTCAAGAGACTACACCCCCCTCGTACTGTACAAACTGCATGCCTAAATAATCACTCCACTCAAACCACACTGTGGTGTGTTTGACTGGGTTTCTATCAACGAGTTACCTTTGCACCCTCCACAATACCTGTATCTATATAAAATCTAATACATACATACATACATACATAAATAAATAAAATAAATAAATGCATGCATGTACTTCACAGCAGGGATCCACTGAGTGGATTGTATGTGGCTCTACAGGCCAACACATACTGAAGGTTACAGAAGGTAACAGGACCTGATGAACTGATTGATCTGCAGCCATCCCCATAAATGACACAGCTGCTGCATTTGGGTGAAGGGACATCTGCACCATGACGCATTTGGAAGTGTAGCCTTCAAATGTGCCGACAGCAGATGAGTGACTCAAGGGAGATGGAGCTATGCACAACATTCATCGTCCCAGATAGCTTTCCGGTCACATTTTTCCTGATTCCCTTTTTCGCACCCTCACCCAGCAACTGGTGTAGAAAAAGAGACCTTCATGTACAAGGGATTTTAGCTATTAATGAATGGAACATACTCCAATTTGTAGTAACCAGTCCCTGATAGAGGTTGACCCACTGGCCTTGACAGCATCTCTACCACAGGATTTATTACCAGCTGAAGATAATGGCTACAGCGAAGATGAGCAAGTCAACAGGGACAAGAGTGAAACAAGGGTACATGAAAATGACAGCTCCAAGATGCAACAACATAGCAAAATAAAACATCATGACATGAATGATACATCAAGACAGGTTGGAACAGGCTACTTTTACAGTAGCACCAAGCAGCAGGGTCAAGGTCATGTAAATTAAATGGCATTCTTGGCGGACATCCAATCAGCTGCTTGTTACTAAGCAGTTGAGGCATTAACTACACACTGGTTGTTTACAGGCTTTCAACTGCTCTGCATCTCATTTTTCACAAGCACCTCATGAAACTGGCTTGCAACTCACTCAGGTTTAGCAGGCTGAACACTATCCACAAGGCGGCATTATTAGAAATCAAATATCTTCTGAGGCCATTATTAGAGCAGTCATTGCATCAGTGACTGTGTGCCCTTGCTTAATAATACACAGCATATTCAGCGTTGAAGAAATACTGATGGAAACCCATGATCTGTGGTGGTGTGATACTGCCCAGCTCTAGTCCATAGGAACCAATGGTCATGAATGGTAAATACACAAACTATACAAGGTAGAATAGGAATTTTACTTACGGCACACTTCTGTCATCTCATCAGAGCCATCTTCACAGTCTGGCTCCCCATCACAGTGCCATCTCTTGGGGATGCATTGGCCATTGCGGCAAACAAAGTCCTCTTCTGCGCACGTCTTCCTCACTGCAACAGTAAAGTACTCAGTAAAGACAAGAAAGGGGGTGGGGGTTGGGCAGTAACAAGTCTCAAGAGTCTACCTTTGAGCAAGTTTTTTTTTTTTTTTTAAAGTACAGATTCAGGAGAGAGAGGAAAAAAAAAAAAAAGGTCAGCAATTTTTCTCTCAAGAGTGAAACCCAGATGTCCCAGAATATGTCCTCTGCTCTGACCTCCACACAGCCCTACATGACTTGAAGTGAAGGCTGTTTGGAAGAAATTCTCCTGCCTCTTTTTCTACTCGGTCACATGTTAATAACAAAAACGATAGAATATAGGTTACAATATGCAAAGAACATGTTTTGTTTTTTTGATTCCTGCTTTGAGGCCATGTCACATTTTGCTTTATGGTTAAAAGAGCCCCAAATTTTACTGTAAATACACATCCAAACTGTTCATGAGAATGGATGCCTGGGGATTTGTGCAAGCTCATGAAGAGAAGAGTGCTGGCATGTGAGTGACTTTACCTCTGTTGCAACCTGCCAAGCATCAGCCTTTAACCACAATAAACATTAACTGTGGTGAAATGCATGATCTTTAGTGGTTGAATGCTTTTATAACAGCTTATAAACAGCAACAATATACACATACACAGTCAAATAAGACTAATGAAGCACTGAATCAATGAATACACAAAAAAAATATTTTCGATCAAAGAGGATTCTATGAACAGCAACCACCAAGGCTCCAAATGCTGCTCAGTCAATCTGATCCATTATATCAAGAATGTGAATATTACTTTTAATAATTCAAGGTTACCCAGGTGGCATCTGAGGCTAGAGAAACTGTAGCATGCACAAGGCAACTGAAAAGAACCATGTGTGAAAGCAGCCTAAACCTTCTAGATTCTCATTTGTGTTTAACCATGTACACATTTCATAAAAATAAGCTAAAATAAAGCAAAAGGAAACATTAATATATTAAAAGGTAACCTTTTTCTGTAGGGTTATTTTACCTTTTAAGTTTAAGTAGTGCTCCCTCTCGGCACCAAGCCCAGCCAAACCCTATTTTCAGTCACTTCATGTCCACTCTGTGTACGAGCGCACACTCCAGGTCAATAGCTCCCCGTGGTTGGAATGGCAAAAAGTGACAAAGGGGCTCTGAACTAATAATGTACATTAGCTTTCTCCTCACAGGACTAAAAGTTTACACTCTCTCAGCTCACTCATACTGTGCAGGAGGGAACTCTTGAAATGGAAGTGCACACACAGTGGGCACTACGAGCCACAGAGGTGGGCAGAATTCGGGATAACTTCAATGTAACTGTTACACTAACAAGTCACTGCCATCGTTTCATATCTGTGCCAACCCCTCCTCCCGCTCTTCCTTTTCCCCACGCGACTATGACCCAGTTACCATAGATACAAGGGGAGTTGGATCATTCAGGGGAGGATATGACTGTTCTCTGATGTAGTTCATGCTGATCTCACTTGATCTCCTGTATACAGTAGCATGCAGGCCTGCCTTTAACTGCAGTGGTCAATTTGGTCAATAGGTCTTAAAGTACCATGGCTTGGTGCATTCTCTCAGCAAAACCTGAAGTCTAGCGTTTTGTGCAACGTGTGCACACCATGGCCAGGTCCCTGGAGGACTGCATCAGTGCATTACACTAGCACAAGACTGCAGCCCAAGCCTTACAGTCTCACATGCAAGATTAAATACTGGACCAATGTGAGAGTCCTTGGGTATGTTTTTGAAGAAAACTAGAGAACACATGCCCTCGCGTTGGATGGGAAGGTTGACAGCTTTATAAGGGCCCACGTTTAAATGTGGTTGTCCTAACATTTGCTTCCTAATCCACAGTTTGTACAGTCTAATGTGCAAAAATGGCACATTTTGAATGTACAGTTTTTGTACAGGTCATGAAAACCAGCATATGTATTTGGGCTTATGCTGCAGTGGAGCTCTATACCAATTTGCATGAAAGTTAAACATTTAAGGCAAACTGCTTTTTGAATGAAGGAACACACAACCAATCAAAACAAAGCACTTACTGAAGTCAAACCACATGGAACAAAAATAATGATTGTGTTTATGTGCATAAGAACCCTACATGGTATATGTGCACCTTAGGGGAAAAAATAGGATATGGGCCCTTTACTGATACAGTAGTAAAGAAAGTGATCATCCTACTATTTGGAACTTCAGTAACAGTGTGTGATCATGGAAGTGACCCAGTTACATTCTCTCTGCAAGGTTTGAATCAAAAGAGTAGCTACAACAAATTATAACTATTGATAAGGTCACATTTAATTATCATTTCTTATTTACACTGTAAGAAGTTAAGAAATAAAGTTTAAAAAATATTCAATTTCATGACTATCCCTGCTTTGTAATCATGATGTAGGAAAGATTTGGGCATCTAACATAGGGTGAAATCTTAGTGTTTCCTAACCCTGGTCTTGATGGCATGCTGCCCTGTGCATTTTAGTGCTTCCCCTGCTGCAACACACCCACAACATCTCAGTAATGGGGGATTAAAGCTGATTATTTGGACGTGGGAGCAGTGACTGCAAGGCAGTGAGCCTAAAGATTCAGTGCTGAAACACACTGATGTGACCAACTTACAATTCCTCGTATAAATTCAGAATTGTCCTTTTTGGAGGTTTTAATGTTTGTTTACACTTAAGGGTTAATCTGGTTCAGTCAAAATAAAAAACCTGATCATTTTGGCGCTTAATAGGACAGTTTCATACCATCTCTAATATTCACTATGCAAAGTGACTCACCGCACGTGTTCTCGTCACTCCCGTCTGAGCAATCTTCGTCCCCGTCGCACTGCCACACGGACGGGATGCAGCGGCCGTTTCCACACTGGAACTGAGATGGCTCACATTCCGCCCGTGAACCTGAGAGGACAAGTGTAAAATAAGAGGATAAGAGAGGACATGCTGTTACTTCTGCTTGCTACAAGGGGCAAAATATTACTATACATTAAGTATTAGTCTCAGAATGGTCTGCCCATTATTAAAAAACACCCCGTACCTGCTCAATACTCCCCTAGTGACAGACTTAATATTAAATACCATTTACTCTGTGCTACGTGCCATGTTTACACACCAGTCACAGCAAACTCGTTAAGTCAACAAGAGGCAAGAGATCGTAATTTACAGCAGTAATGCCCAGCATCACTACTGGAGATCTACCCAAAGCCTACACTTATCCCATATACATCTACAAAGATCAGCAGAGTTGACTTGTAAACAATGTTGATTATGGATAACAGACATTTTCTTAAAGCATTCTACTACTGTCATATTTATATAGCACTTTACAACTGGAACAGCTCATAGTGCCCTAAAGCCATTAAAATGGTGCACATGGTCATTGATATGGCTCCTGTTTCATTGCAAGGCATGAGCCATGTTTATCCAGATAGCACATGATCATACACAAGCTGGCTCAAAGTACTTTAGAGAAACAATACAAAATTAAATTATTTAATTAAAAAATAAGATTTTTAATGGCAAAACAGAGCAGAGTACAAATAATGCAAATGAATAATAAAGGGGTAATCGGACTAAGAGAAATGGTTTGTTGCACAGACGGAACTTTAAACAGCAGCAAAACTGACAGTTCGAGACCATGAATCAGACAGTTGGCATTCATTGATTATATAAATCAGTGTAAGTGGAATGTATGATTATAACTGCAGGAAGCAGAATATTCAGGGTCAGAGTGACGAGCAATATTTTAACAGCACAGCACTACCTGAAAACGCTGAGCAGCACCTAAAGTATGTATTCAGAAGATCTAGCCTGCTCCATGATTAAAAGAGGCCAGCAGTGCACTTGCGGGGAAGTGAAAGAGGCTATAGTTCAGGTAACTGAACCATATTAAAAGATGGAATTCCACGTTTCAAAATTTCTGCAGGTGTAAAGAGGCATTCAAGGTCTATCGATGTGAAATGGTTCATTTTAAAGAGACTGAGTTTACATTGCTGGGCAGTGAACCTAAACATTAAGATTTAAGGGAAAAAAAAAAAAAAAAACATTTAGGCCAATAGCTTCAATAATGAAAAACATAACTACTGCATGTTATAGTCTAAGCATTAAATTCTTTGGAAGTCTGGTTCTCATCACCCGCGCTGTGAAAAGCTCTAATTTGTCTAGAATGGCACGCTGCACAACTAACAACTAAGTGACTTGTTAGGTCTTGCAGATGGTTACACCGTTGTGGTGCTTGAGTGTGTTCACAATGACAAATAGTCACTTTCACTTCACTTATTCACTGAAACAGATTAAAAAATTTTAAATAAGACGTTTATGGGCATCGCATTTGTACAGTATGCCAGTTCAAAGGTGGTTCCTAGAATAAGATATGATGGAGCCACACACCATCCACAAGGGCAGGTTATTTGAGAGAGTTTTTCAGCTTCAAGGTTACAAGACAAAATCAGCTTTTTTGGTATCCTTCACATACTTATCAGGGCCAAGATTATGCACCGCTCGTCTCTCACAAAAAGCTGAGCAACAAAGCTCTCACACACACTCCTTTAGTTAAACTATCTATTTGGCCTTGCATAAATATGCCATCAGTTTCCACAATGTAAACAGAACACAGCTACAAGAGATTGACATGAGCATTTTATTCAGAACATGCAGTCCCAGTCCAAATTAGTGCATTACAAACCAGCACAAGCCCACAGCTGGCCAGACGACATGGCCTCCATTCATTCTGCACTCGTGACCCCGCACCCGCTCTTTAGGAACAATGCAGGCCCTGCACGGGCGCCCACTTCAACAGCACTCCTTATGACATGTGACGTGCTGTTCAGTCCAATCTGACTATGCAGACAGCAGCCCAAGATCAGTTTCTGGCAGAGAACGGACCGCTGTCACTGCCAATCAAAGTTAACCTTCTCCTGCACCCCCTCCAGAAGACAGACAGGAGGTCCGTTACTTAGCTAACCAATGTAGCACACTGTTTACTGTATGGGCAAGTGGTGTACACATAATTGAGGGGGGGGGGCAATATTTTGAAATAATGGCTGCAACAGAGGCTTCATTAATAGTGGACTCAGGCTAAAATATGACATTATTTTGAGAAAAAAACAACATGTTCAAATTTGAAGAACTCCAGATGGTCCAATGAGACAAGGATCCACCTGCAATTCAGTATGGATTAAAACTCATCCCCAGCTTTCCAACGACCACATTTAAACAAAGAATGCTTCACCACCACCTTCTCAAGACCTCTTCATAGGCACATGAAATAGTCCCAGTGCTACACATTTCAGCACCTTCCTTAAAACACACACCCTGATATAACTCAGCAAGTTCCTGATAATTAGCCGATAAATGGAACCAGGTGATCTGAGCAGCGCAAACCCCTTAAGAGCAACAGCACTCACTTAAGACACATAATAGCTGTATGTCTCAGCCTCCTACCCAACAACCCAATGGCTTCAGGAGCCTACTGAACAGCACAGCAACAGAACGGGCAAGAACCAAAATGTGTGTACAAATTAGGTCAGCTGTGCTGCAACTCACTTGCATAACACTTTCTTTATGGTTCAACATTAAACACTTTTAATGTGGGCAACATGCGGACCACCAGCACCACAATTTCCCCCTATGCAAAATCACCGCCAGGTTCATGGGCGCACATCCAGGAGGAAATGAGGCGCCGAGCCCTGCAGGATCAAACCCGAAGACTCTCCTCCTCCCATTGCATACACCTGTGTTTAGGCTCCTATTCCCAGTGGGCCCCGTCATGAGCTGATCTAGGTGTGTTAGTAGGGTAAACACTAACCCCTGCAGGCCTGTGGTAGGTGCATGCATCCCCCACTTGGATAAATGCACCTGTAATCATGATCCGCACCCATCACTACGACAGGCCTGCACCGCTGCATAGCGCAGGGACTTGCCCACCGTGTCCAAGAGCAAACGCGTCAACCTGCACGCGCGCCGTGACGTCTGAACGCGCCTCTTGAGAAAATGACCAGATGAAATAAAGCGACACGATCCCCTCAGCCCCCACACACGCAGAGCAGAGCGGCGCTGGCAGAGGCCTACCCTTTAACGCCTTATACAATGAGCAGTAAAATAGGCAGCCAGTTACACACGCGCACGCACACACGGCCCACTGTAGCATAGGTCACATCCACGATTTAAAGGTACAGAATGAAAGCGCAGCGGGCGTTGCAAATGCATTTACAGCATGGAGGCGTTTAACTCAACGCCAGCGGCTCGGAGGCGGACGCCTTGCCCCCTCCGTGGCCGAAGCCGGACGTCTGGAGCTCGTAGAACCGCTTTTGCCTCCACCCACCTCCCGCAAAGCTGCCCAGCCGGAGCCACACGGACAGGAGAAGAGCCAGGACGGACGGGAGCATGGCTCGCTCTTCAGCCCGAATCTCTGCTCTCTGGCCTCGCTAGTCCTCTCCTCCTCCTCCTGCTGCTCCTCCTCCTGCTGCTGCTGCTGGTCCTCGCCGCTAAAGCAGGACGGTCCGCTCGGTGGACAAACAGAAAGGAGAAGCGCCGCTTTTCTCCTCTTCTCTCCTTTATGTTCTTATTCGCAGCCGGTCGGTGGCGAGCGCCTCGCGGAACCGCCTTCCATGCCCTCCTTTTTTCTCCTCGTGCCTTCTCTTTCTTTTTTTTCCCTAAACACCGAATGATGGCGCGAACGAATGAACGTGCAGCTAATCACCGCGCCAGCCGTGCGCGCGCGCCTATGTGTGCGTGTACGTGCGCGCGTGTTTCTCTCTCTCTCGCTCTCTCTCTCGCTCGCTCGCTCCTTCATGTCATTTAGGCTGTGTTAACCCTTTGTGCGCCACGGCCTTCGCGCATACAGCCGGCTTCATTACAGCCTCATTGTCCTCACCCTGAATGTGTATTAAACGAATCCATGCACACACACACACACACACACACACACACACACACACACCCACATATATATATATGTGTGTGTGTCTATGTTTGTGTGTATATATGTTCATAAGTATGCATATATATATATATATACACACACACACACACACACACACACACACACACACTGTAACACACACAATCTACTTGTTCTGGCTTTTCTCAGACCATACAGTCCACATGTTGGACACTAAACTGCATAACCACCCATTTTGATTTCAGTGATTTTTAGTATATCACAAAAGCCAATATTTACCTATATCTACATTTTCAAGACAGAGGAATCTGTTCATATATCTGCTAACAGGGGGTATGCTTTAATACCAGTTTTCATGCAGTCTGACTGAGTGGCAAAACATTCCGCAATGTGGCTGCCTTTAGTAGGGAAAAAACAGGAGCAGTTGGACTCAACAGCTTCCTCTCGACCAGTAGTCCATGGATATTGACATGTATGTGTAATTATATGTATGTAATTTTAATATCAGCTGAGGAAATACACAAAACAAAGTGTGGCACACAAAAGCCTTGACTCTTCATTTCATTTCAAGACAGGGTTTGCTGGCCAAAGTAAAGTTCCGAGGGCACGAGTGGATATTCTGGTTGTATGTGGACAGGTTTCTACAAAAATGTTTTGAACTCCAACTTTTATGTGAAAATTTCAAACTTAGCACGGATTGCTTTGTTTGCCAACTGCCACTTTCATTATTTGTGCAGTTAAAACAGCCTGAGAATGAATGAGCCTCACTGAAATCCTGAATGCAGAGAAGACATGTGCACCTTTGACAGCCCATTGTACATGTATGGCAGGACTTGGAGTGACTTGTTGTATGCAGCAGCATACGAGCAGGAGCAACACTCTTCCTGTTAGCAGGAAACAGTGTAGCAGACGTCCCAACCTGCAAAAAACTAATTTCTGGGAGGTCGTAGCCCCCCAACACTCCTGCCCCCTTCTTTAAGTTAAGCAGGAAAAATGGGCGAGAGTAAAGATCAAAGGGACTTTGACAAGAGCCAAATTGTGGTTCATAGACAACTGGACCAGATTATCTCCACAACGGCACATCAAGTGGCTTTATTTATTTAGC
This sequence comes from Arnoldichthys spilopterus, assembly GCA_037974385.1. NCBI lineage: Eukaryota > Metazoa > Chordata > Actinopteri > Characiformes > Lepidarchidae > Arnoldichthys > Arnoldichthys spilopterus. The sequence goes on from JBBPDA010000037.1 coordinate 1,804,429, forward strand.
CCATTTAAAAACAAGAGGTGGTTCAAAGTGCTTTGCGGTCATGGCAGATGTGCGGGAATAAACGGAGCATGAGTAAAAGGACTACAAGAAACCACAAAAGAAGAATAAGACCACAAAAAGAGAAACACCAGACAGAAAACACAAACTAACCAAAAACTAAAATATATATAAAAAATATATATAATAGACAAGTCAGTGACGAACATAAGTGGAAAGCACACTGATCAGCCATAACATTAACACCACCTGCCTAATACTAAGTAGTACTGAGTTAGGCAGTATTGGCCTAGTGGCTAGGACATTGCCCTTGGAACCTGAAGGTCGTAGGTTCAAATCCTGGCTTGGGCACTACTGAGGTACCCTTGAGCAAGGTATCATCCCACTACACTGCTCCTCGGGCGCTGTTGATAGCTGCGTGCTGTTGATAGGTGCCTGCTGGTCCATGTGTTCACGTGTGATGGGTCACATTTCGTTGTGGTGCTTGAGTGTGTTCACAATGACAAATAGTCACTATGTGGTTTATTATGTGGTCCCTCATGCTGCTGTTGAAAGAGCTCTGACTGTGGTGCACTGTGTGTTCTGACCCCGTTCTATCAGAGTCAGCATCACCTTTTATACTACAGTTGTCATTCGTGCATCACTTTGGCAAATACTAACCACTGCATACCTGGAACACTCCACAAGACCAGTCATTTTTTCCCTGCTTTCAGCACATAAACTTCAAGAACTGGCTATTCACTTGCTGCCTAATATATCCCACCCACCTGTCAGGTGCCACTAGGGTCAATGTTATTCACCTCACCTGTCTATGGTGTTAATTTTATGGCTGATCGGTGTATAGTAGGTGCGAGCCGAGGTGTGCACAGACTATAGGTAAGGAGTCCAAAATAGACCCTAATGGTAGGTCAAATTCCAGTCCACAGCCATGGCACAAATAGAACACAACCTCATGGGTCCTGTGCCAGGAAAACAGCCCCGAATATCAGAGAGCATGCTGGGTAATCATCGCAAATTTGCTCTTAACCAAGGACTCAATGAATGACTGATTGAATGAATGAACTAATGGACGGTTGGATGGATGGAGGCTCATCTGTTTCAAAATCATGTCATTAGTAAGATAATGAACAGGGCATCAATAAACAAGCAAACATAAATTAGTCAAAGTACTGAAGCTAGGTGAGCAATTAAAATGACAAAACATCAGAAAGAAGAAATAACTCGCACTTCATTTGTCATTGTCTCTGTGTTATTAGCTGACTTTGTTTATTGATTTTCTTATTTCCTCTTTAATACAGAAGTCCCTGGTTGTTAGATTATGTTCTTGGATGGCTTCTAAAAGGCTGAATGTGTTTGGGAGGCTGGTGGCGGCAGAGCCTGCAGACATCCAGCATGCTCTGTTAATTAATTCACAAGTCTGATGTCTCTCCTCTAGTGTATATTCTCATCTGCACTACTTCATATTTGCCATCTCAGATTTGATTAAGGCTTTGAAGAGCTCCACACTAATATCCTGAGCGCCTAATGTTATGACACAAGCACGATAGCATAGACATCAACCAGAATGCTAATGTTATCGTGAAAAAGCTGATATCCCTTGCAGGGGCTTGGTAGGATGTTACACAGACTTATGCCTGATTTTCTCTCACTCAACAAGATGTCCAATCTCTGAATATTTATGAGCCTCCATTATAATGACTTATTTAGTAGCATTACTATACTTATTCTACTGCATCTTAAGGTTTTATTGAAATATTTAAATCTCGATGCAAAGAAGCTGTGACAGAAAGATATAAAGTGAGCAATGTTGTTAAAATAGCAATAAGGCATTGCAATGAGATGGCAATAACAACAAAAAAAAAGAAGGTCGCAGCTTCAAGTCCCGGGCCGTGCACCACTGAGGTACCCTTGAGCAAGGTACTGTCCCGCTACACTGCTCCCTGTACGCTGTTCATAGCTGGCTGCCGCTTCACATGTAATGGGTTAAATGCAGAGGTCACGTTTTGTTGTGGTACTTGAGCATGTTTACAATGGCAGTCACTTTACTAATTTTTCAAAATAAGATGATTATGATTAAAGGTGTGGCTGGTTCACCAAATATCCTCATTATTGCTTCAAGGATTTAGCCTTGGGGTTTGTGTTACTGAGCAAAACTTGCTGATCCAAACACTTCTTCAAGGAGAAATTCAAACAGTCTATTTTGGCAGCACACATAGCATTCACAGTTCATACTAAAAAAGCCTCTGGTCTGTTTTCAAAAACCTCCATACAAGAGTAGATCTATAATCAGCTTTAGTGACAATTATCATCACAGGTGTAACAATTGTGGGTGTTTGGAAGTATGTGCAAGCTTAAAGTTTTGGTAAACAAGGCTTTAGTATGAATAAACTAAAAAATATTAAAGGTAAACAAGGACTAGGAAAACAACAAACCACAAACTAGGAAATAACTATGAGGTAGAACACAGCAACACGGCAGGGTAACATATCACAACAGGGGAGCCGCCAGTGAAGAAAACAGTGAACTGACAACCTAAACCAAACACAAAAGACTAAAGACAGAGACAAGACAAGATACACCTGGGCAAGGGAGGAGTGTACAAACAAGGGCCAGGTGAGAAGGGAGGAGCTAAGGCAGGACAAGGGCATGACTAGAACATGAACAAAACACAAGACACGTAAACAAGGTATGTGACGAGACGAGACATGGTAACAGGTACCGGCGAATCTGATTTGAGACCTTTTCTCCTTATGATTGCTTTGTGAGTGGTGCTGTCTAAAATAGCTTCCTGAAATTCTGTTCATTTTTATAGCTCGAAGTAAGTCATGCTCTATCCTGAACCACATCCACAAATCCATTATGGAGAGATGGATGTGGTTTGAGTGGGTTGAGAGACGTTTTGGTGATGTATTTACCAAGTGGATTTAGGTGACTCTTGATCTCTTATGTTCTAGCAACATTAGCCTTATAGCTTAATTTGAAATTTAAACCAGATTGTTGCTTTTACCTGCTTTATAGGCCTAGATTTGGACTAAACTGCAGAGCCGATGACCAGATAAATTATTTTTGGTCTAGACTGAGCCTTAGTCTTTGTGGGAAAATCAGCTCTTTTTATGCTTTAATGTAGTATTCTTTATGAACACTGGTTTATGATTTTAAATTCTATTGACACATAGAGCTCTCGAGCATGCTAGACAGTGGGAGGCCGCTGTTCTTTGAAGCTTCAGAATGGGGCCATAACATAAAGGGATTACTATTATGATCAATTCCATTGGGAATTACCTGATAACAGAAGTCACAGTGTTGCGCCAGGAACCTTTTCTTTTTTTTTCCCCAAACATGTGATGTTTCTTCAAAAACACTCCCAGGACTTTTGGCTCAAAAGCTAGAAATATCTCAGGGTCAGATCAAGCTCAAGCTCAGAACATATCAGAATGTCACTTCAGGTCTCATGGATTTAGAGGCATGTTTGGGTCTCTTGAAAATGCATGTTCTGTATTCAGTGAGTGGATATTGAGAAAAGCACAGATGTTGGATTTTATGTACATATGCTGGTGCTGCTGTGAGAAAACTCACTGCTAGAATCTAGCAAATGTCTCCTCCAAGATAAACAGCTATTTTTGCATAATGCAGCAAAATCTTTTACTCTTTCCTAGTAGCAATTACAATCTCGCAAAAGAAAAGCATCACATAACAACAGTAGAAAGAGGGGTTTTATTTACATATGTGCATTTTGTACAATTCTAGTTTAAAAAAGGTGCAAACTACTATACATTTACACAGAATTTACATAGACAAAGGACAAATGGTGCATTCTGTGAGAAATGTCTTATTGTACGGATTTCATAAATTATAGTAAATAAGTTTAATTTGACCTGTGATGTTGAATAATAATGATACTAATTATAAGCATCATTGAGTTTGTTAAAGGCACTATATGAATGCAACTTCTTATTATTATTATGATGATCTAGTCAAGTCAAGTCAATCTACACTACAAATGTACAAACGTGTACACGGTGTAGGTGTTCTAGCATTTACACTGCTATTCAAAAGTTTGGAATCACTGTTTTCGGTAATATATAGCCTGTGATGAAAAATGATTTCAATTGATTCTATTTAGATGTTACTTCCCTATGGCTTCACAGGTTTCTTTACAGGAGTCTGTAAAAAACCCAGAATGACTGAGAAACCAGTATCACTGAGAATGAAGTTACAATAAAGTTAACATCCAAAATGTCTTATATCTGAAACGTGATCTCAGACAGAGAACGTGAACAGATTATTACAGTGTATTACTTATCACATTCTTTCCGCCTTTAAAAAACTGAAATATTACACAAAACATCTTAAAATATCTTCTGCGGAGTAACTTATAACATCCTGGGTTCCCCCGGACAGAAATTGCACCTAGCACACAGGATTTTGAATGGAGACTCCTGCTATGCTATGGCCTACAGATGGTGAGGTGTCAAGGATCCTGTATGTTCAGGGTGTGAAAAATATATATATATATATCTGTTGTCTGCAAAAATGCTAAGGGTATCTCCCCAGAAGGGTCGTGTATGTTCAGGGTGTGAGAATATATATATCTGTTGGCCACAAAAATGCTAAGCATATCTCCCCAGAACCAAATGATCTGATGACTTCAGCAGGACACACTCTGTACTCCTGATTACACTTAGATTGCATTCCTATCTTAGCTTGCGTACGACCATATGTCATCACCATCAAGGACAACCCCATCGCCACACTTGATTTTGCTCCCCAATCTCCTGTAAAATCCAGACTTCCTGGCACCTCACCCCATGACAGTAACAACTGGTTAAAACTGGTTTGGTGGGTGACATACCCCCATTAGATCTGACTAGTATAAAACCCCTGATGACTATCAGTTAGTGTGCTCGGAGATCTTGAATGCAAATCGAACCTTTGCACTCCATACTTCTGTCTAACCTTCTCTTTGGAGATCCCTGATAGGAGAATCCCTGTTCCACAAACTTTTTAATTATACTTTGTAATTGCTCTTTCTCTCTCTCTCTCTTAAATAAAACCTTTGAGAATTAGTTTGGTGACCTGACCTTTCCTTGAAGAACATCGACACTCACAATCAGAATATATATATATGTACACAGGTGTATATATACACACACACACATACCATTGTGTTGTTTTAACAATTTCCATGCTGTGCAGCACTACATCACATTAAACAGGGCCCCATTATGCTATTGGAGTCTGGCATTGCTGGTTTTCAAACTTTTCTATGAAAACATATACCAGAAGACATATAACCAAGTGTTCTTCATATTCAGATGTAAAGTGAAGTAAGAGTGACTATTTGTCATTGTGAACATACTCAAGCACCACAATGAAATGCGATTTAACCCATCACACATGCACACGTGGAGCGGCAGGCAGCTATCAACCGCGCCCAGGGAGCAGTGTAGCGGGACGGTACCTTGCTCAAGGGTGCCTCAATAGTGCCTGGGTCAGGACTTGAACCTGCAACCTTAAGGTCCCAAGGACAATGTCCTAACCACTAGGCCACTACAGAAGGCCAGTGTCTGTTCGAAACCATCTTGAAATGTGTGCGTTTCAGCCAATGGCAGGCTCTAATACAGGCAGTGAATGTACATACACACATCGTCTCTGTGCAAAGAAGGAGTAGCTACATAACAGTTAGCAGCCTGGCTGTGGTTCCTAAATCTGGTCTAGTATGATCTCCATCTGGTTCAGTTTGGATTAAGTGCTGTTTGATCGCTGCTATGTCTTTACACCTTTGAAGATTTTTATTTCATCCAAGAGATGCTCACATGAATCCATGTCTGTCCATCCGTAGTTCCACACTTACTGGCCAAACTAGTTTGTCCATGTTGCTGATGTACATGGTCTATTGTAGTGAGATGCTCTAGCCAGCAGGGGGAGCAGTTGTATGTGAGCTGGAGGTAAGTTCTTGAGGCTGGGCAGAGGAAGGATGGTGTCACCTGGGTGGTGTGTAACCGTAAGGCTGCTGTAAGCACAGGGAGCCGTGGTTAGGCAGGGGGTGGATGTAATAGTGCTCCACCAGAGCTGCCAAAGACGGGAATGACAAGTCTGCCTCCAGGAACACTGCTGAGTTCTACAGATTGGGGGCGAAGCAGAAAGGAAGGAGATAGAGAGACACCACAAAAACATAAGTGTGGATAATGATGTTTTGGCTAAGTCTGAAGATCTGTTTGGGTTTCTAAGTGAACTATATCATTACTCTTTCTTCCTACTTTCTCAGGTATTTACTTTATAAACATTCAGCGTAAAAATCTCATGACTATTATAATAACAATAGTAACATGTGCAAGCTATTATTACACCGGTGTCTCAGAATATACAAACGACAGATATTACTGGCAGAGAAATGCAATATCTACACTGTTACTATACAAAAGTAGCTTCCTAAGGGCAAAAATAAAGACATTTTCTAACATGCAATAAAGAAAATCTGCAAAAATCTGCACTTTCGGAATTCTCTTGAATCTTTATTTTACTGACAAAAGTACAAAGGAATGATTTTTAATAGTCTGTATTTAATCAATATAAACACATTTTGGAATTGATGCCCATAACACACTCAAAAACAGAGAGAGAATGGTGTATTGAATATTCAAGATACACTGTTTTGAGAAGGTGAACTAGTAACAGTTGAGGGGATCATGACTGGATTTAAAAGGCACATCCATTAAAAGCTCAGTCTCAGCAAGCAAAAATGGACCACAGCTCACCATTTGTGCCAAACTTCATAAGAGACTTATAAGTAGCAAAAGAAAGAAAAGAGTACTTCCATACTACGAGCTCATCTCAGACTTTTCCAGAAATTAGGTTTGTATTTGAGAAACTCATGTTTATTTTGTACTCCACTATGTTTTAAAAGAATAAAAAGAGTTTAATGCCTCTAAAAGATACCTCACCAAAAGGTTTGGGAAGGTTTTGGTCTAAAACAGATTTTTAAAAAGCTGTTTATGGTGATGAGATTATATGCAGGGCATTGTAAGATGAAACAGTACCTAAAGATTCTTCAACCTTATATATACACTGATCAGCCATAACATTAACACCACTGCCAGGTAAAGGGAATAACACTGACTGTCTTCATGACAGTGTCAACTGTCTGGGGGTGGGATATATTAGGAAGCAAGTGAACAGTCAGTTCTTGAAATTGATGTACTGGAAGTAGGAAAAATGAACGGGCAATAGTATCTGAGCCACTTTAACCATGGCCTTATAGTGATGGCTAGACAACTGAAACCAAAGCATCTCCTTGTGGAGTGTTCCAGGTTACCTTGATCCTATCAGTTTTTGTATCCTAATTTCACACATACAAACAGATGGTCATGACAGTTACCTCCTCAAACAGCCGGTAGTTTCTGGCCTTGTTCAGACTCACATCCCACACTACGAGCACCTAGATGTCAGAAGCATGAACTGAGTTAATTTAAACAGACAAACAGACACATCCAATCATTTCATGACTGCATAACATCCTACACATCTGCATATACCTCATGCTGTGCCGTACCTTTGAAGTCTTTGTTCCTGAGTTTCGGATGCAGTAGAGGCCATCCTGCGGGGAGCTGGCTGACTCCTTAAACAACCTGAAGTGAAGGAAGAGAGCAATTATTAATGAGGGTGGAGAAATAGAGAGAGAGAGAGAGGGAGAGAGAGAAAGAGAGAGAAAGAGAGAGAGAAAGTGACCCAGACCCACTTTACTATCTAATTGCCACACATATCCACTAGAGGGCAGTATTGAATAGCTTTATTTCTATTAGACTCTTGAGCTGGGAGGTTACTGAAAGATGAGCTACACTAAGACTAGACTTGGATGAGAAAAAAGTTGTCATGCACATATGTTCGAATCGTGGGTACATTTGCTGTATATGATTGTGGCTTCTATAGTCATATGTAGCTACCAGAAACAAGCCATGAAAATGCTTACTTCTCAACAAAGCTGGTATCTGTTGTGTCCACAAAGACAGAGTCGGGCAACTGCACCTGAAAATGCAGAAAATGGTCATGAAGAAGTTATTCACTTCTTTTTAACTTCTTGCATAAATCTCAGTGTCCATTATGTCATTGTTTCTAATCATTCTGAATAACCTCATCATTTAGTTAAGCTTGAGCTCAACCAAAATAACAAAAGAAATGCCAGTTAGAGAAGAAAAACATAACAGAGCTATTACGAGAGCATGATGTAAATCCCACACAAATTTGGATCTATTTTGGTATAAGTGTTATTGAGGAAGTGACTCATGGCCCCATAAGCAGTGGGTGATGTTGCATATGGTTCACTCACATTTTCGTAGTCATCATCAGAGTCTTCATCTCCGCTCTGTGGTTTGACTCTCCTTTTCAAGGGGTTCTCCTCCACAGACGATCGAAAACTCTGACCATCAGGAGATGCTCTTCTGAGGGGAAAGTAGTGTGAAAATGTATACTTTCATGTGTTTACCCCTAAAGCTTTGCTAACACATTGTCAGAATGATGTGCACTATAACGTATCTCCACAATGAAAACTACAGGAGAAGACAAAAACTTTCCTCATGTCTAATGTAAGCTAATGGAAGGACATTTTAGAAAAAGTGATTTTGGGGACTTTCTACTGGTCTGTTCATCCTGAAACACAATGTGAATCCCAGCTGCTGTTTTGATTGTAGAATATAAATAATTAAAAAAAACTTGAAAATCATATAGCTATATATTACTGAAAGGATGGTAATATGTAACTGTAGTCATGGATTGGCCTCAAATTCCATGATAAATTCAAAACAGACTCGGTTCCCCCTAATGGACTGCACGGGCTAGGGAGTAATGTTGTTTTAACAAAGTTAACTTTTGCAACTCACATATCAAATAAAGCAAGGAAAATTGAGCTTTTCATCATATGGGCCCTGTACACTGAATATTTTAAGAAAGCATGAAAGCAATGAAAGAGGACACCTACTGGAGTGATGGCCGAATGGGTTTTGGCTTGAGACCTGGTAGTGGAGGCTTGGGCATCATGAGAGGAGACTTGTTGCCCATTGGTATGGAAGCATTGGGCTTCCTCTCCTCTGTTGATTTGATCCCCAGGGAGTGGTTGTGCACGCCGAGCAACCTTGAATTGTTCCCAGTGTTCAAAACCACTTTCTTCTCCAGGTCCTGACAGATGGGCAGAGTGGACGGAGACTTAACGACTACAGAAGAAGCAGGCTTTTTGTCACACGTGGGAAGGGTTGCCATGGATGTGCTCCCAGTTACAGTTTTTTTAAAGCATGCGGGTAAAGGAGGTGGCAGGGAGGGACTCATAGATCCTCCAGGGAACCTACTCAGGATTGGTTTGGGAAGGTGGGATTGACATGGTGGTGGTGGGGGAGGGCCTTTGTTTATAGTGTCTAAGTGGATAGAAGGGCCTGGAACAAGAGGTGAGAATTTCTTTCGGTTTGGGCATGGAGGGGTCTTGTGGGGTAAGGGGGGCAATGGAGGTGGAGGCCCTTTAGGATGGCTGGGAGTAAATGTGTCTCTGTCGGGGTGTGGGACAGGGGGAGGAGGGTAAGATGGAGGCGGTACTAATGGCCGACCTGGAAAAAACATATATGAGATTAATTGCATTTTATTTGACCAATCAGTACAAGAAAAGTGCATAGGTGATATGCAACAGCTACCTGGAGACCCATCAGGTTTAAGATAGTCCTCCTCATCACTGTCTTCATTTTGGAAGATATATTCTATATGGAAAACAAATTCAAAGTTCAGGTTTCAGTATGAAGCCTATAGATGCCATTGGCATCAAAGGACTGGCGTAGTTGTGCACCTAATCAGAAAAGTCAGATCTTACCTGCCTCAGGGTTTTCTGAGACATTAGTGATTTCCAGGGGGCTCTCTATCTGTCCATAGAAGCTCTCAGCATCAGAGTCAGATTCACTAGAGTTAAAAGAGAATATTCTTGGCATGATTTCAATAATTATTGTATCCGCAGTACATAAGAACAGTCATACAACATGGAGTGAAAAGGGCTCAGGAACTCTCGGTAAGAGCCCTGTTTATCAGAAAGGAGAAGTGGTCACAGCTGATGGTGTGAGAAACTCCAAGGAAAGAAATTAATATAGCTCTACTTCTGTAAAGAGTCAACAGTATTTAAAAGTGTTAAAGTATTAACAGTTTATTTTTATATATGCTCAGCTATAGCTGAAAAGTCGCGGGAATCACTAAATCTGATTACAACATTAATGTTAAGTTAAAGTAAGAGTTTTTGACGAAGTCAGTTTGGATAATTGCTTTTGGTCATAAAAATCAAATTATGTAAAAGACCCAAAAAATAGAGACACAAAGTTTCGTTCCGCAACATAATCACTGTGGTTTCCGGCCTTGCCAAATCTCTCTGGATTCCCTGCAATTTTTTACAATATTATGTACCATAGATGGTGAAAGACCTAAACTCTTTGTTGAGAAATGGTATTTTGGACCCATTGACAATTCTATATCATATTCTCGCACAAAGTAGTGAGTCATGACCCCTAATGGCTAGAAGTGAGTAAGCAGCACTTTCACCCTCCCACATCCATGGCTAGTGCCCTAGGGGAAGGCGTCTAACGCCTTAGCTGCTCCCCGGGTGTCGTAGGTGTGCAGCCCACTGTTCCTGCGCGTGGTGTATGTACACTGCAGTCACGGTTGGGCTAAATGCAAAGGAAAAATTCACTGCTCACCTTTCACAGTGTGTACGTGACACATAATCTAAATAAATAAATAAATAAATTTGGTGGAGACTCTTTGTTGCAGGTATCAAATTTAAACATTGTTTGTATTTACAATATACAATATACAATCAAGTTGGTCACACTTTTAAAATTTCTTTGTACTTTTGTCAATTAAAAAAAATTCTAAATAATTTTCTAATTGTAGATTTGTTTTAAATTTTAACTTTTTATTAAATGTTATAACCTTGCTCCTTCCATTTGTATTTATATCCCAATAAAACCACTGTAACAAATGCAAAAAAACATATCTAGTAGAAAGCTTTAAAAGTTAAAGTAAAAAGGTTACCTTGCATCAAGAAAATCTTTCTTGTCATTATAGTGGTCTATCTCTTTCCTCAGATGACACATCCATCTCTGTTGAAGATAACAAATGTGGGAAATTCGGACAGTGATGGGACATTACAGGCTGCTATGAAATATACACAAAAAAAAGCTGATTTGAACGTCTTTATAGAAGTACCCAATATATCAATTTTAGAACTTGGTCATTTCAGTCTGTGTGGAAATCATTATTTCATATGAAAACCTCGTATATCCATTTATTGCCTCATTTTCTTTTTCAACAGCTTTTGAAAACATAAGATAAGAGATAAACCTTTATTAGTCCCACAAGTGGGAAATTTGCAAACATCCGATGCCATATAAATATTTCATGATAAATGGACTGACAGAATTGATTAAAAATTACACTGAATAAAATCATGTTCCGGGAACATAAATAAAAGCTATAAATGTTTTTTTCCCCATACAGTTACTGTTTTAGAGATGAGGCTTTGCCATGGAAATATGCAATATTATTGTTAATATACGTGGCATGACAAGTTAAGCAGAAAGTCCTCCTCCAGTCTAGACAGCTGTGATGATGCATGGAATGTTTAGTAGAAGCCTCACCCTTCTCTCATCCTCACTGGCTGCTGAGAAATACCATGTACGGTGTCTTTTACTGAAGTGCACTATCTTGAAAGGGAAAACGTTGCTGGAGGTGGTCTCTTCTGCTGCCCGCATGACCCTGTCAAACAAACACAAATGGCGTGAAAAGCTCAGCTTATAGAAACAGGACATCCGCAGCTGTATCACACTGTCTGCATATAGAACATAATTACAATGCACAGAAACAACAGATTCCTTTCGATTATGGTTCAGTCAGACCACCGAGTGAATAAGCCCCTAATTTAAAGTGATCTTAATTTGAGGTGAACTATCATCAAACTAAGAGGCTAAAAGGCAGCTCACAGGCTAAACAGCTTCTCCATTAATATCATAGGTTTTGATTTTTAAGTGAAAGTGGCTGTTTGTCATTGTGAACACATCCCATCACAAAATGTGCACCACATTTAACCTATCCACACGTGGAGCAGTGGACAGCTATCAACAGCACCTGGGAAGAGGTGTAGCTGGACGGTGCTCAAGGGTACCCTTAGGTCACCCTTAGGTCACTAACCACGAGTTAAAGTGCATGATTCACTGTAAAACTGCTGTATTAGAAAGTAAAGAATGTACCACTTGAATGTCTTAAATGTTTCAAATGCCAGTGTTTTAGATCTGCCTCATGCAGATTTCACATTACCATGAACACCAGCTATTACAATTTCAGAGCATTTGTACAGTAACCTCGGTTTACACCCACTCTTTTTAACGCTGGGCCCTGTGGGGCTTTCAGTACTGATGTTTCACATCCAGGGTTGGCTGAGAGGAGATCAGTGCCTGCTTGCAGCTGTATTAAAGAACTATTTTTACCAGACCACAGCAGGGACTGGTGAGTACACACAGTAATTACACACATGCTGCCTACGCCACGTTGGGCCCACACAGGGAGGAACTGAGAGGATTACAGCGGGCTCCTCAGCGTCTCCCTCATATAAAGCTAGTTTGAATACGGAAAATCGAAGAGAACATTTGAGCCACACGGCAGAATCTCCACTGACCTGACATTCGTGAGAAGCTATGTTTGAGTGCACTTGTGGGCAGAACAGAAACCCCTTGTACCTAGGACTTGCATTCATTGTGCTCAAATTGGGGACAGGATGTGGGTAACTTGCATGAAAAGGCAAAGACATCTAAAACAAGTGTCCATTTTTAGCCCTGTATGAGCTGCAGCTCAAGTCCAAGCACCACTTTAAACTCTGAGGTTCTACATCTATCGTCCTAGATATAGAAGTGGCCACACCAGTTTACCTTTCCATTAGCAAATAAAGCAATGGATGTAATAAAGCAATGAACTTGCCTGTTGTAGCCATTGAGGGAGAATGCCCCTTGTGGTGTGGGAGAGGTACTGGTCTTGAAATAGTAGACGCAGCCTTTGTGGATTATAATGTAGCGTAGAGGCCCTGTGGGATTGGCAAGACAACAAAAATATTCCAGGATTTTCAAAACCACACGTCAATCGTCTGATAGCCTAAAGCACACTCCAAAGTACTACTGCTAGCTTACACTCTTTTTGATGGAGCCAAGAAGGAGAACACAAGAAAAGAAGCTGTCATTCTGTTTAATGGCGATAGCTTTCATTTTTACCCTTGATGCACTAGTACTCACATTTCATCAAGCTGAACTGGCTCCCTCCTTTCTTGTGTAGATACCCAGACATGGCGACCCCTCCAGGCATGGTGAGAAGATTCTGGGCTCCTATAGCCCTCATGGGGATGGGCCAGGAGATCTGTGCCGTGGCCATGTTTCTACAGCAGAGAAGAAAGGTCTCTCAACACAAGATGCGGTGAAGAACATTTTCTAACATTCCTTCCCTTTAATTTGTCTCAGTCTGAAGAAGACCTGTCACGATACCAGAATTTTGATTTCAATATTGACGCAGGATGTCGTTTTACAGTGCTGAATATCAAATGATATTACAAAGCATTAAAAGCACTTATTACTGTTTAAAATGTATTCAAGAAAAAAAAATCAGCTTGTTTTTCATTTCATCCATATATACTCTTACGTTTTGCAATTTTAGTTTTAGCCTAATTTCTTGTATTTTGAGTTTAAAGATACCAGAAAGAAATTAATTGAAAGAAACAAACTGGATAAAATATTCAAAGAACAGAAGATAGGAAACTAGGGAAAGGTGAAACTCGCTCGAAAGGGCTATGCTATCTTTCTGAAGTGCACTACAGTTCAACTGCAATTTTGTAATTGCACACAATTTTAGTCCAGAACCGTGTAGTCATTGTCGTAACATCTCCAACAATGATAAATTTACAGACAGGTTGAAATGACTCCATTTTGATCCTGTAAATCATTGTTCAGACGTCTCGATAAATTGCATCTATAACATATTTAGGCAATTTGCGTCCACTTGCATCTAACTACACTTTGACCAAAGTTAGCCACTTACTGAAGCCTTAGTTCCTTCACCCGTGGTGCGGTCCTTTTGTGTCATATCACAGAAATGTTTCCGGACAATCTCAAATTTGCCTACTTCCTTTTAACTAACAACAATATTCACCCAAATGCTGCATGTTTCCTGAGCTCTCATAGGGTAATGCAGTTCTGAGAGCCATTCCAAAAGCAGCATTTCTCGAAAAACAGCTTTTCTGCACATTCTGAACCAAACATTTAAACCTCTAGAATATGAACACTGTACAGTAACACTGCTCTGGAGGGTTTTACAGAAGGATGGATTCATGCTACAATATGTACTGCAAATTGAGATGAAGAAAATGTTTTGTTTAAACAGTGCATTTGATTAAACGATAAAACAATGACATTTCAACAGTTCTTTCTCTGGTCTACACACTAAAATAAACATTTTAATTCCACCATCATCTGAAGGCTTTACACTTTACTGTCGGGTAAGGACATGACACATACATACATCCTTTATGACAGCTGTCACTGACCTACAATAACATTTATAAAGGTTTATTCTAAGAAGCGTTATCTGTTTTTAGGGCGCTTTTTATTGGACTCCAGAGTGTGTAATGACAGTGGACGGTTGTTGGAATAAGCCTTCATAAATGTCAATGTAGTTTAATGTTAATGGTCATGAAAGGCTTGTGTAGATGTCATGTAACTTTATGAACGCGACCTTACAATAAAGTGTTACCAGTTGTTATTTTCTAAAAAAATGCAAATGCAAACATGTTTTTGTAGTCTAAATGCAAATTTATTTTTCATTATTCTAAAATAAATTTGCTTGAACGAATATCAGGAACAACTGGCAAAGATTCAGTGTGATAATTACTGGTTAAAAAAAGACATTTTCACCTGTTGTGTCTCACCTTAATGAAAATTAATGAACTTTTTGGACCATTTCTATTGAAATTGGAAAATTATTGCCATTAAATTTTTCACACATTGTTAAAGAAGGCTGGTGTTTTCAAATGGTATAACAATCAAAACTGAATTAAACTGTTTTTACTGTGACAACAGCAATGAAATAAAGCCCAACTGCAATTTGCAAAACCAAAAAAAGCCACACCTCCCAGATGAATGTGGCACCTCCACCATGCAGTCCACACACACCAAACGCTAGCTCTCAGCTCCCACAACTCAACTCTCTCCAAACGAGTCCTCTCTCTCTCTTTCACAGGCTGTGCTTACCTCTTACTCATCCGCCTTTGTACGCGTTTCACTGCAGTACTTTCACTGAACATGCTGGCAGCTGACCTTAGGTCTGGAAGGAGATCCACACAAGACCATGAAGAGCTTCTTGCCACAGCAACCCTCACAGTCCTAATAAAGCCAGCCAGACTAGCCCAAACCCTCCAGCCAAACCTTGACCCTGAACTGGACAAAGCAAAGACAGGAAGGGCAGGAAACAGCACGTTTCCCATGGAATGTACGATCCCCTCCTGAACGCTTGATCACGCTGCTGGTCACAGATTTCCAGCAGAGTCTTGCTGTTTCAAGCTCACTGTGTGATAGCTGGGGCTCAAGTGGGAGTCTGCAGATGCACATCAGGGCATATGAAGCAGTGAAAGATGGGAAAAAATAAACGAGCCTGATGTCTGAATCTGATTTCTCCCAAATTGCTTTGGAAGCTTGTTGCTGGGTGGAGCTGGAGATAATCTAGTGCCATGGGAGGGCTGAAACTGTTCAGCCCAAAGAATAGTGCAAAGAAATGTAGCATGACAGATACACAACATTACCCAAACGTTAATTTACAAATGGGGCAGAAGAGGGAATGTCTTCAAGAATGCAGGAACGCTGACTGAACTGCGGATATGCCACTAAAGAATTTCTGCAAATGGCACTAAGTTTATACCCGCACAGCACGCTCCGATGCTATCTTTAGCTGCTAAAATTGGTGTGGGCTGGTGTGGTTGCAACACAGTAGCAAATCTGTTGACCTTCCGACGGCATTGACTTCAAGGCACTTGAAACAACAAACAACAGGCCTTTATCTGTCTGGATTCTTTTGAAGTTGAGTTAGTTTCCACTAGGGAGCGGTAACCGGAGTGGAAACACACATTTGGCCGCAGCATTTGCATCAGTAGCTGCCTTCCTGTCCCCACGAGTGTTGTGTAGGTAAAAAAAGGTTAAAATAAGACATCCTACACCTACGAAATGAAACCAGGGTTTCTAGGGGTGGATGGTAAATACAGCTTCAGTGGCTGGCAATTGTTATACACAATCAGCTTAATTTGTTATGTCCTAAAGACTAAAGAATTTTTTGACTTAGTGTATATGATCAGGTTAAATATTTGATATCAATGAAAAAGATAGTTATCCTAACTGACAGCAAGTGAAATCTTGCACTGCTGTCTGTAACAACATTTGATATTTATCTGCTTTCTGATGCACAAATAACTATCAATATGAAGTATAGAAAAGATTCCCTGGTTTCAAAGTCAAAATTCAGAATTCAGAAGACTGCAAATTAATATTACAGAACCAAAAGCTGACAGAATGTGCCGTGCTGGATCTAAAATATATTAGAGCCTGTATTCAACATTTATCTTGTATTTTATTTTTCCCCTTGATCCAATTACAACCTTTATGTCCATTTATGTACCAAATAGACCACTTTCCAACGTCTCTATCTCCTATGTCCAAAACACATCGAATGCAATGCGAATACACATAAAAATGCCAAACACAAAAACACCGAAATATTTTGAAGTTTTACTTGATGTCTGAATAAATTACATGAATAAATTGCAATTTGAATAAAGACCTTTCGGATTAAGCAAGCTTTTTTTTGTTATATTATATTAAAAATTCATAAATGCTTAATAGGCAGATACAGTATATGTAAGTACATTAAATTAAAGATAATAAAATATTAAATAAAAAAAATCTTCTGTGTATACAATGCAGAGTGTTGAGTATGCATTATAAAAAAAGTTTCTTGACAAAATATTTTTAAATATTGTTTTTCATAATGTGAGTCCCTCAATATTTATTACATAACACTCACTGCTTTTGCACATATGCTGAGCTATTATAAAACTGTGGTTCTGAAGCCCTAAAGCTGTCAGTGGTTTATGCTTGTCCTTTGAGGAAGTCATGCATTAGTATGTTTGTTCAATGTTACTGGTGAAGTAAATGATTTGACATGTAAAATTTAGACAAGAAACCAAAATGGGTTAGACAAACAACATAATCTGAACCCCAGATCTGTCTGCATTCAGAAGCTGAGATATTAATCAAAGGAAGAGGGCTCTTTGAAACCAGTTAAATCCGGGGGCTGACGAACATGCCAGCTTCATTCAACTAACTTCCTGATGTGGCTTCCCTCAAGATAACCCAGGGGTTTGACCAACAGAGGTTGACTTTTTGAGTTCCTCAACAGGATGCAAAGAGAAAGTGGTGTGACAGGCTTAAACTGCACCAAACTCTAAAATAAAAGATAAAATCTCTACCCACACTGATCTGTAAGACAGACATTTCACCCAACTCCCAGATGTTGCACTATTACACCTACACTTTCCCCAAGACTAATAATATGTAACACATCACTGGCAGCTGAGAAAATGACATTTGCACATGTACCAAAAGCAATAATTATAGTTCAAGCTGTGTTTAAGATGATAAAGCATATTAATTGGTAATTGTAATTGGTATTGTATTTAAAAGACCACAAGCTTGATACATTTGTAAAATGAAAAAGTGGCACATTTCATGGGACCTTGGTCCAGTCTCAGGGGCTTACTGGTCTATGACCTGTTCTTGATCCAGTTCTAAATTCCAGAGCTGTACTAGTTCATACTAGGCCATGATCCAGGGTTTTTCTTGACCAGAATCGTGGTCCAGGTCAAAAATCAATACAAGCAGGGTAGCAGGCAGTTTCTTCGCTTTAGATCATTTTTGTAGTGCAACACAACAAAATGAAACTTCATAGGAGTGACCAACAAGATGGTGGTATCAAGCCTCACTATTTGCACTTTCTTCAGCAGCCTAACACTTTTTCACTGACAGTTTAGATCAGTGGTTCTCAAATCAATCCTGAAGAACCTCCAGATGGTCCATATATTTGTTACATTGGAGCAAATACTGGGATCATAAGTAATCAGAAGAAATTTTCTATTATAGCTTCTGACCAAATAAATACTAACCAAATGACTCACAGATGTCAGCAGCACCAGCTGACATCACCATCAGATAAGCAGATTGACAGGTTGAACCTGTGATTGATGAGTCACCCAGAATAATTCTTTAAACACTCGTCATCTTCCATCTTCATTATTAGTCAGCTTCTGACCACAAGGCTGCTGTTGGTAAAATATTATTTACGTGGCAGACTATTCCCAAAACAGTAATGGCAATGTGGGGGGTTGTATAGTATTTCAGATGCAGCAGTGCTAAACACTAAATGACTGTTAGGATGTGAGTGGTCCACCAGCTAAAAATATTCAGCCAATAGAGGGTATGCACATTACAACAAACAGGCCACAACCTGTAAATCACAGAGGTAGTTTTAAGTTTTAATAAAGTTTTTTGTCTTAGAAACAAGCTTAATCTAACTGTTAGATGAAAACCCCTCCATGATACTGTACAAAAACCTGGGGCATTTCTACTGGTTTATTCATCATGCAATGTCAAAAATGAAGATACAAGGATTTGTTTTGATAGCCACCATATATGTCCATGATCTAATTTTAAATGGACATAAAACTAACATAAGATACCAAGAAACTGCCTGCAGACATTCTGCTTTAGTGGTCTCCTTGGATTTCCCCCCACGTCATTTCCTGTCCCCAAATATGGGCACTTCGCTTGTAACAGGAACCCTTTCTCATAATTGCAGACAAGTGCAGGAGGCAAACATGCAAATTGCTCTAAATGATACAGGCCAACAGTATACCTGGCTGTAACATAAGCAAATGGGAGGGTTTAAGAAAACTGACTTAACAGACATATGTCTTCACCGCCAAGCTGTTGAGATTTTGTGGCCTACTGTTTGTGAGATGATCACCTACATCTATACACAGTCGTCATCTGTATGCAGTGCTGAATCAAGTTACATGTTCATTATTTTTCTTCAGTTATATTGAATATAGACGTGACCACATTTGCAACCATTCATTAAAAAGAGCAATTACTAATAAAGATGAGGACTTGACTTGGGAGTCAATACATGAAAGGCTTAACATATTATGTGGCTAAACATCATGACAATGCATTAAGGAAAGTAATTGTCACATATACAGGTCTCTTTCAGACCACAGAAAGTTGTCAAAGACGCAACAATGCAGGCAGTGGTTTGCAGAGGAAGGCTTCACGATTTGAGAACATTCAGTTTCACTTCTATCTGCTATCCAGGCAATATTAAAGTTCATCATGTAATCGGTGGATGTAGAGGTCGCAATCACCAGCATATTTTCCGAACGTGTAGACCCAACAGTCATCATTAATATGTGAGATTTTTAGGTTTAAAAGGTGCTGTCAGGTTGTATGTGGATACAGACACAGGTAGTGAAGAAGCAAAAGATACTTACAATGCATTCCGACCTGTCAGACACATTTTCACAGACTGCTGCGGATGTACAGAAGACCTTTTTATCTTCACTGACAGAGCCATGGGCACAGGACTGTCAACATGTTATCTGGCTGAAGCTGAACACACAACCATAAACGAGACAGATGAAGCCAGGCTTCAGACACTGATAGACGAGTGGAGCTAGAGAGAGGCAGTCTACGATCTGAAGCTTGCACACAGTGACAAGTCACTTCCTCCCCATGGCCACACCGTGAACACGGACAGTCTGTGTCAGAGTGTAACTTCCTGTTTGGTTCTGCCTTGACCAAGCTGATTGGATGGATGTCATGCTCATTTCTGAGGCTTATAGGCCACTAAGCAAGGAGAGGGACTTTCCACTTCAAAGCCACTGGCTTTTACAGAAGGCCTGATGGTATGTAACCAAGGCCCAGATGCATTTCTTTGCAAAACCAAAGCCATTACACCTTTCTAGGTTGAAGTCGGCAAACAGGGATCAATGGGCGTTGATGAGCTTTTGAAAAAAATGGCTTTTTTCATATACATACAATGTGTGCAAACTTCACTGAAGTAACAAAGAATTTCTTGGGTCACTGCAAAGCCCCATACCACTGACATTTACTGATGGGTTCACCAAAAAGCCAAACACATCTTGGCCAATCAATACATTTGGACTAGAGAAATGTGTAGTAAAATATTGCTTTAAACCTCTGGTCATGATATACAATGACAAAATAAGCCTAGCCCAAATATGACAAATTTCCTGAACTTTCCAATCCAGAAGGGTATTCCCCTGCAGGTAAACCAAAGTAGCCCGGACTGCTTGTCTCACTTCCCATTCCATAAGTGGCAGCCAAGTCCAGCTGACTAGACAATAAAACTCAATTGCAAAGAATTGCATATCTCAAGACTATGAGGAGAGCAAGGCCTGGGTAACTGACATACCAAAAGCTTGCTATCTCTGTAAATTTAGGGTGAACCTCTTAAACCCAATGTGGTCCTCCTAAACTCAGTGTGAACCTCCATACTAATGATAAACAAACACACTACGGTAAATCAACATGCATAGAAGTTATGGCCTTTTATGACAAAATATTTGACCAAAGACAGAAAGGTTCACTGTCAAGTGCATTCAACAGTGCTCAGGTATGATGTTGCCCTCACTTGCATGTTTCTATTGAGTGGAAAAGTCTCACATCCTTTAAAATGTCTGGCTGAAAAGTGCCTGCCCTGTACACTTTCTCTTTCAGGCTTTGCCCTCGGCACAGGCACACAGAAGCGAAAGAACCCTCTCTGTCTTCCCCCAACGTAAGTCACTACCATGGCTGTGTCCAGCAAAAAACAATGCCCAGGAATCCTGCAATCTTAGCTGTAAATAAAAAAAAACAACAAGATAATAATAAAACCGGTGCTTACCCATTGAGAACATCGATGGAGCCTGAGCATGCACTCATAAACTGAGTGGTTTGCAGTGTGTAAGTCCACTTCCTTTCTGGATTACTTGAATGTGCTATTTATGAGATCCTCCCATTTACACTGCAGCTTCTACTCACTCTTAGAAAATGGTGGAGAATTTTATGAGTTTTATGTCTAGAGAAGTAGTACTGATTTGAACACAGTTTATAACTCTACATTACATGAAGAATGCTTTTGCTTACAATATGCTGTCTACTACATAATATGGCCTGAAAGTCAAATGACTGTTCTTACTGTTACTATTTTTATCACCACTTTTTTCAGTTTGCATCTTATCCTGCAGTTTTGAAGTCTGGGACACAGGGAAGAAGTGTGCTGTTATAAAATAATTTAAAAACAATCACTGCATTTTTGCAGATATTAATTATCCATGGACTTTGAATGGCATAATGTTCAACAGCTGCAAGTTAACAAGCAAAACAAAAATCCACACACACATGCACACACTCAAACTAAATATGACAAAATAAAGTCCCAATAATACAAAATAAAAGTTAAATAATCTTTTACAATCGTGATGTGTTCCTGTCCAAGCTGTGACACATTAAGTCAATCTTTACTCATAAACCTTTGCTTTTGGTTAATCTTTAAAGTGTTGTATGCCACAATTGCATTACACTAAACAATGCTGCTAGAAATGTGAAGCCACAGTAAAATGTAAATGCCTCTAAAATCAATCAAATATGAAGTGCTAAATTAACTCCCATAGGGCTGCTTTTCCCAAAAAGAGCTCAAAATTATAAACACCAATGACTCTACTGTGCTCCTGACACCTACAGGAAGGATTCTTTTCACATTTGCAGAGTCTCAGAAATACAGTATGCTGAAGAAGAAGCTGTAGATTTATCTTAACTAACAGAGAAAGAGAAGCGGCGGTTATGTGCCGTCCAGAGAACTGTATGTAAATAAGAGCGATATTGAGAAAAGCTGACTGTCAGGGGGTTCTGCTGTCTTTACTCTCCCATCCTTGCCGCAGTCACTCGCCCACTTCGGAACATTCAAGAGCTTAGCTGTTACTGCCAGTCAGAGTAAAAAACACAGAAAAGTAGATGGGAATCGAAACTGAGACATAGGAAACTTTACAAAGCAGCAAACAAACATTCTCTTTTTCCATTGCAGCTATGAAGAGCTTCCTATTCAACCTGCAACCGGTGAATGAATGCAGCTCACAAAAGGTGCTGATATTTGTTCCTGCTTTAATGTGAAAATGTAGAAGTGTGATATACCACTAAAATAATGTGAATAAAGTATTATGCTCATTATTAAAGCCACTCACTGTAGACTGCCTCTGTTGAATACAGAAGAGGCTTTATTCTAGAACTAACCTTGAAAGTGAATCAGCAGGCATGACATCATTTTCCTATCCACAAGCATCAAACACTGAGTAACACATGAACCGGGTAGCTGTTCTGCTCTAAATGTAAAAGCTGCAGCACTGAATTTGATATAGCCATGTATTATGTTAAATATAAATCATTAATATTAATTATTAATTATTAATTAATTGAATTTATAACAATTATATATCTTAGAATATCAGAAAGCATCAGCCATAAGAAACCTATTCCTTGTCCACCTCACAGGTGTACAGTTAGGTGTACACCTGTTCATGCACATTTTATGTTAATCATCCTCCAGCTTCTCATCAGTGGTCAGTGTCTAACCATAGAGCCACTCTTGCCTGGATATTTTCTGGATGGTGCAATGACATTCACATGTGTAGAAACTCCAGCAATGTTGCTAATATACTCAAATCAGCACCAGAGTGATGTCATTATGTTGCTGGAAGGGTCTCTACATACCAGCTGTTACCCACTGGATCCTAATAAGCCACTGGTGAGTGTTGCCCAATGTTTGTGTGGTATTTGTAGTGCATTGTTAGCTTTAGTCTGTTCTTTCAAAGTCCGTTTAGTATGATTTTGCATGTTAAATCGGTGTGCACAGGTGGCCACAACAAAGAAAGACAGAGAGATCATGAGGAGAATAACAAACAAATAGAACATCTAAGTAAACAGCACTCTCAAGAGGACACACACACAGAACAGTCATTTTTTAGTACTAATACAAGTAGCAATATTTAATAACTACGGAGAACATAGAATACACAACCATCTAAGAAATAAAGAAAGATGCAGTGGCACCTGATGTGACAACAAGGCAGCACTTGCTAGCCTTTACAATTTCAATGTTGGTGGTATAATGTAACTGGGGAGTCCTAGCTAGTGAATGGACCTGAACATGATTAAACTGGGGAGACAATGCAAATAAATAAAGAAAAACCTTTTTCCAATCAAAAACAATCCTAGAGACTTACCCACTCTGCTGTTCAGACAGTCACAAAACTTTTCTATCCTTAACTTCTAGCCTGTAAATATGCTTTAAACTTTAAACTATTACAAATATTTTCACTCCCAATGTTATGTGCATAAAGAAGCAATTTATACTCTTATAACAAGTCATATTATAAGATAATATGATAACACTTGATTCCCCTGAGGGGAAATTAGAGAAATACACACACACACACACATACAGTGGTGTGAAAAACGATGTGCCCCCTTCCTGATTTCTTATTCTTTTGCATGTTTATCACACAAAATGTTTCAGATCATCAATCACATTTAACTATTAGTCAAAGTAACTTGCAACGAGTCTTTTACAGCGCTCTGGAGGAACTTTGACCCACTCATCTTTGCAGAATTGTTGTAATTCAGCTTTATTTGAGGGTTTTCTAGCATGAACCGCCTTTTAAAGGTCATGCCACA
>JBBPDA010000037.1:1838033-1855792 GCA_037974385.1 Arnoldichthys spilopterus
TGTCTGTCTGTCTGTCTGTCTGTCTGTCTGTCTGTCTGTCTGTCTGTCTGCCTGCCTGCCTGCCTGCCTGCCTGCCTATCTATCTATCTATCTATCTATCTAGTGAAGGGAAAACACTGGGCACTGCAGGCAGTCAGCAAGTCTACCACTGACAAGCACATGCCTTAAACCTTTCAGCATAGTGCTCAATACATATGGTGCTAAACCAAGTCAAATGAAGACCATAGATCCCACAGCACTGGTGTTTAATGCAGGTTATGGCAAACTACCCTCCAGAAAAGTTTCCTTCTAACCCTAATCTAACACACCACAGTTCATCATGTGAGTGCTTCAACGAGGTATATTAGATTAGGACTGGCACAAAATGTTGCAGAGCAATAAACCTCACTTATAGAGCCAGTTCTGGTCTATAGATTATTCACCCAACCTGAGCATGAACCTGAATT
Source organism: Arnoldichthys spilopterus (assembly GCA_037974385.1). Taxonomy (NCBI): domain Eukaryota; kingdom Metazoa; phylum Chordata; class Actinopteri; order Characiformes; family Lepidarchidae; genus Arnoldichthys; species Arnoldichthys spilopterus. Next base: position 1,838,480 of record JBBPDA010000037.1, read on the forward strand.
ATAATGTTTCATCAAACAGTTTCAAAAGCAAATTCAAAGTATCGTTGTGCACAGAAATATGAAAAACCCTGCAATATGCTGTCTTCAGGACTGAAATTCTAGTGTCTTGTGCGATTGGAGAGTGAGAACCCTGCTGTAGATGTCACTCCTATAATAACTCTTGAATGTGGTTTGGATGATTGAAAAGGGCAATTGGATAGTTTCCCACTTCAAAGAATCGATAGTGCCTGGATCAAATAACCTGATTATGTAAAAATAAGGCCTGCCTAAAACAAGTTCCTAGTCATATGACATTTGTAAGCATTATTTAAGCAATGTTTACAAAATGTTGGTTTGGCATCTAAAATTTTGGTCATCTGTAACCAAAAAAAGAGCTCTTGGACCATATTTAAAAGATCAACTGCATCCAAATTTAACATTGGTTGCAAAGAATATGTTTGAATTTTGGAACTTATATCCAACTCAAAAAGGTTGATGGGTGACAGTGAGCACCATGCAATGGTGTACTTCCAGAAGCTTCAAAACAATGTAGGTGCTCAAGTGAATAAAAATAGACATAGGCAAGTCATAGACAGGCCACACTCGACATCACCAGAATTTTGCATAGAACGTCTGGCTGTCAATTGAGAGCCCAGGTTTGGCTCCTTTATCCAGGCATGGACAGGTCACACTACCATGGGCGTCACCCAGAAGATGACCATGTATGTCTGCTTCCTCCTTGAAGGAAGGCAGAGCTGCTGCCAATCACTCTGCCCTTTTCATTACTCTGTAATTACCTCTGTAAAGGCCTAGTCATGAGACCAGCGTTGGCGGCAACAAACCAATGCCGCATCTTGCTTCCAGGAACTTCCTGCAGCAGTTTAACCCACTTGCCCTGTTTGGAGTTACAGAAGCATGCGGTCCTCCCTTTGAATACAGGATGTGAGTGGGGTGGGAAGCTGGGAAGACACAGTCATGTTTGCAAACCTATAGAAGCTATAGAAGTGACCACAGCATTCTCAATATGAAATTCTTTCCATTAAAGTGCCTTGCCTATGAATGCGTTCATCTGTAGCAAGCATTGCACGGTGCGACAAGGCTTACGGAATATTAGCAAACATCCCATTGAACTTTGTGAGAAACTAACATGAATATTTATTTTGTATGCATATGAAAAGTCACACTGCAAGGATAGATCTAATGTCCTATAATAAAAAAAATAACCTGATATGTCAAAACCTATCCCATTGTTTCCAAACTGCCTGATTTCAGTGAAGAACAACTAGAGCTCAGAATGATAGTTTTAAACTGGAAACTCAACATATGGATTGACTCGAAACACATACTGTATGGCACAAATAATTTGCATGTACTAAAGAGTTTATACGTTATTTTGTTTAAAATTTTTCATTTTCAGTAACTTATCCAATCAGATTTGATCTGAACATGGTACCAAACGTAAGGTTTTTTGGGGTACTAATTTGCCTTGCCAACCCCTGCCATTAATCCTCTCTCAGATTTCTAACTTCTCTGAACTATTGCAAAACAATGTTTTAGGCATCAGCATACACAGAAATGTTTTATGTGATCTTTTAGGGGCATAAAACGTCTGGTTTCTATAATTAGCACTGTGGATAGTAGAATGATACATTTTCTTAAACAATGCACTTAACACCAAACCACTCTAAATTACCTTTTTTTACATCTTAACCATTTAATTTTGCAAAATATTTCGTAACTGAATTATTGCTCTAGTGTACTAGATGTACTTAGGTTTAGGTCTATTAAACTTATTTAACCCAGAAATAGCTACATAAGGCTACAGTTGTCACAAGAGGCATGAATAGTTTAATTTACACTCCAGTACAAGACCATAATTTTGTCGCTGTTGAGACACAACCTTGCATTTTTTAACATATTTTTTCAAAAAATAATTTAAAAACTCCAATTGCTTACTACATTGTGTGAGCATTAACCTCCATTTTAATAAAAAGCATTTTCTTCGTTTTTGACATTCAATGGAAATATAAAGTCCTTAACTCATATCCAATATTATGTTTTGTGGAGTGAACAATGTTTACCATTATACCAAACTTTTTCCTTCCAGTGGATCCCTGGTACACTACGTAGACACAAGAAAGCAATACAGAAACAATTAGACTGGATGGCCACATCCTGTGCTGCAATCCGACAATTTTCCACCCACCATTACTGACATTTTAGTGGTTTGTTGAACTTGAACTTATGTTCACAAAGCCTGGTGCTGACTGAAAAAAACTTTTTTTTGGTGTGAAAAGGATGAAGCAAAGGAAAATCATTAAAGATAAGTTTAACCCTTAAAGCTTGTCTGTCAAATGTCAAAAGAATTAAATGAAACAAAAACAAGCAAAAAAGTTTCTTTAAAGTTTTTATATAAACATGGAAAAAATGAGGCTATTTTTCAAGAACAATCAACATCTCTGATGCAATATGTGGGAAATGAAAGTTTGTAATGATGTATAAATACACAATAATTAAGCAAACTGTACAAACACTAATCAGATTTCTTTTAGTTGTAATTTGGTTATACACCGATTTTATTCTCTCTAACTCTCTCTCTCTCTCTGGCTTGCTAGACAGGGAACTCTGCTGTATATAAACATATGCCGCACAGTAAATTCAGCTTAACATCTTAAAAGCTGAGTTACTTTTATGTGAAGTTAAACTGAACATGAAAGAATAAGGAAAGAGGGAGTTTAACACACATGGGAGTTCTCTGCTCCAAGCTATGTCAATCTAATTCACCCTAAAGAAAAACTGTATGTAACTTGCTGGTGGTTCAAACAGCACCCAAATGCAAAGGAAGACTGCTTCCCTATTAGGGCTTGAACCTGCAGTGCCATGTTTACAAGGCGAGCTCACTATGGTTTGCACTACCAGGAGGGGGAGCAGTGTGCTGTGAAACTAGATGAGTTATCAGGCCCTGGGCAGAAAAGAGGTGAAAATATGTATGCTGCTAGTTGTTTGCAGGGAGCTATGCTGGGCCAGCCCCAGGGGCAGCCAGTACGGGACGGCTCCTGGGCTTAATTAAAGGGGATCTCTAGATGCAGACGTGAGGCCAAAACCGGCTACATGCAGGAGCTCACCCTAGAGTTGTCGAGACCACTTTTATGTGGTCTTGTCTTGGTCTTGCTGTCTTGGTCTTGCTGTCTCAGATTGACATAGTGGTCGGGAAATTTGGAGCCAACAGTATCCATGACACACAACGTAACATTCGATAATCCAACATTAGTGATGTGTCACGTGCAAAAGCATCTGCTGTAAAAGCAGATGCTTTGTAGTGAATCAGAAGAGCCAACTCCCATCGAGTGAGAACCAGCTCCCCACTTTTTTTTTCACTCTCAGAGGCCCAGCTTTGCTCCAAACCCTCCATATTGTGACCAATCACATGTGAGGATATAGGATAATACCATTATGTGAAAACAGAGAGGGCGAGAGACGCGACAGTCAGGTGGAGCGTCTGTCTGTCCCATCAGTCAGTGAGTGAGACAGTAGACAGCGGTAAAGAGAAGAGTACTAGTGCGTCGCAAAAACATGACCCGTAAACTAACGTTCTTAAACCTTGAAACTGCGATTTGACATGTTGAATGTTTAGTGACGACTTGAAACTGCTTGCAACAAAATGTAATGTTTGATTTAAAGCCACATCTCCTCTCTAAATCCATGGTCTCGTCTCGTCATGAATCTGAGGTATTAATTGGCCTGAATATAATTGCAGCTGACACCCTGATTCAACAAAAGTATCATGTTTGATGTGGTTATCACAGTTTAGGCGTCTCCTCCTATGTTGTCCTACTAATCCAGTCCAGTGTGTAGGGGCTAATACAGCATGTTATTATTAGACATGTTATCATTGGCAGTGTGTTGTAATCACATGCCACTGCAGACATCAAGATTTCAGAAACTTTTAAGCACTTGTCCTTATTCTTATAAATGCACAATTTGATGTGCAGTTTGTATTGGTATGTAATATTTGTAATTTACATTTGATTCATGTGACGTGTGTGCATGTATTTATATTGTTTGATTACAGTATTTTACTTAAAATAGTTTGACTAAACAAATGTGACCATTGACTTTAAAAAAACATCTGCATATCACGTTGTGTTGACTTAAGAGGCTTACTACATTTTAGGGAAGTTGATATCATACAGTGTACAGTGGCTAGTACTACTGTGATGCAATTTCAAGTTTATTATTTTGTATATAAGGGGGTCTTTTTTTCAGTCTCGCTCTTGGTCTCGTCTTGACTTTGTCCTGGTCTTGACTCAGTCTGTCTTGGTCTTAGTCTTGGTCTTGTCTTGGTCTCGATACCCTCTAGCTCACCCAAATCACTTATTGTTTGCAAGATACTGTTTGCACTACTGTGTACTGGTTTACTAATCTATAGAACCCTTACACAAAGAGTGTTGCTGTCAGCATATAGACACAGGCAGGGCTCTCAAATGTCCACTGCTAACACTTACACTGTTTTTTTACAGGTGTTGTAAAAAACATTAATAATCTCATTACATAGGCACCTGTTAAGGTGTGAGCTATATTAGGCAGCAAGTGAACAGTCAGTTCTGGACGCTGATGTATTGGAAGAAAGAAAAAATGGGTGAGTGTAATTACCTGAGCCACTGTGACAAACTGTTATGGCTCGACAAGTCAGAGCATTTCCAGAACATAGACAATCAATGGTCATTGATGCAAAATCCCACATTTTAAGAGTTACGGTAGCATACATTGTTGAAAAGGTTTATGCTAGCTATGATAGAAAGATGTCATAACATACAGTGCACCACGTCTTACTGCCTTGGGGGCTGGTGCAAATTTCACATTGCTCTCATTCAGGTTATATTACCAAGGTTTAGAAAATATCTCTGTCCACATAGAGACACAAACACCATGTCAAATGTCAAAAGCATGCCAAAGCAACAGATGAGCTTGCTTTTAAAGGTGTCCCACCAACCACTGCTCCGACCAGGACTCGTCCATAATCGGTGACAACCTTGGCGGATGCTTGGATGTGATGACATCCAAAGCTCAGTCTGACGCCTGTGTCCTTTTTTATAATGGAGGGAAGTAACTGTGCGTGTATGTATAAGATGTAAAACGTCCTAATAGCAAAGTGATGTGAAAATTTTTTTGTCTGTGTCTGTCATTGCAAAAATCACCTCGCTCATGCGAATGAACACAAAGCACAGTGTGACGTCAAAGTAGATGAAGTTTTGATGAAAATCTTCATTTTCCTTGTCCACATGTCAACGCAAAAATGGTATTTTCAAAAATCTTCACCTTGGAAGGCGTTTACGAGAATGGGATTGTTGAAAGACTAATCACTTTGGCTGACATAAACAAAATACAAAAAACACAAAAAATGGTTAAAAATAAACCAGTCAGAAGCAAGCAGGTCAGAGAAGCCCTTGACGCTACTGTGTGTGTGCCTTTGTGTGTGTGTGTGTGTGTGTGTGTGTGTGTGTGTGTGTGTTGTGGGATTAGAGCAGCCGGTCTTGTTGGCTTTTACTGCAGACCGCAACCGCCTTCCCTTGATGAACACCCTTCTCCCACGCACTGCTTTGGCTATAGGGCCTTCTGTCCCTGGCCTGCAGCACATGGCACAGACCACCACGTTTCTTACACACATGCATGCAAGCAAGCACGCACAACTTGTACACACTCTCATCACTATCTAGTGCCATGAAAAACAACAATGTCTTATCTCTGTTTGCCATTAGATCTGGCAGAGTAGAGTCTAGCAGACTGAACAAGCTCTATCTTTTATTGTATCATTCTATGTCACACAGAAATTAATTTTAAGATACATATTAAGGGAACAGATTTTTTGAACAGTTAGAGCCACAAAGACATGACTGAACAGGGTGAGTTGCAGTCATTGTGAACTGTAAATCATAATGCCTTTTTTGTTGCACCACAATGTTATTTAGAATAATATAAGGTATTAGTAAGAGCTCAGAGTTTTCACTTGATGCTAGGAGGTGAGGAGATGGATGTGAAACATGATATAATTGGTTAATATAACAAAAGCCATTTCCAGAAAAGTGCATTTTTACTATGTCCCAACTTTAATTGAGTGTGTTCCAGCCATCAAACTCTAAATACGTGTTCATTTACAAAATACACTTAAATTGATCATTAAAACAATTGAAAATTTTTACTTTTGTCAGTTAAATAAAGGTTCACATGAATTAACATATCACACATTTTTGTTTTCATTGCATTAAAATATATATTTATCCCACTTTTCTGGAAATAGGGTTTTTACTTTTTCCAAGCCCACTAGCACACATTATCAAAACTGCATAACATGAACAGGGACATGGGCTACAGTGTAAAAATGGTTGAAATTGATTTCAGGATGCTTTTAAAAAAGTCATGCATTAAACAGACTTGTTGCATCGTTCAAATGTGTACATCATATCTATCCATTCCAGCCGACTATTGGCCCAAGGCAGGGTTCGCCAAGGACAGGATGGTTGGCCCTATCGCAGACATCATATCCAAATAAATAAATACTATAAGCATCAACACAGTTTTTCTTTAACTTTGAATTTGACAGTAACTGTGTTGATGCAGTATACTTTGTTCATGTGAAAATAATGGTTATATTGGTCCCAAAAAGCTATTTTATTAATATATATTTTTAGCCTGTGCAAAACCTGCTAGTACTTAGTGAAAAAAATTCCCCTACTGCTCATGCATGGAGAGAAACTGAAGGAAGAGACTTCTCGTCTGACTTCTGTTTACTATCATCCTAGAACTGCGTGGGTGGACCTTAAACTTGTTTACATCTTTTGTTAAATTCCTTTTAAAAAATAGGCAAATATTTCCACACGGGCCATAAGTGCACTTTTATAAATTCACTAATTTGTTTTGAGGTTCCTGTGACAGAAAAACATTGCTTGAAAATACATTTTACAAGAGGAGAACATCCTGCACACATCCTTTATTTACTGCTATGTTAAATATGTTCCTGGAAATAGGGAGCCAGAGCAAAACAGTATTGAATAGGTATTCTGTGGATATTTTTGGTGGCAGCAGTTTTTCATGTTACTTAAGGCAGCGACCCACGCACATCTGTTTTCCCCTTTAGAAAGTGTGTTAATGAGTGACATGGAAAGAGCAAGCTGAGTTTACTTTTAGGCGGTGTAACCTTTAAGAATGCCCACCCACACAAACGCCATGCTGATCTACTGAGCTTGCTGACTCTGCAAGGCGGATGCTCTCCACCATATTTACATTAGGCTCTTTATTACAGTATATTGCAACAACTGTTTGCTGTAATGTTTTAGTAGAAACTATATTACATTTGGTAGAGGCTATATTACGCACATATGGGATTAAGCTATTTAGGCAGTTTTATGATGCATGAAAGCAGAGCTATTAGCAAGGCAGTTTTCCTAAAACTGAATAACCATATACTATAATCATCTTAATTGCTTTTTAAGAAGGTCAATGACCCTGAGGAAAAACCTGCTAGGACTGAACTTACAATGCTCTTTTGAGGATAATTGTCAGCCAACTTACTTTGCTTGCAAATGACTTGAATGAATGAGCAAATGTCATAAAAGCAATCAGTCATATTTCATAGGGTCATCACCAGTATCACTTTTTGAAAGTTTTTTCTGAAGTTGCAAAGTTAATCGCCAGGAACAATTGATACTTAATTACAACTTGCAAAATGTATGCTAATTAATGGGCTGTATATTATTATTACTAATTATTATTATTAATATTATTATTATTATTATTATTTTCTTTGCATGGTGTCTGGGCTCTCCAGGTGAGAAACCTGGACATCCAGGTAGAACTGCTGCTGAAAGGAGACAGCTGAGGGGGTTGGGACATCTTGTGAAGCTGCCCCCTGGGCGGCTACCTGGAGAAGTTTTCCGGGCATGGCCAAAAGGGAGGAGGCCCACGGGGCAAACCCAGGACACACTGCGGGGTTATGTCTCTCGGCTGGCCTGGGAACGCTTCAGTATCCCCCTTATTGAGCTGGTGGAAGTGGCTATGGAAAGAGAGGTCTGGACATCTCTGCTGAGGCTGCTACCCCTTGCGACCCGAACCCTGGACAAGTTGTAGATGATGGATGAATGAATGGATTATTATTATTATCATCATAGTATTATGATAGGAGACTAGACATGCACATAATTGGTGCTTTCAGACCAGAAAAACCTATACTTAGAATTGCTGGAGGAAGTTACCCCTTTTTTGTGTGTCCACACTGCAGGACCTGAGGACGATTATACTTCTTAGAATGCAATGAGGGACTTATATTACAGGCACTTTTTTGTAGTAGAGGAACCAGGGGTGATATAAGTGTACAATAACAGGTCCACACAAAAATGTACAGGGATCACAAAAGTCATTTTTTAACAATCTGTATGAAACATTAGCCATTTATACAAAACTCTGGCAGTGGTGGTGTCCCCAAGCACTGCTCCCACAAATGGTTTAAACTCAGAGGTGACAAATTAAATTATTCACATATTCCTTGAGAATTGATTACCATTGTATAACATTATATAAGATGTTATGTGACATTGTTTGCAATTTTGGACTTTTTATCTAGAAAACAGAAAGATTCATATCATATGTTCATATGGGATGCAAAAACTGAAGCTCAATATCTGAAAACTGCTGAGAATGCTATAAGAACCTTATAAATCCAAGGGCACAACATGTAATGTAAAAAACATACTTAATCCCTAAATATAAGCATAATCACCATGCTTTCATAAATGTCATGCTTTCTTTATTCTTTCTTTCTGACATTCAACAGTCCACATAGTTGAATAGTGATTTCAGTCAGACAAGGAAAATGGAGCAGTAAACCCAGTGCCCTTGCACAAATGTAAAAAATGGCAAGAATTAGGCACCTTCCCTCATCTTAGCATTCTCCAACACAAATGTGCCTTTCACTTTAGCTTTAATGCAACCATTATCCAACTGCAGGCCTACTCTCAGGGACCGCCATCCCGTTACATCACTTTAAAGTATTAATGTGCACATGAAATCCATCACTAAACATTTTCCAACTTATACTTTCTGTGTGTTCACTAAAAGACCATAACTTCATTTCATAACCTTTTTTTGAGGCCTGCTGCAGACCACTGGGTATTTCCTATTAACATTTCTCAACTGTTCCATTGGCGGCCAATAGCCAACCATATTATAACTTCTATTCTAAGGGTTTTGCTTAGTGGTAAATTCATTACCCAGTATTTTCAATGATAATCATTTTCCTCTTGTGAAAATTGAAGTTTTATAGTTTTGTTTAATTGGTCTTTTATGGAATGTCCTGATATGAACTACATCCACTAAAACTTTTCTGCACGTTCCTTTACAGTACAATACTGTATAAAATTTGTCTGGAGCAAGAGCAGCGGTGGGTTTAAATTGAGAATGTAAATGTTTATTGGGTGGTATAAAAAGAGGGAGATTTCACCTCACTGAAAGCGTTGACCTTTCATGCTACCACAAATTTCCCAAATGGAAAATGTATGAATATGCGCAATCTCTGAATAGTTTTCCTGGTAAGAGCAGCCTGTCTAATCAGCTTTCCCAGCAACTGTGTAGCCCCGACATCACCACAGCAGTGGAATTCCCCCTACGTACTTTAACAGTGAGAGATTAAGCGCGGTTAGATCTTCATGAAACATTCAGTCATGTTTGCTTTGGTTTAAGTATATGCATGTTGCGTGTCAGCATGTCTTTGTGTGCATGTTCTCCTTTTCTCTTCTCTATTTGCTCTCTATTCGCTGTTATATTCCACCCAAGTGTTCTGGGGTCATTTAGGTTTCATTCTGTGTCTGAGAGTTAGTGTCTCTATTCTAGGTAATATTAGCTGCGCCTTCTTTACTTGCGTTATGGTTCATATTTGCCTTTCCTGTGCTGCTTATCATGGCTCATTGAGGCTCATCGACCATCCTAACTATCAATTGTTTTTATATATAGCTTGATGATGACCTTACAGAAACTACATACAACTGATTACTTTTATTGACATGATTGTAATAATGATGTAAATTTAACTCAGGGATGTGGTGTGTGGGGGGTTTGTGACTGTGTGTGTGTGTGGGGGGGGGTTTGGGATATTTGTATGCATTATCTGCATCTTTCCTAGAGTTTCTTCACACTCCTCCATTGTTCTTCCTGCTCCTTCACTTTTTTTTAGGGTGACATTCTCATTTTCCTCATCATTTCCACCAGTTCCTGCTGTGCACTCTGTTCTCCATCCTTGCTCCTGTCTCTGTAAGCACACTGGTAATTCTTTCAGTCCCATCACTCTGACTTGGTCCACCTGCTGGTCCTTTAATGTCAGGTCTGCCTTCAGTTCTTATGCAGCATTTGGTTCAATGTCTTGAAAGCGTGTCTGTCCATTATTTCATTCTTAGCTGGTAGACATATCCTTCCCCTCATAAGTGGTGTATTTATTTATTGCTATTTAGTGTTGACCAGAGAAGAATGGGTTCCCCTTCTGAGCTTTGGTTCCCTCTGAGGTTTCTTCCTACAGCTTAGGGAGTTTTTCCTCACCTCTGTCATCCTTGACTTACTCATTAGGGGCTCAGACCCAGATTCTGTAAAGCTGCTTTCTGACAACGATAGTTGTAGAAGGTGCTATAGAAATAAAATTGACTCGACATTGGGACCATTGAGGTTAGGGAAAGTGTATGCTTGCACTTTCTTGTTTGCCACTTGAACTTCAACCAGTCAATAATTAGTGCATAAACATTTTTCAGTTCAAGCCAAATGAACCAGAGTGAAGAGTCTTTATTACAATACATAATACAATAATAATATGGCAGTGGTGGCCTAGTGGTTAGCACGGTTGCCACTGAGTTACCCTTGTACAAGGTACCATCCCATTAAACTGCTCCCTGGGTGCTTCAAATAGCTGCCTACTGTTCCACGTGTGCACATGTGATGGGTTAAATGCGGAGGTCACATTTTGTTGGGGTGCGCTTTGTGTGTGATTAAGTGTGTCCACAATGACAAATAAGTCACTTTCACAAAGAGTGGCTCTCTGCCAGTGTGTCCTTTGGTCATATTAAATATATATATAGATATGAAAAATATTATATGAAAAATACCCTTTCTGGTTGCTAAATGAATAATAAAATTATATCATCTGTACGTTATGATGGTTTTTCTTATTTCTCAACACACTTCAGTCTCACTGTTTGGCCAATGTCTCCTGACACACATAGTGCTCAGTCATACACATTACTAAACTGAACTTATCTCTAACAGTCTTGTTGAGGCAAATTCAAGCTAAACATAAGTGTTGAATTCCCAGTATTAAAGTGAATCAGACAGTGCTAGAGACAGACTGAACTTGGTGTATGAAGCAGGTTTGTCCTCTAATGAAGTTCTAGTGAAAATATGATAAACCCTACCCAGCCATTTCTCACAGCGCAGGGAGGCCACCGAAAGGCTTCATTAAAAAGTATTATTAAACCTTTTAAACAGATATATCCAAATATAGCTCAGGTTGTCAGTTTCACAAGCTCAGCTGCCTTTAATTTAAGCAGATAATCATTTGTTTTGCTCTCGGTTTCTCAGTCCCCCAACCAACTAAAGGAAGTTGTTTGTGGGAACTGCAGCAATCCATTAGCGCATCTTTTCTTAAGCCTTGGGGAGTCACTCAATCTGTTAGTGCAGTCAATCACACAGCAGCTCTTTCCCATTTTAGATGGGTTCTGTGTGTTTTCATGGCATTTAAGCTGAACACTAAAGCTGCCAGTGGGTGTAACTGCAGTGACCTCTGTGACAACCCTCAATACACTCGCTTATTCTTCATGCTGTTTTATTTCAGGCCTATTACTACTTGAATTAACACCAGGAGAGAAATGCAGTGTTTATTTATTTATTTATTTATTTATTATTTTACATACAAACAAACAGTATAAAACATCACAATGATTGTACCTCAGGACCACTGTGTTACAGTTCAATAATAATAATAGCAATAATAATAATAATAATTTCCTCAAATGGTATGGAGGGGGTTCAAATTGTGTTCCAGGTGGCTACTGTGGTTTTGCAGGTGGTTGAAATGCTGTTCCAGGTGGTTGCCAGCTAGTGAAAAAAGGCTTTAGTAACAATGGTAAATAATCAAAAGTGTTAGTAATAATAGCATTAATAAAAATGACCTTAAAAATAATAATTAATCATCTTTGTCATTTGTATAATTATAATGAAAAAGCAGTAGTGATATAAATTACTCCTTTGTAAAACATTCATGTATTGTAAATACATGAAAATGGTACAATGATTATTTATAATAATTATTTTTATGATTGTTGTTGTCAAATAGATAGATATTTAGGTATTAACATGTGATACTAAGACTGTCCATACACAAGCATGGGATTGCACATTTCCCACTTGTGGGACTAATAAAGATTTATCTTAATAATAACTAGTAATGTTGGATGAACATTTTCCACCGTTTGAAAAATGAAAGACAATTTTTCACATTCAGTCATGTGCCTCTTGCACTGTTGATGGCTGGATAATGTAACGCCTTTTCCATAAGCCCTCACAGTAAGACTGAAGCAATCATTTTAATCTGTTGGTGAAGTCAATGTTATGATGGAGTCTGAAAGCAGAGCAAGTCAGACATACCCAGACAGACAGCTTTGGATTGGGCGTGTAGATCTACATTTACTGCACTTACCATTAGGTCACATGCTGTGTGTTGCCTTTGGCAAAGTTTTAAAAGAGACCATAATGGTTGTGTTGAAATGTATATGTATGTGTTCCCCAAATGTCACCCAGGCCTGACATAATGTCACACTTAATGCTCACTTCCCAGCTATAGACCACCCCTAAGGAAAGATCCTTAAAGAAAGAATGCCTGTGAGCTGTCTTGGGAGTACTTCATTTGGCTAATTTTAGGGTGGCATCACACTGAAACTTCAAAAAAGAGGAAAAAACACACCTCTACAATAACCCTCTAAGGGATTCTAGTAGTATCTTAGTTTACAGCCTTGCACTTTAAAGCTTGTAAAACACATTAAATTGTAACAGACATGCAAACATATTTTTCTTTGCATGCCACTTGCTATTTAATATGTACAAAACACAACTAAGTTGGTCAGCCAAACCATTACATGGTTTTTTTTTAATGATTTTCTTGACCAACTTAACTGTATTTTGTAAAAATAAAAACATTTTAAATTTGATGCCTGCAACAAACTTAGAAAAACTGAGTTGAACATTTCACAAGCACAGGAATTGGTTACAGGTGAGGGGATCAAGATTGGGTATAAAAGACATCCTCTAAAGTCTTAGTCTCTGTAAGCAAAAATGGGTTTTGGTTCAGCTTTGTGCCAACCTTTGTTAGTAAATTGTCAATCAGTTCAAAAAGAACATTTCTCAATGCAAGATTGCAAATAAAAAAAAAAAGGAATGCAGGCCAAAACTCTAATACACAAAGAAATAAACATACTTCAAGCCTATGAGTCGCCTGGACCCATGCTCATTTTAGATGGACTAAAAGACTTTGGAAACATGTGTCAAATGAGTCTATGTTTTAGCTTTTTTGGGGTATAACCATCATCAAGTTCACCATGTCAAAAATTAAATTGACCTATCAGATCAGTAAAAGGTACAAAGGTCAACATCTGTCATGGAATGGGGATGCATCAATGCCAACTGCATGGGTGACAACTGGGGCAATTCAGTAAGGGTCCTACTTATGCAGAGAAGAATACTGGGATTTTAGAAAGAGTTGCTGCCATCAAGGCAATGTTTTTTCCTTGGAGATCTATGGTTATTTTAACAAGACAATGTCAAGTCTCATTCTGCACATGCTACAAGATTCTGGCTTCTTAGACACAGACTGCATGTACTGTCTCCCTTTGAAAATGTATGGTGCATCATGAAGAGGAGAATCAGACAATGGCAATCATTGACTGCTAAACTCTTAAAATCATTTATCAAGAAAAACTGGCTAAAAATCCTTCTGCAAAAATGCAACAAATAGCTTTTTTTGACAAAGTTTTAGTATTTATGTTTTAGACTGAAAATACTGGATAAAAGAGCATTATTTGCTTTCACAGTAATGTGAGTATAAAAAATTACTGTTAAGCTACTTCATTTAGAGAAAATGTAATCACATAACTGTAAAACATGGCATGGTTTAAGGCACCTTCACTTTTTTGGCACATGCTTTGCTATTTAGCATAGCAAAAACCTATTCTTTCTGTCCAAAATCAGTAAGAATGAGACTGCAGAAAGGTGGGCTGTACAAGATGTTTGAGGACGAACACCTAAATAGATGCCAGAAAGGGTTCTTTGGTTGATGCTGTAGAAGAACCTAGTTGGACAAAGACATTTGCGAATGTCAGTAACATTTTGAAGGCTTAAAGAACTTTCTGTTACAAGATAATACAAAAGATCTATACAGGCTAGGACATTAGGACATTTACTTTCTGTGGAGGTTTTAAAAACATTACAATGATTTTTCACACTCAGAACCATTACCGGACATGTTTTTAGATATAGAAAGTTTTTCCTTCATGACATTGTACAAAGAGCTCTTTCTGGGGCCCTTGTATCTGCTGTTTTTAGAAATAAAAACTTGTTTGCTACTACACTGTAAAAATGTACTACTGAGTGTACTAATTTTTTAATTGATGTAAGGCACTTGAGAACTTAATTATCCTGAGTTAAATTGGCCAAAGTCAATTACTTCAGATAAACTAAGAAAATGAAATGTGTTTTTCAAGATCTTGTGGAAGTTCCAGCTGGTATCATATGATGCATACTTAAGAAATTGAGTCTATTGTATGTAAAATCGTTTTTCCCCTTGTTTCATTAATAGCACTTTATGCTCACTATCTGTTGTATATTGATCATGGTTTTATTTAGTTATATTTTGTATTTTTGTTAATTGCTTGACAACTTTGTTGTTGACTGTAAGAGTGAGATGACATATTCTTTATCAAGAGAGGTTCTAAACTGGCTGGGAAACTTTATTAATGTTCATGAGTTGAGTCTGAAATAGTAGCACATAAAGTTGGATCAACAAAATTGCTCATTTCTGAAAAAGAAAAATAATTTAACTATGGGAAAATACTTCCCATCAATCAGCTGAGTTTGAAAAAATGTTGATTATTTGTGAAATATTATTTAGTAATTATAGTATTTAGGTGTATATATGACCTTAACCAGTGTAGTTTTCCCAGAATGTATTTTTGATTATTTAAAAGGCTATCTATAGTTAGTTATTGATCAGTTAACCTTTTATTTCGATAAATCCTTTGCTCCAAAGCTCTTATTCATGATTTTATTTATAAATTAATGTGTAGATTACACCATTACTGAAAAAAATCCATACTGTACTAATGTCCTTACTCTATCCCTTAAACTCTTAACCTTTGTGGTCACCTCAATAATTTCCATATGGTAATGACATGTGTAGGTTCGTGCCTATTCCTACAAACATGCAATTACGGGCCCATATTGGTGTTGCATAACCCCACAGTGGAGGCCTTTAGGTGACCAAAGAGAACTTACATAACCTCGCTCCAGCGGAGGGACAGCAGGACTGATATTTGGTGGAACTGGTCCTGAGCGTCCCACAAGTACACCAGGACAGACACAGAGCAAAAACAGCATTACATAATGAATGAAAATGTTTTTGTCCACAAGTCAAAACCAGAATTGTTTTAATACAACCCTTAAACTCTGAGCCTGAATTTACAGTCTTTCTTCAAGAGAAAAATGTCAGAGTGAATTTTATGGCATCTTTTAACAGAAAGCTTGTTAAAGTGATATTGTGGAACCCCTCCATATCACACCCTTTTAAACCCCAAGGCAGAAAAGTGCTTTTCCTTTATTCTGTCATCCCCTTCTTTTTAGACTGGAAACTGTTGAAATTCATGCTATGGTTTATGTACATTTGCACCCAAAGATGCATGTTCATGTTAGTCATGAAAATGTATGCCTCTGCTATGGTATTTTAAGTGGAGAGCTAAAACAATTTGTAACTGTGCTTTGTGCTAATACTTTATGAACATTTTGTGGGAAGATACCTTACACTGTATGCTGAAACTTGTTATATTTAGAACTGGACAACTACCAACAGAGCCCAGGGGGCAGTGTAGTGGGACAGTACCTTGCTCAAGGGTACCTCAGTGGTACCTTAATGACTCTTAAGTTTAATATTTGAGAGAGGTATTTTCAGGGTGTTGTGCCTAAACATTTTCTTTTCAATTTTGCCAGAATTATGATCAAATGTTTCATATAATGTCATTACATATGAAAACTCAGAAATGTGTAGGTGCAGTGGGGATTATGGATAAAGAATTCATAGTATATATTTGTGCTGTAGACTTGACCCCTGGTGGTTTACACTACCACTGTAAAAAAATTCACTTCACATCACACAACTCAAATCTTACACTAGATGGTTCTTCAAAGAACCTATTTTGTAAATGAGATGGATGAAGCTATCTACCTCCACAAAATATAAAATCCAATTATTACTAAATTATACAGGTGGGGTGGTAATTTTGTTGCAGTTTTACTCTTTGGTCTTCATTTGCAGGTTTCTTTGTAGGCTACATAGCTAGCTAGCACCTGGGCTACAAATGAAATGGTTTCACCTAGTGATTAAATTGTGTTATGTCTGTACCAATTCAAGACTTTTTGTCCTAGAAAAGTCAATCCGTGCCATGAAACATTTAGAAATCCTTTATTAGAGTGTCTATAGACTTTATCCACAACCTTTAGTGAAATAACTGTAACTCTGGTGCCTCATATAAAGACCTTGTGCCTTTCTGCATAGTCTCTCTCTTAAACGATGAATCTATGCCTCATGTCACAATGTCTAAAATATGGTAAGTCAAGACCAATTGCATTGCTTCCAGTGATAGGGCCCTTGCACTTGAAGATGCTGAGCAATTAAGGTTCCCAGTATTTGTTTCCTACCGTAGTATTTTCTTAAGTGTAGAACTGTTCCTCATTTGGATGAATTAATCAATGCCACATCTAATTACTTTTTTAACTGGTCATTTTGTGGTAAAACTAATGAGTTTGTTTTTAATTATGGTGTTGACTTAATGTTGGCATGAATGGAACCTTGTCTCTGGCCTAGTTCAGTCTAATACCCTGCATCTCACAGATCACTTAAGAACGAGACTGGGCACAGGGGTGACTGAAGCAATAAACACAATGAGGACTGATCTTAAACAAGCTACCTCATTAAACCTCAGTGAGAACCAATTTACATAACTGTTCTCAAAACACCTTAAGGATAGAGGTGATGCAGTGATA
>JBBPDA010000037.1:1855892-1887170 GCA_037974385.1 Arnoldichthys spilopterus
AATGCCATTTACAGAGTGTGTGTGTGTGTGTGTGTGTGTGTGTGTGTGTGTATTGTCATATAGCTTTAGGGAAAAGTCCAATTTGTACATTTTTGTTCTTTTAAACCTTGAACATTGAAGTCCAGCATGTTTAATATGATATCAAATGATGAATGATGGGCTGATAAATGATTCTGTTAAGGTGAATTTCTCATTTATTATCTATATCTATTATTTGGCGTATTTTGTGTTAGTTTTATATCACAGTGAGGTCAGGTCTAGTGTAAGGAAAGTCACCTGTCTGTGAGAAATTTTATAGTTTCACATTCTTCTGCTGGTCTCAGGGACCACTAATCAGACAAATTTTCACTTGGTAAATCTGAAAACAACACAGCATCATGTGAAATAATGAAAACATGTAAAAAGCAATCCGAACCTTACCTTGAACATACTGTGTAACATAACACAACATTAACTTTACAGAATATCACATATCAAATAAATAAAAAATAAGAGCTAATGAAAACAAAAATGCTAAAAATGTTGCTAAGCCACAACCTCAGTGCTACAGTGTTTATGTTGTTTTCTGTTGTTTTATTTATTGTTTTATTATTTATCTTATCATTTAGTAATGCATGGTCCTCTCAACTGATCACAAAAGTGTCCATGACCCATAAGAGGATTTAACCAAGCCTATCAATTAAAAATGCAAATGAATATGACACAATAATTAATTTAGACTATCAAATTTTGCTTAACAATATAATCATACAAAATAATATAAAACAGAAATATCTGAACATGCTGGATTTAGCCATTTATTAGTAATAGATAAATTGCACAAAATGAAAAAGTGCACAGACTTAAAGACTTTTTTAGACAGTGCTAAAAATATGAATATATAAAATCATGTTGGTTAAGTTTTTATATTTTATATATTTTTTAAAACACTATGTAACTAAAACTACTGGAGTCATTTTTGATCTTATCAAATCAGCTGCTTTCATTAGTTATCTGTCATGGTGACGAATGACACGTGAATTTCTGAATGTTTAATAAGAATCAGATTCATTGGTCAAGCAGACATTGTTGACTCTCTAGTGCTACAGACAGTATGCAGACAATGTACACATTATTTACAGACAATGCAATACAATACACATAGAACACAGTTATGATTAGTCTCATAATGCAACTTAGGCATGAGAAAAGAAACTCTTTTTAATGAGCAGGTCACAAAGAATACGGTAAACAAATTCTCTAGAACTTGACCTTATGAACGCTTGATGAAGAGCATGAAGTTTCTTCAGAGTGGTGACTCAGAAGAGCATGAGCACAGGTCTAAGAGACAGGAAGAATGATGGTCCAGTCATGGAGGAAAGTGGGGGTGGAAACCAAAAATATAGCAGACTGCATTATGGCAGGGTGTGTACTAACACACACTCACTCAAGCACACATACACACCCTCACATACAGCCTATGTAAACCCAAAAAAAACAACGGCATAGGAAGTGTCTCTAGAGTAAAGAAAGCACCAATTTATGGTACATGGTCAATTTTCCAAAAAAAAGCATTGTAAGATCTTTATATTGTAGTTATGTTACAGTAGTTGGTCTGTGGCAATGCCACATCATTTAGCACTTGCTAACTCTATCCATGTAACCACAACATGTTTTAAACCCCAGTCAGGAAATGCAGCAATTGGCAGGCCAGCCTCTTCTGGTTTCAAACAGCAATGCCAATTACAAACATGCAGCACAATATGTATTTAACAGTTTCCATGTTAGTAAAGGCAGAGTTAGTTCTGTAGATCTGTTTCTTCTGATCAGTGATTTAAACGCCCACAGGGTCACCAACCATGTTTGGTGCTTGTTTGCTATTTTGGAGAAATCATAAATAATTGTGGCTATGCTCTTAACCAGAAACAATTTTGTGTTGCACTACAAAGTATTAATTTCCTTTAAACAGATGTATTTTCCAAACAAACAGCATTCTCTTCAAATGTGTCTCTTGTTAATGCTTATAAATTGTTGTTCAAAAGTCTGGCTTGGTGTCAAATGGACCAAAATTGTTTTCTCGATGGCAGAGAGGTCCTGTTTAGTTTTAAGTGGTTTCCACAAGATTACTTTTATTATTTTTCTTGTGTTGCTGTGAGAGGTTTAGGGTGTTTTGTTCACACTACAAATAAAGAGGGAACACCAAGTATATAAGATGGCAAATAAGCCATGACATTTCCATTGCTTGTGCCAAATACATATAGTGAAATGTCGGTAACACTTTATTTGGGTGTTCCACTGTAGACACTTTTTTGATGCTCAGCTTGTTTCTAACTACAGCCCCAAATCAGAAAAAGTTGAAAAACGCAAATAAAAAAAAGTGATTTCTAAATTTACTTTGTAAAATTACATTGTATTTCATTGCAGATAATATGAACACAAAATAGTTCATGTTTTGTCTGGTCAACTTCATTTTCAAATAAATCAAACCTTTTTCAAGTGCCACAATATGTAGTTACAACCACAAATGCCAGTTAAAACTCTAGTGTGCCAAAAGGAAGCCCTATGTTAAGTGTCCAGAAGCTCCGTCGACTTCTCTTGGCTCTGAGGCATCTGGGATGGACCATCGCACAGTGGAAAGGTATACTGTGGTCAGATGAGTTAGTATTTTAGGTATTTTTGGGGAGAAATGGACGCTGTGTGTTCTCTGGACCAAAGAAGAAAACGATCATCCAGACTGTTACCAACAAGTCCAAAAGCCAGGGTCTGTCATGGTATGGGGTTGTGTCAGTGCCCTTGGCAGAGGTAAAGGTAACTTCTGTGATGGCACCATTAATGCTAAAAAGTACATAGAGATTTTGGAGCACAATATGCTGCCTTCAAGAAGATGTCTTTTCCAGGGACGCCAATGCAACAAGACAATGCAAAACCACATTCTGCACATATTACAAAGTCCTGGCTGCGGAAGAAGAGGATACGGGTTCTTGACTTGACACCCTGCAGTCCTGTCCTATCTCCAATAGAGAATGTGTGGAGCATTTTAAAAAGCAAAATGCGGCAACGAAGACCCCGTACTGTTGTCTACCTTAAGACTTGTTTGCAGGAAGAATGGGACAAAATCACACCTGAAATACTTCATCACTTGGTGTCTTCAGTCCCTTAACATCTTTTAAGTGTTGTGAAAAGCAATGGCAACATTACAGAATGTAATGTAAACTGTCCTAAATTTTTTTTGGAATGTGTTGTAGGTCTGAATGACAGGAAAGGATGTATATTTACAAATGAAATGAAGTTGACCAGACAAAACATGAAATATGTTGTGTTCATATTGTCTGCAATGAAAGACAAGTCAAAGTAAATCACTGCTTTCTTTTTTTATTTGCGCTTTTCATACCGTCCCAAATTTTTCTGATTTGGGGTTGTAATATTCAACTAAATATATATTAAATGCATTTAATCTTTAAATGGAATATAAAAGATTTTATGAAATTTAACCTTAAACCTCAATGGAAACCAAAAACAAACCTTAATTCAAATTTAACCTCAATCCTAAATTTAACCCATATGCTGTTGATAAAGTTTCAGCAGGCAGTCTGTTAACAGTTAAAGTATCTGTAGGTAGTAGTATAATGTATACTAGTATAATGGACCATCAAAATAAAGTGTAAGTGAAATGTCTTGTTCAAACACACTTTGGACATATTACATGCATTTGCTCAAATAGTTGTGTTAAATCTGATGCTAATGCCTGCGACATTCTCCTCCAGCCTACAAACAGGTGAATTTGAATTTTAGTAAATGGCTCATTCTGTACAAATGAACCTGGGATTCACATTTCACATGTTAAAGGACTCATATAGTCTAAAACTGAATGCCTCTGTTTTTTCTTAATAAAAGAGGTTAATGTAGTACATACACACAGATAAAGATTAAAGACATGCCATTGCTTTTCCAGTTTATATGATCCACTTATGCAAATTTAGCTTGTTTTGAATTCACAAAAACAAAACATTTCTATATACCTGCCAATTCAGCCTAGAGCAGTTTATCTCCACCCAGTCATGCTGAAGTTTAAGAGAGTGTTTCAGTCCAGACTGCAATTCACAATACAGGGTGATCAGTTAGAACAGAGGCCACTAATATATCAAACTCATGGCGCAGCAATAAAAAACACCATTTTTAGGTGATAAAGAGAGATTGGCCTTGTTAAAATAAATTGTGCAGAATGAGGCTTGACATTGTCAGGCTTGACAAATAACCATAGACATCTCAGGAAAAGACTTTGGTCCTTCTGAGATAAGGTCTGGCCATGATAACTCATATTTTTTTCTGCATAGAATTGTTGTAGGGCATTTTTGGCATCACATGGTTTCAGGTTGAATTTCTTGCTGTTTATTGCATTACTATGGCAGTTCCTTGTGCAGTGTGTTCTGAAGGCCAGAAGGTCACACACATTCAACAATGCTATCCAGCCTTGTCCTACATAGACTGAGATTTCTCCAGAATCTTTTCTCTTTTCACAATACAA
This sequence comes from Arnoldichthys spilopterus, assembly GCA_037974385.1. Taxonomy (NCBI): domain Eukaryota; kingdom Metazoa; phylum Chordata; class Actinopteri; order Characiformes; family Lepidarchidae; genus Arnoldichthys; species Arnoldichthys spilopterus. Next base: position 1,860,397 of record JBBPDA010000037.1, read on the forward strand.
TTAACTGTAGAACATGCTGTAGAGTGCAACATGTCAGGTTTAAGAACCTAACAATTAAACCCACTCATGAGAGTGTCATAGCCTTCATGAGCATACTTTGTAGTTAATGAATGGTGCCTGCAATTTACATTATATTCACATGCAAGCACACATCCATACCCATGTAAACTCCATACAGAGTTGATGGCTATATGAGATTTTGTCCTTTTTTTTTTTTCTTACATTTTTACAGATTTTGAAGAGATCAGCTGGTGACATTTACATAGTGTCAAAATTTTATGATGAATGGAGCAAAAAAAATATTTTTTTTAAAGTACATTTTACATTTACCTCCTTTATAAGTTAAGAGGGATTTGTGCTTGTCTTGTAAAGTTGCCCTTTTGGAGATATGCAATATGCAGTTTTAGGTGCATTTGACTTAAAAAGGTAAAGACGATTTAGATCTGTGAGATAGATCTGTGACATTTTTAAGGCCCCTGAATTGCCTTGGAGGAAGCTCTACAGTGCAACACGTCTGGTTTAAGAACCCAGCAATTAAACCCACTCATAAAAGTGTCACTGCCTTGATGAGCATACTTTGTGGTTAATGTATGATACCTGCATTTTACAGTAGATACACATGCAAGCACACATCCATACACACGTAAACTCCATATACAGTTGACGGCTATATGAGAGAGTATTAAAGTGTCTGGGTGAACTCTGCTCATGGCTGGATTCCTGTCTTTCCCACATTCAGTCGTCTATATGCAGTTATTCCACTGTTTAATGTGATACAACACTTAACCATCTGTAGGCTCCGACAAGTTTCCCTTGCATAAAATGGCCTAATCTAGACCACATCTGATCCATCCTACTATTTATTAATGCTCTCACACGCTATTTAATGGTTCAGAAGCTGATGGTTTAATTCAATGATCCTTTTAAAAAAGCATGTCTGGCTAAGCATTAGCCATGTATGCACAGTGTTCCTACATAATATTTCCAAACAAACTGACCACAGAGGCTGATGGCTTGAGTCGCATTTAATGGTGCAGGAGTTGCAGCACTATGGGTTTCAGTCTTGTAAAGGGTGACATCAGCTTCATAAACCACCACTGCGGAGCATAGCGCAATTGAAGCCATGTGTCTTTATTCTCCATTTTCCCCAACAGTCAGACCACAGTATAGGAGCACATGATTGGGCAGACAAGAAAGACATTCCTCAACATGCTCCACTGACTTCGTAAAGTGAATCTCTACTAGAAATGCAGACATTGCGGAGAAAAAGAGGACCACCAAACAAGGCTTCTGTGGTCCACTAATGGCCTGGCCATGCTGGGCTAAATGTCACTGCAAGGTTACAGTTTGCTCTCATGAACATGATCTGTAATAACACTGCAGGAATTTCTACAGGATTGCTATAAGAAACATGCAGAATTAACAGTGTCATGACATTTTTATGGCATGACTATATTTATGTTATATAAAATTAAACTACATTATATTACAGAGGCATTATAACTGACAATAAGACTACTACAGGAATACTTCACAAGCATAAAAGTATATTCTACTCCTGAATATATTATACAACACTAGAGGTATTTTACTGTTTGTTCCAGGGTTGCCCAAATGCAGTGCTAGAGGGCCAGTGCCCAGCACAGTTAGATAGTCCCCCTCTTTAAGCACACTCACTTAACCTGGCAATTGACAGATGAGTTGAACCAATATGTTTGCAGAAGAGGAATCCTGACCCTCCTGGACTGGAGCTGGGAAGCACTGATTTATTGTATTACTATGATCTTTTTGCGTATAGGTATGTGAAACCATTTTACTGGCTCTATGTTGGGTGATTGCACAAGCTTTTAAGAAATTACATGGATTCAGAAAAGTAGTTGCTTACATTTCTGATTATTTGACTCCATAGCAGCTAAATCACAATGCCGTTTAGTGCAGTAGATTAGCCTCAACATGATGCTGCTTGGGATCCCTGACAAAATTCCAGCAATAGACAATCTGGGACTTGGTATAACAATTTTTTCTTGTGTAACAATCATGGTTCTACTATAAAAAGTATGAGATAAATAATCTCACAGCCTGAGTTTCTACCTCCTCTGATGTTTGTAGTTTTGCTGAGAGGGACCGTCACCAATATGTGCTAGATTGCAACCTACCAGGACTGAAGTTTTCTTATATTTCATTTCATTTCCTGAAATCCAGTTATAACATTTATGTGGGTTTATGTACCACAAATACAAACAAAGTCATTTACAATCATTTTAAAATGAACCTTTTCTAACTTCTCTTTATATTCCCTATGAATTAAATAACACACTTTTACTGTGGATTTAAGACTGATAGATTATTTTTTTCTGATTGGCTGCTGTGTGTTGTACCTCATCCAAAAAACAGTCCGGGCTGCTTGAACACTCCTTATAACTTCAATGTGAATGGGTGGAGCTAAACAGCTGTTGCTTATCTTTCAGTCAGTGGCCTTATTGTCAGTAGGGCATGTGGGACAATGGCACTGGGGATGGGGCTTTATTGAAACCTTTTTAATACCTTTTACAGGCAATTTTACATGCCTGACTCACGGATAGCAACCACAACTTGTACTTCATGTACTTTTAACCACTATACTACATTAGCGCACCATCTTGAGGCACATTATGGGGACAGTGGGGACTATAGGATCCTAGTAAGACCACTGCTATTAGCTATGTGCTCTAAAAACCAGACCAAGGTTTGAGAAAGAGCTATTGTCATAAAAAGGTGACTCATTGTGTGCCATGCAATGACCCTAAAGCAGAGCTGGACAGAACAGCATCTGTCGTCCATCATCAACTCTGCAGAAGAACAGCAGGTTACGTGTTGAGGGGCCTGAGCCAACTGGTGTGATTATTGCCAAGCAGAATGGGAAAGTTTCTGTAATCTTGCGGTGATGTGGTGGTGTCTCTGTGTCGTTGCGTTAATCCGTCTGTGAACCACGGGCGGTTTGGCAGCCAGGTCCTTTCAGCGAGACACTTATTTTAACATTTGAAAATACCAGACACAAACTATAGACTTCTCGCCTGCGACGTGAACCCAAATGAAGAAAAACATTTCAAAAACATTTCTCCTCTTTTCTCTCCACTCCATCAGGAGTCTAATGTAACAAGTCTTGACGCATCTGAATCTCAGTCTTTCCAGAAAACAACCTAAGATTAGCATGTCTGATGATGTTTTTATTTCTGCAACTGTCTTGCAGACCACAGCATGCACAGACTCCATACCTCACAGTATAGGAGGCACTTCACTGGGTTATGTAAGCTATGTGTAGGGGTAGAAGACTGCACATGCTGTGAGTCATCTCTCAATCATTATTAGAGAGAGAGAGTCATTTATTGTTGCCTAAAGGTGCAGCCCATGACAGGGATGCAAATCATAAATGCTGTTACCCTAATAACCTCCTAGCAGGGGTTTGATTTAATGACCTTCCAATTTAATGACAAATCATTTTGATGTTTCTCTGGAATGCCCCACTGTCTGGTTCCAGTCCCCTGTAATATACAGCATTTTACACTAAACAATGTTACATAAATCAAGGCTGAAATAAAGGCATGAAAGTTTTCAGCACCAGAGAGGAATTCGTTGCAAACACAATATCTTACATGCATCCAAAAATCAAAATGTTATCATGATAATTTTGAGCTGTTTGACTGTGTAAAAGCATAATGCCACTGTACTCCAGACAGTATGAACAGCAACAGTTTTATTAAAATTTACTTAAAAATAAAACCTGATTTGGAACCCATTAAAAAAAACTGCAGCACAATGTATCTATAATAATCTATGATTTTTGCCACACATGGTACTGATATAATATTCCTGTAGTAGTGTTCCTGTAATATTCCTGTAGTAGTGTTCCTGTAATATTCCTGTAGTAGTGTTTTGTAGTTTACTTGTGTAGTAGTAAACTACAGTAATTGCATGAATTTTCTACAGGTTACTTATTGATACCCTGTAAAAATGTCTATAGCAGTTAGTGGTGTTGAAGTGAAGTGAACATTTGTCATTGTGAACACACTCAAGCACCACAACGAAATGTGATCTCTGCATTTAACCCATTTAGACCACCAGGGTGTTATGGTGTTATGAGATGCATAAGGTTGTATGGAAAGCTGTGGGTGCTCCTGGTCATGTTTTGTTGATTTTCTACAGGAAAATACAGTAGAGTCCACATTTTCCACAGAGAACAAACTTTTTTTAGGTTTTTTTTTCATTTTTTTCCAATTTAGTCATGTCTACCTACTAGCTATGATTCCACCATCATATGATACCACCAGCATTGGGAGTCACATGAAACCAGCTATTACATCATTTTTGAACTTTGTTTAACTATTTTTGCATAACATGCTTTGAGAACTGCCAGCTAACAAATGCCTGTACTGGCTAAAATTGCAATTTGATTAATGGTGGGAAAGGAAGGTCCATCTTACCCTCGTTATACAATTATTCATTACTGAGGACAATGCATTTTATTTCACATTTTTTATAAAATTAGCAAATAAATAGGAAAAGAAATCTGCACAAAAATGGCAAGTTTGTTCCTTATAGAGGATGTGTATGTCACGATCGGAGGTAAGGCAGTTAACAAAATAGTCTTTATTTCCAAAAGGCAAGCCACAAACACAAGACCGGCGCTCCAGCGCTCGGGGAGAAAGTTCCAGAAGCAGTTCAGGGTTGACTGCCTTCGCTGGAGCTGTGCTCCGCTCAGTTCATTCAAAGTTTGTTTAAAGTTCGAGACCGTATCCTCGGGTTTGGCACTTAACTAAAACGCCAGCATCGACTACCTGTCGCTACTCAATAAATACTGTAACTCGCTATCTAGACACCGCCAACTGGGGCTGTCCGTGAAATACTGAACCCACTATCGTCGCCTGTCGATGGCAAACAAAGAGTAACCTCCGCATCCCAGCCCTGCCTATATTGCCCGGTGATGAGGGAAATAACTAGCAGCACCTGGATGAGTTGATCCAGTCAGTACTCGGGAGATGGGGACCGGCGCCGACCGCTGGATGGCGGTAGTCCCCCTTCACCTGTAGGGGGACCTACCTGATCCCTTACAGTGTACCTATTTTGATTTAGAAAAACAAACAATTTGACCTTGGGTATCAGTCCTAGACATACAACTGTACTTTCAGATAAATCTAAAAAAAAAATCTAGTTAGCATGGTATATTAGTATATTGTTGTTTGTCATATTTCATTGCAAATAAAAGATATGTTTAAGTTGTGATCATCAGCCGGACACTGAAACTACGTCTGATCATTACAAATGATGCTCTAGTTTTGCTTGAGCACACTGAATAGCACAGTGGATAACACCGCAACCCAGAACATGCAAAATCTGATCTTATCCAAACCTGGCTTTCTTCAAAAAACTTCCACATCTGATATGGTTATAAAAAATTGAGCACAAGTGTATGAAAAACACTCACTACACTTTATTACAGAGATTATATAGTGAAAATAAAAAAGGAAACTGATATCTATGTGGTATCATTGCCTACCACGACATGTTAATTGTTGGTGATCATTATCAACCCAGGAATTCCATATATCATGTCTACATAATAACATCTACTGATCCTAGTTCACTCTGATGAATTTACCCGTAATCTTCATCAAAATCTTTCATCTATTTCCTGACTGGAAATGTGTTCATTAAATAAAATTCTGCACTTGCTATTATATATATATATATCTTCCCAGTTCCCATTTTGAAAAAAATGGCGATGTGTCACTGTCTGTTTTCAGTGCTGTTTCATTTTTCCTTAAACCCATGAGTCACAATTAGTGTAGTAAGGCAAGCTACAGAATTTAAGCAACATCTAAACATAATCTGATCCTTTGTAATTTTCTCTGGCATTGTCTTTGTCTGTGGTTAAGCCATGTTAAGTCTAAGTTATCACTTGCTTACACTGTACAAGCAGCCTATAAAATTAAACAAATTATCTACTATCCTGCAGAAGAAGAGAGATGAGAGATGGATGCAAGATATAAATGTTAAGTGTAGTTATATAATGTTATGGCTATATCTGGACAAGGGCTACTACGAGTGCCGCTAAATGTGATATTTCAGAAACTGTCTCAAAATTGTCCATTCTGCCCTAAAAACAATCCTGAGACCTGTGTCTTTTTTTCTGGCTTGTCATGACTGGTGCTGAATGTTTGCATTGACTGGCCACAAAACCCACAGGAAGAGTGGGAGTAGAAAGGTGGGACAACAGTGGTAAAAAGTCATGACATCACAGACTGGGCTGTGATTGGTTGACTCTGCGGGCAACAGGGTTTAAAAGCCAACCAGCTTTATCCATCAAAACATAGCAAGAACTCATCTGATAAACTTGGAGAGTACTGATCTTATCCACTGTCCGCACAGGCTCCGAGAGTGCAGGATCTGCGCCAGCTGTGGTACAGGTAAGCAATGAATTTTAAATACTCACATGCAGCAAAGAAGTGATCTTTAGCATTCAGTAATTTATCCTTACTTTCATACTGTTGTGTATACCATGTGTTGTCTATATCTATGAGAATGCCAGTTTCCAATAGACCACCCTAAACCAGGGTCATTTGGGATGCAGGCATTAAGTTTAGAATGAAAGCTGTTGCATGTAGCACATATTTAAGCATAAGCAAATTAGAAACTTACCAGATGTGCAGAAAGCTTTGGAATCAAGGCAGGAATCTTTTGCACACTGAAGTGTCCTCAGTGGCAGGGCCAATTTCTAATAATAGGGCCAACAGTACAGTAGTTTTTCAACCCAAGCATAAGAAATTTTAAAACAATAGAAATATCTGAATGATTTAAATCACTGTATTGTATCGCACTCTACAATAGAAGAAAGATGTGACAGGCTAAAGAGGAAGTTGTGGTTGTGGCCCATAAATCCTTCACTAATTTGTCAGCTGACTCATTTATTCCAACAACAAAACCACCAAATTAAAGTCATGCATAAGAATAATAGTAATAGCACTCTGAAAGTCTGCTTTATTACATCTGAAGGCCAACTCCACAACATCCCTTTCCACCCTTTAGTTTTTCTCATCTTTTTTAACAGCACAAATTTCAGGGCTTGTCCTGCTATAATAGAGTTCCTAATGAGAAACTGAGACCTCTTCCAAAACATAAGTTTAGGTTTCTAGTTCTGGCGAATGTGACCACCAGCTGTCTACATATAACTCAGCGAATTATATGCTGCAACGAGATCATTATAGGTGCTGCTAAACACTCGCTAGCTCAGCTTATACTTTATGTAATGTTATCATAGCTAAAACAGAAAACATGGGAGATGTTTCATGGTCAAAGCTGGTTCCAGTTAGTAGGGAAGCCCTGGACCTTCTGCCAGAACATAGTGGTGGGCTCAATATGGGCTTGCCTCCGTAGCGGTGACTTTGCCTTTTGGAAAAGTGCACAAACCCGATGGGCCCAGTCCAAGCTCATTAAGCCTTTTTATAGTTTGACCATTATGAGGTCTAACTGAAGGCGACGCTCTCAATAAACACATTCCCATTAGCTACGCACAGAAACAGCATACTCTACTCATCTTTACACATAAATTATTCACCGAGGACTTCATGCTTTTTTTAACATCAGCACACAACATGCAGTAATAATTAAAGGGGGCCATGTTGATTGGAATGATTTTATAACAGAATATGTATAATCAGAATATGATAACTTTGTCTTCCAGAACACATCTAAAGAAAATGAAGGCCGCGGTCGTTTTTGTGCTCCTCTTCGCTGCCGTTTACTGTCATCCTGTAAGTTTTGAGAAAAACCTCATGAGCATCTGCAGATGGTACCAGTAACAGTCTAGAGTTTAACAGCTGAACCTTTCTGCACTCTTAAAAACAAAAGTTGTCTTTACCTTGGATGTATGGTTCATAGTAAACTTTAAGGTTATGCACACATCATTTAAAAAAATGGGTTCTATCTGTTTTGGCACCATTTTAAGAATGTGTTTATAACATAAATAAAAATTTCTGCTCAAACAGAATGGGGGTTCTTCAAATGTTTTTTAGCAAAACTATCATTATAAGCACCTATAAAGGTTCTTTAGTAAAGGCAATATTTCTGTAAGGAACCATGAACATGAATTAATAAATGGTTCTATGTCTGGTTGAATGGTTCTCTTTGACTAAAAAAGGTTATTAAAAGGTTCAATATATTACCAAAAAGGGTTTCATTATTGTTACAATCCGAAAACCTCTTTTTGGTACTAAATAGTACCGTTTTTGCTAAGAGTGTTATGACAACTCATAGAACCGTTTGAATGCATAAATGGTTCTCCATAGGGCAGTATTGGCCTAGTGGTTAGGACCTTGCCCTTGTGAACTGAAGGTGACAGGTTCAAGTCCTGGCCTAGGCACCACTGAGGCCTTAAGTAAGGCACCCTCCCGCTACACTGCTCCCCGGGTGTTGTTAATAGCTGCCCACTGTTCCACGTGTGCATGTGTGATGGGTTAAATGCAGAGATCACATTTCATTCAGGTGCTTGAGTGTGTTCACGTTTTAAAATAATCACTTTCGCTTTCACTTAATGGTCAAATGGTTTTAAAAAGACTGAGCCTTTTAAAAACACTATTCTATATTGCACCAGAAAGTGTTACTATAATGTTACAGTACCCTTTTAATCCTGTACAGAACCCCTTTTCTGAGAGTATAAGTTTCATAGTAATTTCTAAACAATTTTTAATAATTACTGAATGATACAATAGGATTAATAACTGAACAACATGTCCAGACTTCAAACGGCAATAAACTGTGGGAAAAATTCATTTTTGCACAATCTTCCTGTCTAATAGATGTGTATTATTGCCTTTTTGTAGGTAAAACGTTCAGCAAGTAGCTCAGAGAGCTCTGAGGAACAAGCAGTTGTCAAACCGGTGAGGATTTTTTTCTAGCACTGAAGATGCCGTTCTAAAAAAGACTGTAAATCTAACAAAATTCCCATTAATCTTACCCACAGCTGCCTCCAATTCTGCGAAAAACCCTTGCAGAACCAGAACAGGCACAATTTGAACAGGTAAAAGCCAAGTTGTTTGCCTGGGCTACACATTTTTCCATAATTTCACAGAATTCAAACTCATATGTTGACTCCCAAGTATGTGCCACGTATGTGATTATTGCCACTTGTCACTTCTGATCTAGTTTCTTTTTCTGTCATTGTGGGGTTCTGTTTGTTTCAGGTCATGAAAGCAGCAGCAGCAGCAGCAGCATCTGATGAAGAGCCTGACGATTCAGATGAAGCTGAGGTAAAACTCGACTCATCCTCCACATGAGCACGAGAGACCTCTGCATACACACACTTTCTAATGAAAGCCACCAGGCTCCAAAAATAAGTCTCTGTTTGTCTGGACATACTGTGGGTGACCGTGCCAATGACTCTCACTGTCTTGTAACTGTTTCATCCATTTCCAGGACACAAACACGGAATCAGACACGGACGGCGACAGTGCAGACAGCGCAGACAGTGCGGACACGCAAGGCAACGTGAGTCACATTTTACCACACATGTCTTTACAGCATTCATGCATGCAGATGTAATGAGGAATGCACCAATCCAACTTTTTCTTCTCTCAATGCTGATCCCCAACTATGGGTATCAGCCAAGACAGCCAAGAGTATTGATACCATATACCAGTGCATTGTTAAGGCCCTATTTTACCAGAAAAGTATATCTTATACAATTGGATTAGTGTATCACTAAACACAATCATAGTTATAATAATTCACATGAAACAGCTGTTATCCTCTGATTTATCACTATGTTAACATACACAGTGTTATGATTAACACTTACAAATATAAAAGTCAGTTTACATGGAATTAAAGTGCTGAAATTCTTGTAAAACCTTTTTCAATGTCCGTCTGGGTCAAAGAGGTTGGTTATATTAATTCATAAGAATACTAACTATATAACCAGAAAATCATTAATATGCAATATTAAATCAAGGGCTCAAGTACAATAATACAGATGGGTATAATATTGTATGCTGTTTTTATCCAGGACACAGATGAGAGTGAAAGTGATGAATCAGGAGAGACTGAGGCCACTACCGCCCCGCCTGCAACCGAGGTTCCCACCCTGGGCCCAATTACCAACAACGGACGTGGAGACAGCATGGGCTACCCCAGTGACTACAAGAAGACCATCATCTACGTGGATGCCAATGACATAGAAAAAATTCCTTCTCCCTATAAGTTCTATGGACCTGAGAAGACAGAGGAGCTGAACATCATCAGCAAGAAGATGTCCCTTGATGATGGCCATGAGGCCAATGATGTGGAGAAGCATCTGAAGGTGTACAAGGTAAACAAGCCCCTCTTAAGTTAATAACCTGTAAAAAATAATGTCAAATTCTCAAATCGTTCTTTATGTGCGCCAGAAACTCTAAAGTTTGAGCTAATTAATCAGGAAATGATTGAATGCATAATTAAATTTAACAAGAAACTTTGACTGGTTTAAATAATTTTAAAATTGTACGTTTTTTTTAACATTTTATTTCATTTTAATTTTGGCCAAAAATAAATTATACCTAATTCCAACATTCCAAAGTCTAAAAATTCAAACACCCTATATTTGGAATATTGTAATAATTTATATGCAAAACTTTCCACACCCCCGGTCAAATTACATGTTTTATTAATTTGAAAAGTAAATCAACAGATTTCAAAATACTATTTTTCTTTACATTTTAGAATAACATGTAAACATAAAATCTTTCATCTTTCACTTTTGATTGTTCATATTTTTTTTTAATATTAACATAATGTGTTAAATTCAGCAAATGCACAGTAAGCCTGTATTTAAACATGCAGAAGAGTTTTCTTTATACAGGATATGTGTTTATTTTCACTTTAAAAATAATCTTGCCCAGAGGCACCTACACTTGCATCCTACTGTATTCCATATAATATCCATTTTTGCATTTCTAGTAACTAGTGATCTAATGCACCGTTTGGTTCTCAGGCTCTGCAGGTGCATAACGAAGCCCTGGAAGAGGACACCAGCACTCCAGAGGACAGCCAGGGTCCTGAGGCCGCAGGTGAAATGGAAGGCGAGGAGCCCAGTGCAAAGCAGTCGGCACTGGGCAATGAGGAAGGTGTTGCTGCAGAGCAGGAGGGAGGTGAAGGTGCAAGTGCCAGTGATTCCACCGGTGAGAGTGCCAGCGCCAGCCAGGAGGAGACTGAGACCGACTCAGACAACAGCCAAAGCAGTGAGGAGGCCACAGCCACTCCTGGAGCTGCAGATGTAGACAGTGACTCCTCTAAGAGCTCAGAGAGCCAGGAGGACGAATCAGACGAGCAGGTCATGGAGGCCACGACTGAGAACCCCGAGGTCATCGTTGCCAAATAATATGCACCATGAAGCAAAAGACCCCAAAACTGCTGTCCACAGTGAAGAATCCAACCCTACCCATATTGGTGCTGTAAAGTGACTCACTTCACTGTTCAAGAAAGATTAAAAATAAGTAGCAGAGCACAATAATACAGTTCAGACAAGCCTGGCCCTGGGCTGTGGCTGCATGATGCTACCTGTAATGAAGCAGTTTCATCTCAACAAACATTTTGCACATGTATTTACATTATGTTTATGTAAAGTATTGTATTCTACCATGTATCATGATTTATCCTTTATGAATAAATTCCTTTTTAAAAAAAAAACAACAAAAATCTAAGTCAAAGTGAACTTTATTGTCATCTTAGGCATATACAAGCATACAGAGAGATAAAATGCAAAGCTCAGGGTCCACAGTGTACATAGTGCAAACAGACAAAGCAAGACATTTTTCTTAGACATACAGACAGTGCAAATACAGGACAGATGTACAAGACAATGCAGAATGCAAATACAGTCAGTCAAAAAAGTACAAGAAAGCAGTACAAAAAATGGGTGAAGCAATATGCCAGAAAAATGTAACGTCATGTATTCAGAGACATACTGGATGTTTATGACCAAACATGTCTGAGAACATGAACAGTACTATGCAGTATAAGTTACATATACCACATTTCATCTGTTGTTATGTCATACAGACTATTATACTGAGGCCTGTACATCATCATCTACATATTGTGGCATATGAAGGCTTATACATCATACTGCGGCGTTTGGTGGCCTATACATCTTATTGAGGCCAATTTCATTGTGCCAGAGATGCAGCTGGCGATAGTGAGCACTGCACAAGAGGAAAAAAGCCTGACTCCATGCTTTGTCCCTCTCACTGGGCTACAGTGTGGTAGCAAAACTCAGCTTAGAGTGAGTCCAACCTGACACTTAGCACCAGCCACAAAATGTAAAACTTTTGTTTTAAATTACAAGTCTGCACTGCAACATTTTTTAAAGACAGCAAGTCTTCTTTGCATAGCTCGATATTCAATGTAGGAGTTATCACATGAGCCTAGCCCACTAGGTCTTGAAGAGAAGCAGACAGAGGCCTATTTCAGCTGGAATCCCTAAGGAGCACTGCTATGTCTGTAATTACAGCGGACAACATTCCAGCTACCAGAGCACTGTAAAACTACTGCAGGACTCATCTGTCATTTTGTTTACTGGACTACACCTAAATGATTCTAACACAGATCTGAAAGTATATAAAGTCCAGAAAAAAAAACGAAGTGCAATCTGTGATCTTGTCTGCTGCCACTAGAGGGCACAATAACCTTCATAGAAGCACCAAAGCAGTTTTGAGCAGGGGTGAGCTACGCTGGTGCTGAAGGACAGTGTCCAGCACTGTTTGGTGATTTCTCTTCTTATACACACCTGGTTCAGCTGCTCATTGCCAGGTGTAATGGGAGTAGTTGAGGAGGGAAACTACCAAAACTCTGCTGGAAATGTGATCTCCAAGACCAGGGCTGTGCCCCCCTAGGTTTGGGAGCTCAAGGGATAGAGAGTAGAAATATGTCATTTAAAACCAAACCAAGTGTATCTTATATTTTTCAAGCTCTGTCTTTATCTGCCCCAACACACGCTATAAAGGAGTATATAGCAATTCTCCATATTTTCCCTATTTATCCTTTCCAACTTTTTCCAACTACCTCAATTGCTAGTTCAGAGGCAATTCTAAAGGACATGCACACGAGACAGTGTGCAGTTACAAAGAGATGTTTATATAAATGTAGTATCCATACCACCATCTCTGTTGGAAACCAAAGATTTTTGTGTAGACTTTTCAATGCATGATGGAAAAAAAGCAAGCAAACAAAAGCTTACTTAAAAGCTGTTGTGTGGTTGACTGTACAAACAGATTTACCAAAATGGGAGCTATCATTATACAGATATCAGGCCCTGACATCGAAGCAGTGTTTGTCAAATGGTATTCAGTGTAGTTATATCCAAGAAACTACAGCCAGCTTAACTGACAGAAATAGCTATACTTTTGTGTAATTCTGATTATAGTTTATAGTCTTATACTCCTTAGCTGGGGAAACATGAAAGGAATTGCTGTTGATATACTGTGTGTATGATAGTTATTGTGAGTTTAATATGTTAACTTTACAGTAACATTACTGAAAAATGTCTCAAATTCTACTGCAGCCTGTCTACAGAAGTTTACTGGTAACTAAGCTGCAAGATACTTATTGTACTTTTTGCAAAAAAGAAGAGCTGTTGTCTGTCATGTTGGATAAAATGCAAATAGCTGTTTTAATGCTGATAAAAGGCATTTTTCTAAACACCTAGGGCAATTTTCCCAAACAAGGATTAAGCCTAGTCTTTGAATTAGAATTTGTTTTGATGTCGCCTTGAAGGCAGCATGTTGTGCTCCAAAATCTCTACTATACTTCTATACTCTCTTCTATACTTTTCCTTTTCTTCTTTGATCAAGAACACACGCCATCCATTTCTCCCAAAAATACCTGAAATACTGATTAATCTGACCACAATACACATTTCCACTGTGTGATGGTCCATCCCAGATGCCTCCAAAGCCAGAGAAGCCAATGGCACTTCTGGCCACTGTAAACATAGTGTCACAATTTGAGACTTGGACGCAGGTTCAAGTTCAAACAGGTTTTTTAATGAAAGCAAGGCAGATAAAACCAAGAGGGTAATCCAAACATGTAGTCAAACAGTCCAAAGATCAACAGGAACAAATAGGATATTGTAGAGGCTAAGGCTAAGGTCGAGATACAAGGCTAGGGTCTAGATGCTAAGGCTAGGTCGCCTCACAATACTACTATGGATAGTGTGTAGACTTCGCACTCTACTATGTTCACCATGAAGTTTAAAAGCCCCAGTGATTAGACCCCTAATAGCCGGCATCTGTGGGAGGCTGATCCGGGAGAGCTAGAACTTGGGCAACAATGACCGGTGCCGACCACTAGATGGAGACAGTTCCCCTTCTCCTCGAAAAGGTGCCCTTTCCCTGACACGTAGGGCTTCCTTTTGGCACTGTACAGTTTTAACTGGCATTTGTGGATGTAACTACGTATTGTGGTTCTTGACAAAGGTTTGCCAAAGTCGTCCTGAGCCCATGTGGTGATATCGCTTATAGATGAATGATGATTCTTGATGCAGTGCCATCTGAGGTATCGGAGATCATGGTTGTTCAGCTTAGGCTTGCGCCCTTGTCCTTTACGCACTGAAATTCCTCCAGATTCCTTGAATCTTTTAATTATGTTATGCACTGTTACTCTTACTTTGAGGAACATTGTTTTTAAACATTTCAATCATTTTCTCACCATCTTTGCTCCTTAAGGACTAGACCTTTATTGGATGCTGCTTTTGTACCAAATCATAATTACATTCACCTGTTGACATCACCTGTTTCAAATCACATCATTATTTAACCAATTTATCTCATCTCTAGCCCTAAATTGCTCCTGTCCCAACTTTTTTGGAATGTGTTGCAGGTCTGAATGACAGGAAAGGATGTATATTTACAAATGAAATGAAGTTGCTCAGACAAAACATGAAATATTTTGTGTTTATATTGTCTGCAATGAAATACAAGTCAGTGTAAATTTAAAAATCACTTCTTTCTTTTTTTATTTGCATTTTCCAAACCGTCCCAACTTTTTATGATTTGTGGTTGTACATTTCTAGCTGTCTGATGTTTTTTTTTTTTTTTTTGCCAAACCTGGACATTTACCTCAGTTTTTTCATGTTAGAAAATATTGTGATCATTGTTTTGTTTTATTGTCAGTTCTTTTCAAAGCATAGGGTTTTTCTATATAGAGTGTTGAGAGTGAGTGACCTGTCGAGAATCTACAATTAGCACTATATTACATGAGATTTATGATGTACGTTAATACAGTCTCATATAAATGATAAAATTGTTTCTTCTTCTTCTTTTGGCTGCTCCCGTTAGGGCTTGACACAGTGGATTCTCTGTTTCATCCCCTTTCACACCAACCACCTGCATGTCCTCTCGCCATATCCACAAACATCTTACTTCTCTATTCCTAATCCTGTTCATCCTTGTCCCTCCCAACGCAGCCTCTTTAGCTCTGTCATCTCCAGCTCTGCTGTCTGTCTTTCCATCAGTACCACCATCTCCAACCCAAATAACATAGCTGGTCTCACTGCCATCTTGTAAACCTTCCCTTTCAGCACAATTGTCTTAGTGCTTAATATTCTAGGGCAACTGTTGTGTATCTTATCATTGTTTTTATTTTCATCTTTGATTTTATCATTATATTTATTTATTTTTTAAGTGCATGATTTTTAGACTTTTGTTTAGTGTCAGAACTAAAGGCAAGTTTGTTAAAAAGTACTATTAGTATAAAGTTAATTATAGTCAGGTTTTGCATAAGAAATTAAGATATTCCAAAGGAAAATTGACATTTTTGCAGCTTTTGTTGCTAAAGTTTTGGGTCTAAAGGTGTGTGTTTTTGAGAATTTACTGTAAATTGAACTCAGTATGTAAAAAAGTGCATATCTCAATACGTGCAATGTTTAACCACTTAGAGCAGTATACAAAAATTTCCTTTGGCATCCAATGTATAATAAAAACAGAGTTTACTTGTCAAAAGGCAAAATCAAGAGATATAATTTTTTTGGCTAAATTATAATAAAATAAAATGTGCCTGAACAAATTACCAAAGCATAGTTTAAAAAGTTAACCGTATTGTAAGATATTATCAGTGCATTTATAAATAAGGTCTAGACATTCATGTGAACTTCTTAACCTTTCAGGAACAGCCCAAAAACAATAATAATGCTTTTAGGAATCCCCTCTGCGCTCAGTGGTCTTATATGTGTCAGCGAAGGTGACAAATTCAGGTGTGGTGACCATTTCTCCTCTGGTCTGGCAGTTGCTGGTGTCTGGTCCGAGAGTGGTGAGAACGACCTCCTCAGAGGATGACGATTCACTCGACTGAGAACTGGATACAAACCCACTGAATTCCTTGGATTGGGAAGTCTCAGATGACTCAGCTGACCGCCGTGAGCCATCCACATCTAACCTGTGCCTGGATTCATTAGACTCCTCTGAGTCAGAGTCAGATGTATGAAAATGTCTGTGCTTCAAGTGTCTGTTCTGATTCCAGTGATGAAACTGTAAAAGAGATTTGAACTTAATGTGAATAAAAAGACATAATTATTATTATTAGTAGTATAATCAACATTATTATCCAGTAAATACTCAGTAATTACTCCACACATTTCAGTATTTAATGTGAAAGTGGAGTGAAAGTGATTTATTTGTCATTGTGAACACACTCAATGACACACAACGTATACTACAATGAAATGTGACCTCTACATTTAACCCACCACACGTGCACAAGTGGAGCAGTGGGCAGCTATGAGAAGCACCTTGGTGTCATGTAATAGGATGGAACCTTAATGAAAGGGTATCTCAGTGACACTGGGGTTGAAACTTGAACCTGCGACATTTCGCAAGGGCAATATCCTAACCACTAGGGCACCACTTGATTCTGCAATGCTGCAATTACATTTGTCACACTACAGATTTATAAATAATTTTATACTTCAGCTATTTAAGCATAGGTGTGTCAGTAGAACATGCTTCTCCCACTTCACTGTTATAGCATGCATCCAAATATCGAGTTTTGATCTCTGAGAGCAGGAAGAGAGCAGCATATCACACATCATTAAGCCATTTCTTAATTAGTCCAACCACTATGTGTACACTGGACACAATATCAATTGCGTGAGTACATTTCTTTTAAACAAAAGATGACTATTCTGAAAAAAAAGTGCTTCACATTACTTGATTCAAATGTGTACATTCGTTCCATATCAATAAAAATATAGTTGTTGTTTTATTAAACTTTACAACTACCAATTGGTCCATACATCACCCACATAAGAATTTGTCATTCATTTCTCTTGTCTTCTCTTGAAGAGCTGCTCAGTGATTTGGCAATTTTGGTTTTTGATTATTGCTTACTCAGTATTTTGGTCAGTTTTTAGATTAATCTTATTTAACACGATTACTCATTGACTTGTCTTTTTGACTGTCGATTTTCAATTTTGTTAATGTTACTGAACTGAAAAACCTGAAAAAATGATAAGCATTATCTTTACCCACTGCAGTCAGTTCAGAAACACCCGCAAATTTGAACAAACCACTTAGAGTGCAGGACTACCCCATAATAAAACAAGTGTATCATTGCGAAATGGGATTGTTTTCATAATTCTTGGAAGCCAAAACCATAACTAAAAATATTATTTGATTTAATGCACAGCACACTCTCTTGGCAATGAGTGTGTTGCCAAAGTACACTGATCAGCCATAACATTAACAGGCAGAGTGAATAACATTGACAGTCTAGTTATTTCACTACAATGGGACCTACTTAGTATTAGGCAGGTGGTGTTAATGTTATGGCTGTTTGGTATATAGTTCTTTTATCTGAAATCAATGTTTACAGTTGATACAATTTATACAAAGGCACTTATTTTCAGTGGATTTTTAAAAAAAAAACTTATAGTCAGAAGCTGTTTAGAGATGTTAAAATTTAAACTGGCAGCTGTCCACTGCCCTCTCTATCATCAAGCCACTGCTTCTTTTCTCTGCTCTCCTGCATCAATTAAATGCTTCTGTCTTCCAGATGTTGTTGTTTGGGAATCCTCTCTGAGGCAGTAGCCATTGTAGCTTTTGTTTGCAGTGTGTAAGCCTTTCTGACAGATGTTTTTTTTTTTTCAATTCAACTCTGAGTGAGAACTGGGTGGAGCACATACAATGGCTACTGTTGTATTTTGAAGCTGAACTGTTTGAAATTTGACCAAAGGAAAATCTATTTCTGGATCTACAGCATACATTAAAATAATTCTTTTCCACTCGAAAAGCATTCTGGTATTGAAAACATATGTAAAATTAGCAAAATGACTCTTTGACGTATGTAATGGAAGAAATAAAGTGACATATTTTAATTCACTGGACTGCAATCCTGGAAAAATAAATTAAAAGATAAAATAGATGTAAGTATGCTAATCGGCTGATCACTGAAACTTACTGGTCTGGAGAGAACAGATGCCATGAGTAGCATCAGCAGAGCAGTCCGCAATGACCACATCCTTTACGTTCAGAGAGTTACCTAAGTAAAATCTTCCTAAGTTCGATGGTTTCTAGCACGTCAGCCTATACAGAGCCACAAAATAAATACATGATCATTAATATATAAATATAATTACATTGTTACCACATAATAGAATTAAATATGATTTGGAATTAAATTGAGTTAAGAGTAAATTACCTTGCTTCAGTGCTCTGTCCACTTACACCAGTGGCACTGTTTACAGATAACATGAGGGGAGCTGCTGTTAATATACTGAACAGCTGTGAGTAAGTCAAGGGTTGGGTCAGACAAGAATCTGCCCAGACGGATGAATGAGCGATGCTCCGTAAGTGCATGCATGGCTTTGAGCAACATCCGTTTCCTTTTCTCACTCTCCTCAGTGCCTTTGCTAAATCCCTGTAATTAGTGTGCGGCAATCCAAACAACGATTTAAATCACCCAGTGTCTTTGTGCTAATGCACTGTTTGGAACAAGGCAGACATTGTCTAAAACAAGACGGACTAAAATGAAACCCCTGAAAACGTTGTTTCTTCTGTGTTAAACTGTAAAACAGATTGAGGACAGAATACACTTGGTGCCACTGAAGTGTAAAACTGAATGCTGAACTGTAAATGCAATGGCAAGCCTAAAAGTTTTGGCATTTTTGGCATTTTTGTGGTTTTGGCTGAAATGAGCTTTGCCATCTTACTTTTAGTGGATTAAATATGCAAATTAAGAGATAAAAGCAAGAAAAAGTTTAATGTTTCATTTCAAAACTCAAGACGAAGAATAAAAAATCATGGTACACAATGTCAGTGCACTATAATACAGTGGCTGGAGGCATGGAGGACAAATCTGGAGCCACTTTTCTAACCAGTTCACACATCAACTACTGTTTACACACAACAGCTCATCCTCGTTTTCTTGTTTGCACTGATTTTAATATGAACGTCTGTTTTTAGCTGCAGAAAGATGCTAATATATATGACTAATATTTAAGACTCAATTTTGTTTCTATTCTAAAAGTTCATTACCCAGGCCTCTTATCCTACTCAATGTGTACTGGAGCCTACTTTACATTTATTTCATTTACCTAAAGAAATGGGAAGTCTAACTTAATAAAATATGTAACTACAGATCTCTACTGCACTCTCAGAGTCACATTTAATGGTGACATATTTAATTACGTGATCAGTTGATGAAAAATGATTAACAGTTTCCTGAGTCAAGGTGAGTGATTCAGTGACTGTGAGCTAATGGTTGTGACCTAAGCTGGTCAACCATTGTTTATGCGGGAATGCTGGCAGAATTATTTGCTCAGTTGCCGAAGGGTCAGCTATAATCAAGTCTCTAAGGCAGTATCATAGTGATGTTTAAGAACAAGTGTTACACTGAAATGTACTGATTCTGCCACTCATATACCCATATACAGCAGTGGTATCAGCAGCAGAGAATACCAATACTATTACAGAAACTCTGAGCGGATGCATAGTAGTTGATGGACCACACCTGAAGCAGCAGTATGTCAGTGGTGAGGGATTATTTTGCATCTGTAGCAAAAAAATGCACAATGCTAACACCGGTAAAGCAGGTGAAAAAACAGCAATAACGTTTTCCTGAATTCTATTTAAAATCATGGCTAAGCGTGCATTTGGTGACCAGTGCTCTACTACATTTTTTGATTGATTGATTGATTGATTGATTGACTGATTGAGCATATAGAAATGTACAAGCATACATTGTCAGAATTTTTTTAACATAAACTGCACTACAACAAAAATACAAAAATAAATGTAGATAATCTTTGTTTGCTCTAATATACCCACTAATATTCCTTCTAATCCGCCCTAACACTGGTACACCTCAAATTACAGCGGATGCACAACCTACAAACAGGGTAACACATGCTAATCATTGGTCCCTTAAGAGTCGGGAATCTTTCAGCAGTCCTGCTCTCCAGACTTTAGTGGTCATGATAGTATTTAGACTATAGATAGCATTTAACATATTAGCTTCAATTGCAACACTTTCTGTTCCCTCTTACCCCTAAGCCTCTGATCATGGACAACAGCCAAGTCTATGGGAGGGAGAATGACTTGAAAAACCCAGGAAAGCTGCTCCGTGCTTTTCTGCGCCTATTTGCTCATATAGCTTTTAGTTGTGTAAATGAACTTTTGTTGTCAAATATGGTCTTTAATAACAGTAATGGACCACTATTAATTCACAAAAATGTTTCTTAAAGCATTCAGATGGTTTTATCTGGTAACCAAGTCAATGCTGTTAATTCAGACTTAGTGCTTAGTTTGAAAACTGCTTTTACTAAATAAATAAATAAATAAATAAATATGAATGGAATGCTATAAATACCAGGATTTATAGGCACCAAAACAGTAGTTAAATTTGATAGAGTTAGTATTTGTATCTGAACTTAGTCTCAGCAAATACCTGATTCTTAGGAATCAGTAACTATTGGTGGTAAAAAGTGCTATCGGTGCATCCCTAGTAATAATGTCTATCTGCACAGAAATTAGCTCATTTTAAGTAGAAACATGCAGAGGGGCACTGCTTTGGGAACTGACCTATGATGTTCCACCTACAAATGCATTCTTTCAGTCAGCTGTTCCAACTGTTATTTATCTTACATGAATGTGAAAAGTCATACTATTCAGATGTATAACTGCAGTTTGTTAACAGTTTGCTGACACTTGAATCCTAAAACTAACATTAACATGAAGACAACCACGTTGTAATTATTCACAGCTTGCCTGCTTTGAATTATCCACATTAGCATAGGCCAGCTGGATAACATACCTGGCAGCAACTGCTATGAAAAAATGTGTGGGCACGGCATGAATAGGTCAAACTACAACTGTTATACATTTTGTGGACATCTAGTTGTTTCCATTTCCAGTGTAAAAGGGGAAAGTAAATAAGAGTAATGCACTGATCACAGGGCTGTGTTTCCACAATGACGCCATCATCTGTGCCAGAGCAGACTTGTTTTTAGCCTTGCCCCAAATTATCAACAGGAAAAAATTCCATTGTCGTCAATCTTCACCACACATGTGCTTTCCTACCTGTCCAAAGGTTTCAGGCTGCCTGCAATAATTATTTCACATTAAAATGTCATATTAAATCTTAATGGATCTATCTATCTGTCTGTTTGTCTGTCTGTCTGTCTATCTATCTATCTATCTTACTTACATCATTTGACTTACCATTTACCCTTCACATTCTGCAAACACTCCATGCTCCAAATTTAGTTAATGTCTTGTGCTCTATTGGGTTTTTCTTCTATAAGTTCACCATTTTGGGTAGAAGAGGTTTGTAATTACAAAAGTTCTATAATTCTTGGAATGATGATGTGAGACTAGAACATAGCTTTTCTGAGGTCAGGTTCTACTACTCCTCTAGGTTTCTGGCCCTGTTATGTCTAAAATGTTGTCCATTAAAGATAAAGGTGTGACTTAAGTGCATTGTAGACTTAGACAAGCTATAACCAGTACCATGTGGTAATGATGATGTAATATGTAATGATAAAGTACTGATGGATGCTTGTTCAAATGCCATTAAAATATGCAATATTTTATGACGTCCATAACAACATTCACACCTTTACTGCGCTTCAAAAACGGACACAAATGTGTCATTTCATAACCATTTTCACATTCTAAAGTTCCACTAAAAATAAACAAAAAGACTCATTTGTTCATTTTGATCATCAGTGTCGCAATGGCTATGTGCCTATCCCAAGCAAAGAAACACTCTAGACAGATTGCCAGTCAATTGCAGGGAAGATACACAGGCAATCACACTTACACAGACAGTCACCCGTAGGGGCAATTTAGCATTTCCACACCACCAGACATGCATGTCTTTGGACTTGTTAGGACTGACAGACAGACAGACCAGGCCAACGCACCTGGGAATCAAACCCATGACCCACAAGTACCACTGTTCCACTCATATATTTTACTGCTTTGGTAAAATGTTTTGTTCATACTAAGATGATGTTAAATAGTTTAATCTAACAAATTAAAGTCAATTTGTTTTTCATTAGAATGTCATTAACTTTTTATTCAATCTTTAAAAATAAATAGATTTAAAGCATAGTTACATGTTCTTTTTTAATGGTATGCACTATTAGCAGTTCTCTATTACTTACTTTTTAATGTCAAGGACAATAGAGATGATCCACAGTACATGGGAGCCTGCAAGAAACATATGCAGACCTCCCGGGCTAAAACCGACCACACCCAGAAGCCCATGAGGCCAAATGTGAGTCTTTCTGGTGGAGCTGTCTAAGTCAGCACTAGCTAATCAGAACCAAAGAACCCCCAGCTACTACAGTTCACAGGTGGTAGGGGAACAAAACTCAAAACCACCAATGGTGGAAAACTAGCAGACAGCTAAACAAGCACAGCTCAAGGCCTGTCTGCTAGGACACAGGAAGGGAGAGACAGGGAGACCAATGGGAAAAACAGCGCAAAAGCCTCTACCAAATTATCGGCAAGAATCTGGTGTGGCCAAAGCAAACATGTCAGCCACACCTGCAACCAGAGACAAGGACTCCACACCGCCTGGTTAGACAACCATGCTTATAAGTGCTTTGGCCCAGGTGAATCATTTAAGCACAATTGATATAACCATTGCATTGCGCCCTCTCAGTCGCTCCCTGCTGGCCCAGATAAATGTAATATTTTAGAAATCTAAATAATGATTGCATTATGTTGCAGGACGTGAGGGGTCAGTTTAAGTGTGCTAACCCCCCCAACACACATACACATATACACACAGAGGTGCTTAATAATAATGAAAAAAAAAACAAAGCAGACAACTGTCAACTGTACGTCACATTGCAAAGTATGAGGCTGTAATAACACTTAATTAAGACAGGTTTTTAATGTTGATAGCGAAAGAAGTGAATAGCTTACACCTAAAATCTCAGAGGTTTGTAAGAATAAAAACATTGGTTGGGGAATGAGTAGTAGCTTGGGACTGAACCGATGAAGCTGACAATAAGAAGGTTACAATACTCCAGCCTGGGGAAGGGGTACTGCAAGTTCTAGAGAGAGTGATACCTTTCTGAGCCTGTGGTCACCAAAGAAATTTCAGTCTTTGTGGAAGAATCAGAGATGTGATAAATAAAAAGTGGCTATGAGAGCTTTAAAAAAATACAGCATTTCTAAACCAAATCTTTATCTGTATTGGTAACATACAGTCAGTTAACACAGCCAGAAATAACCGACTAATCGAAACACAACTAAAACAGAAACCAATGGGGTAACGATAGAGATAGAGACTAGGTTGAAAAATGTTGGAGTAATTCTTTAACTTATCCTGAAGTTAATGAGATACAGTATTAAGTCATTCAGAGAAGTTCACGAATAACCAGCTAGAAGAAGAAAAGAAACAAACTTCCTACCAGTAAAACAAAAATCTAAAAATGGTATAAAATGTAATGGCTGTTTCTTTTTTAGTTTTCCAGTGATGTAGGGTGACTAAAGTGCATTAAAGGAGAGCTGTGTTAGTCACATCCTCTATAGCAGTGAATTTGAGTCCCATTCCCTGGGGACTCATTGCCCTGCTTTAGCACTAAAGTTTGGTAGTTAGCTGATAGCTGTGTTGGGGTTCTCTAAAAACAAGTGTTCTACAGAAAACAAATGAGAATATTTCATTTTTTCTGCAAATTTTAAGGCAATGCTGTAGGGCAAAGGATCAAGTCTGATTCAAGCCTGCCTAGTTCATTGTATTTACCGATCAGAAAGTTAAAGGCAACGTAAACATGTTTGGCTGTAATGTTCTGTACACAAATTAAAGTTCTACTCAAAAATCTAATTTGCATGATTATACTCTAAACATGAATTTACACGTTCACCTTTGAAATGTTCAGTGTCTGAAGTTTACGTGAGTGCCTGACAAGCTGGTTTAAGCATGTGGTTTGCATGATGCAAACTAGTGGGTGTGAGTTTCCCTTAGTTCTTTGCTACATTAGCCTTGTGGCTCCAGTGCACATTTAAGTAAACATCATGTCCCAGTAGACATGTCCTGTCTGATCATCTTTATTTGAGAGAAGAAGAAAACTGGGTTTAGTTTTTATAGTTTTTAGCACTGCATGGGGCTTAAACTCCGGAACTCAATAGTTAAGAATCAGTAATTTACTTTGTCCACAAACATTTGGCCATGTACTCTATATATTTAACCTATTGGGGAAAAAATAATTAAGTTTTATTTTTTGCAACATGTTAAAGAACCACTCGGGAGCAGGCTGTAGACAACTCGTTCCAAGATCTCCTACAAGACTTTGAATGTTTTTGAAGTTCCACACTCAAACCAACCCAACCCAAATTGCTATTCTTCCATTTGTGGTTTATGTTACTCACATAAAACGTCACAGCGAGGTTAAGCGGACGAGGGAGAAAACAACTCAGTTCACACTGGGACACAACTGATGTGTCTGAACAACACATTTGTTTGTTGCGTTACTTTGACTGTGCCTTGTATTATTTGTCTTCGTGTTGAGCCCTTTCTTGGAATTTGGTCATATTTCTTGGCAGTAATGGTCCAAGCCCTCCTGAGGCCCTGAGCAAGATTTGATTGGTGTTCCCTCACCTAAACTTCTCCATTTTTAATCAAAGTAATGTTAATTCCCTTTATAGCCATGTTATTCCAGTAGTTCTTCTGTACCTAAACAGGTAACGTAATAATAATTTAAATCATAAATTATGTCATCATGAGAAAGTTGCCTAAATAGGATGCTAATTAAGCCAAAACAATGCAGATTCTACACACAAAAGATCCAGTATGCTAACTATAGGAAGCTGTGTGCTCTGTGGCTGTAACTCAGACAGTCCTAAATAGTGTAGAGTACATTATTTGAGTGCAGAGGTCATAATTTCATGGCCTACATAGTGCACCGCATAGGGAGGGTTTAAGATTTAGAGTGTTTTTTAGTCGAGACCCCTGGTTAACTCAAGGACAAATGAGTGTATTTCAGCATTTATGGTCAAATTTTATTAAGACAAGAGACCGTGATAATACCTTATACAGCTCCCTGCTTTGAAGCTGTTGTCACATCTGCTGCTATCTTAATTATGTCTAGTGTTAGCTGACACATTTGCATTAAAATGTATTAAAATGCAGTTAACTGTGCGCACAAGACACTGTCTCTGACAGAGGGGATTGATTAAACCAGTGCTATTATTTAGCCAGTCTATTAACATTATACTGCATTTCTGTATGATCAGCACTGATATCATATCATATCACACACACACACACACACACACACACACACACACACACACACACACAAACAGTCTCTCTTGTGGGGCATTTCAAGCACTCTTGGGGGCCCTCTGGTGGCAAAGAAAGCCCTACGTAGGCACCTCCTTTGCTTATGTGTCAGTGTGTTTTTTGGATTCCTGAAGTAAAGTGAAGTGAGTATTTGTCATTGTGAACACACCACAGCACAGCCCACAGTGCACCACAACCAAGTTGGTACTTGTATCCTTGGTCTAGGATTGAACCTTGACCTACAGGGGCAATTCCCGAACCGTTACACCACTACTGCCCCATAAGAAAATGCAGTGCAGCTGTGATGGAAATGCCCAAGAGACGTTTAAACTCAAACAGCATAACTATGTCTCACTTCCTTTGGCATGTCTGCTCTACTGTGAAATCACTCATCAAATCTGACTTTTAGTCAAACTAAAACAATTTTTTATAGTGCCTTTAAGGTTTCACATATACATAGCTTATGTTTTAATAACAGACTTAATGGTGTTTTTTGGTATTTGGTATTTAGGTATTTAGGTAGGAAAGTAGAAAAAATGAAACTGTCAAGAAAAAACAGCCATTTCAGAGAGAAAAGAGCTGCTGTTATTAGTGAACTGAATCAGCCACTGTGGAACACCCCTTACTGAGATGCACTAAAAACATTTTCATAAGGGACTACTGACACCTATTGGTTAAACACTGTCAGTGATTTTTATAAGGAACAACCAGGGTTGGGGAAGCTACTTTGAAAGCCTAGCTCTGCAAGCTGCTAACTACAACATAGAAGTTGATCTACAGCAAATGAACCCTAGAAAGAAGTTGTCACGCTCCATGTGTCCTGTCTGTGTTTTGTTTTGGTAGCCAAGCTTTCCTTTCCTTGTGTTCACCTAGCCACGCCCTTACCCCGCCTCACACCTGTTTCTCGTTCCTGCCTTCACGTCCCTTGTCAGGTGTCCCTAATTTGTCCCCTCTATTTAGTCTCCTGTTTTTGGTCTTGC
>JBBPDA010000037.1:1887270-1916537 GCA_037974385.1 Arnoldichthys spilopterus
GTTCGTTTGTTTGTTTATTTATTTAATAAAACCTTAAAAGCTACCGCTGTGTCTACTCCTACACCATCTTGCCACCGTGACAAACTGTGACAGAAATCTAGTTTGTCAAACTAAAGCTACTTTAAACAGAGAGTTGAAGCTACTTTGTAAAAAAAATGCACAGGATTCAACATTATAACAAAACACTATATACCAAAAGGTCACAAATGCCACTCAAATCAAAGTTACTGGTACTTATAAACTGAAACAACAGACACATGCCACATGAGCAGTCTCTCAAAGCTCTTATCCAACAGGCTGTTCTGTTTGGTGCACTTTTTTATGGCCTTCCCAACACAGAAGATCCACTCACATGCAGCAGACAGATAATCTGACAATTATCAAATTGTTACATACTTGATACTTTATTTCATGTTTGTAGTTTCAGTAGTTAACAGCACAAAAATTGGCAAAATATAAATAAACTATTTGAATCACTAAACCAATCATAAATGTAGTTAGACTACCAGCAAGCTTCTAGAACATTAAGTACTAGTTTAATTACATGTAGTTCACTGCACCCCAACACTGGCAACAACACTGTTAGTCTTCTAGTTTTAACACCAAAATTATGCAAGTATGGATTACTGACTAGGCCAGAGGTGCCAGGCCCAGCCAGTAATCCCTGGAGCCTATTACTGCCAGCACCCTGGGGAAGCTAAAACACTTGGAACTACTGGAAATGTACAAAAGAAATGAAGAACTGCTACATAGTGTTGTGTCTCTTAACTGTATATTATCATTGACTGTTGAGAATTTGCTGCCATTCAAATGGAATAGAACACTTTTTGGGTGGTCAAGTGATATGGCTGTGTGATTGAAAATGTAGGGGCTGGGGGGGTGATTGCAAAGGGTGTTTGTGTGGACCTGCAGAGACTCTTGTGTCCAGGGCCCTTGCAAACTGTGATCTGTCCCTGAAATTATGTAACAAAAAACACTTTCATCAACCATCTGACAACCTTTCTTTCAAAAGAAATTGTAATCACATACCACAATTTAATGTGGTTATTCTTTTGTTAGTTTTAGTTCTGCCTGCATTGATGATAGCATCATGTTTAACCATTGAACACATATTTTACACTCACTCACTCACACACACACACACACACACACACACACACACAAACTACTTGAAAAGGCCAGTAGGACGGTCAAAAGTGTCACAGGAAGAACAACCATATGTGACATTATTATGGTTATTAGACTCCCTCTCCTCTGCAACCTCTCATTAGTGGTGTGAGTTGCCTCAATGTGATTTAACCACACAGGCAGGCCTGCTTTCACCACTGTGTGCACCTTTCATGGATGACATTCCTTGCCCATGAAAACAAAGGCATTCCACAGAGCATATTAACCCCTTTGACCCTTACAGATGTATGCAAGTTTGGTTGCCTCTGGTCAAATGACACTTTGTTGTCTGCATGAAACAAACACCATTTCAGTTATAGTATGAAATGGATATAGTATATATATATATGTACTGGTAATGTTCTGTAATCACTTCGAATGATTAGATCTACTCGAAACATTCTGCATGGAAAGGTGGAAAAAGGAGAGGGCCCAAACGTATACACATGCATGAGCTTGTTCCATGTGGAGGTGGTGTTTATTAATTCATATAGAATATTTGTAATATGACCAAAATGTTGCATATGGTAAACTGTTGATATAAATATAAATCTTTTTTTTATCCACTATGTTATAAAGCTAGGCTGTAACATCAAATCTTAGTCTGCTTTTAAAAATATCAATAATAAGTATTTATTAAAAAAATAACTTTTACTTAAAGAATGATGGTACCTTCTTGAACTGGTATTGAATCTTTACATTATGAAGAGATTCACACATCGCCAAACTGAATGTCTAAAGAACCAGCCATAAAAATCAAAACAGATTACACCTCAAATTATTTGTTTAAAGGGCATTATAGGAAGGTACTGAAAACCCTAAAACGTTGATTGACTGTTTAGTAAAATATACAGCTAGTTTAAAGCTATTTGTTCTTGTTATATATGCATAGTATTGTTTCCTCACATAATTTACATATAATGTTTTTACCGACACTTTAAATCTCTTTCTTCTAGGCCAAAGCAGGTTTCGGTTACTACATAAAAAGGAAATGAAGATGACGAAGTGTTTTCATACAGGAAAAGCATGGCTTTCTTGCTCAACTGCTTTCACCTCATCAGCTATGCGGCAGTGCAAAACAACCTGTGTTGCTCCATTCTAACACCAACTACCTTTCATTTTCCAGTAGCACACAATCCCCACACTGACCAAAAGAGACTTGACTACACATTTCTACATTAAAACTCCATTTGGCACATTTCTAGCAATTTCTGATTGACATGAAACTGTGCTTAAATGCAGGCCGTGGTGTCGACAGGAAGCAGAGGTGGTGAGGCAGCTCAAGAGAAAAATGTGGTCTGTTCATTAGTTGGTGAGAGGAACACAACAGTATATATACAGTTTCTACTACAGTACTATTGCAACCAGCACTGAGTCAGTCAGATGGCCAGATGTGATTCCATTCCTTCCTCTCTCTTGGTAATTTTTTTGTCTCTAATAACAGCCTTGACCGTTTCCCTGTGTAATTGCACACTGCCTGTTAATCCCTATCATTATATTGACAAGCTAATAAAATGCTCATCTGTTCGTTATTTTAAAATGATTCTTAACAGCACAGTGTATATCAGAGGCTGAGAAACTGTCCCAAAATGAATGGAGGGCAGGAAAGTAAAGTAATCGAGCTGTGGCTGAGCCTCAAACCCCATACTATCATATTAAATGGGATGTGAAACTAGTACACCAGTATTAGAAATGCATTTATTAATGTAGGAATGCAGGATTGTAGTATGTGGTTTGAAGCAAAGTCTGCGATTACAACCCTGTAGTTATGTCATGATGAGAAAAGAACAGGAAGTTGCAAGTACTGTAGACACTGAATGAAAGTGGTACTGGTGGCATTCAGGTAGAAAAACACACACTATGTTTTAGACCAAAAATTATGGAAAATATCTTATCTGTTGTCTCCAGTTCTGTTAAATGTACTGTTGTGAATGCTAATTTGTGTTTTTAATGTGCTTTATGTTCTGTGGTCTATGGTCTGTATGTCCTAGATCATAGGAAAGGCATTATATAAATGATGATGATGATGATAATGATGATATTTATAACATATATGACAAAATATTATCTCAGCCCATCAGGCTGTTTGCAACCAGCCCAAAAAACTATCCTTCACTATAAGGGTTAAAACATTCTTAAACACTCAGGAATCACAAGCAAAATGGCAGAATGAGCTCTGAAACACAAAGCTCATTTCAAGAGGTGCATTCGTTATTAAAGGGCCCATATACCCTAAGAAAACCATGTATCTCCTTTACTGCAGTATTTAAACACAGCAGCCACTGTTTACGTTGTGTAAATTTGAATGATGCATAAGGCAAAACAAAAGCTCCAACATTACTTGGCATAAAAATGCCATATGTTACATTACACTGGAGGTAAAAGAACATTTTACCCATCTCCTGTAAACTTGCCATTTTGGAGATGTTTGTTCTTTATGTAATACTCAGCATATTTTTTATTTAATGTTTTTCCATGTATTTTGTTTAAATGGTTTTACAGACAAATAACAGACATATTTAATTATATAAGGTGCAGTCACGAAAGCAGGGCTCTCAACCACCCCTTTGTCGGCCCATCCGGATTCAAACCCTTACACAACTTCTGCAGGTGAAGCTGTTTTCTGTTCCTGTGCCTTCATGACTGGTAGATGTAAATGACCTCTGATCCAATTGGCTGCCCTGCACTGAGCTCCATTCAAAAAGCAGTCTAGACTGAATAAGGACGTTTTGTAACTTTATTGTAAATGGGCGTGGTTAAACTGCTGTAGGAAAATAGGAGGACATATGAAAACACACTGGTTTTTATGACATCACAAAAACATTGAATTCAAAACAGGCTGTTTTTGAGGCTCAAGTTCTATTTATAGGCAGAATGTTTTCAAACTATATTAAACTAAATATCAATAAGAGAGGAAAATCCAGTTTTTCATTTTAATGGCCTCTTAAATGGTGCATGTTCCTGAGCAGTGTATCAATGAATATCAAAACGTAACCATAAATTAATTTTAATTACAGAAACACTTTACATAAATATACACAATTATATCTAATATGCAATACCTGAACTATTTTAGCATATCTTGGATCATTTGTCACTTCAAATCTATTGACTCGTTTCTGTGAAACCTCCCAGAGGTGCGGACCTACATAACAATCACACAGTATCACATTTGTTGGTAAAACAGCAGACAACACTGATCAATCGAATCCATGGCAGCTACTTGCTTACAGCAGAGGCTGCAGCTCCTACAGTCCAAATCCAGCACCTGAAAAAGGATCACGACTACAGAAGCTTGACCTGGACTTCATCATTTATCCCTCAAACATAGGGTTGAGGACATTGCCCACTGATCCAAACTCTGAATCGTCCAGAAGACGGCCGTAGGAAGGTCGCCTGTTACACATAGAGAAAACACATGAAGTACTAGTTAATCTTTAATGTCATAATCTAGATCTCCTGGCTGACTAACTACATAACAATGTGTGAGTGTAGAAGAATGTATATGACACACAGTTCAGAATCAAAAATGCAATTAGACATTAGATGGGGACACATCTGACAGCATAATCAGCATGTTTTTTTCATTTGGAAATAGGCCTTTCACAATCATAATGTGTTTTTTCCTCCCAGTTTAGCCATCCTGAGTTCAACCCTCCAGTCTTGACTCCTTCAGTCACTCGATCTCACCAACCCTGGGATGGTGAAGGCTAGCACATGTTTCCTCTGAGACACATGAAGTGTCAATGCACCTTTTTGAACAGCTGCTAACACACCATAATTGGCTAGCACCGTGCTGAGTGATGGGAAAAGGCAGGGCCATCCCAAACCTAGAGAGAGCAAACCCATGGCGCCTGTCATCACCAGGAATCTAAGAAGCAATGTTCCAATGACTCCAATTGACTAGCTCTACTCTGAAACAATATCATGAAACTTAAGCTGATGTTTAATTCCCATACAAATAATCGTAATGAATAATTTAATTGTATTTTTTGTTTTCAAATCAAAGCTTACATGGTTCTCTTGAGAGTGTGTTGGCTTTATCTACTCACATAACATAAAAACATTAGCCTCTTGACACTTCCTAACTTTTATTAAAACACTCTGTGAATGTGTTTCTCATTTCTTTTTTACATTTATTTGCCTTAAACCAACTGATTAAGATGCACCAGATTCACATTTGCTGTGAATATTTTTATTATACATTAAATCTAAAATAATATTTAAGTATAGTAACTAAGTACAGTTACTTAAGTAACTTCCACCTCTGATACCACTTCTGTTAATCCAAGATACATGGACTAACAGAAAAGGCTTCATTGGTTAGTTACATAAATTATTCTTTTAACATAAAATTATGAATAACAATGTTCTTTCCTTCTCCTATAAAGTCCATATTTTAAAGTCCAAGCTGTTATGACAGCAGCGACTTGCAGCATATTGACTAATGAGAACTTCTTACCTCATTTTGAAATAATAGGCTCCGCCAAGTAAGACAATCACAAGGACAATGAACCCGATGACGATGGCTGCAACACTCGCTGTAGAGGAAACACAGTCAAAAACAAAGCTTCATCAAATGACTGGTTAGCATCAAGCCTTGGCATAAGGTTCAATAAACTTTTAGTGTCAAATTCAAAATTTTCAAGTGTACAAGCACGTTACCAAGCAGTTATCACAATTCTCCTAATGAGCAAGTAGTCAAAAACCGACACACCGATACACTACCAGGGTTCCTTTAACCGATAAATCATGATTTGAGCAACACTGGCAAGCCAAATGTGATAGTGTGCGACTGTAAAAAGGTTTTTATCTGCCACTTCTTGGAAAGTACATTTTTACAGGCAGACAAACCCACTAAACAAATCAAGTAAGGGAGAATTCATACTAAAGTTGATGGAAAAGGGTCAAAGACTAACAATATGCCAGGACACAAAAGGGTACAGTATATACTAATAGGCATCCACAGAACTGTAACATGCTGCTGATCACTGGACACTTTGTATATGTGTGGTCAAGCAGAGTTAGTGGTGCACAGCCCAGAAGAGTGTGGTTGATCCTAGACCAGAACCATACTTCCAGATGATGTTATTTGTTTATTAGGTAATAATCACCAAATTATTTTGTGGCCTAAGACTAACCCCAAGGGTCTCAGAGCATGGTATCAATTACTAATTTGCTGGTGCCATCACAAGAGTACAAAGTACCCACATCCTTTGTTTTTACAATAAGAGAGTGGTGATCATTAACATCTGGGAAATGGTTACATTTTGAGGAACAACTTCATACACTAGTGAACAAACTCTCTGCTGCGCTTTTCCCAATAAAACTATAAAGTACTTCAGCATATTAAGCTACAAGCATTTGGTAACGTTAAGTACAAAAATACTATAATATAGTTTTTGGTGTGTGTTTAAAGAAGAAACATTTGTTAATGGATAATGCTCTAAAAAATCTAGGTCACTTTGAGGTTCTGGCCATTGATGACGTGCATATTGTTTGCACTAATTTTGATGGGTCTGATAACATCTAATGTCTTTTGACATCAACTCTGTAAAACACTAATGACAAACCGCTGGTTCTTACTTGGACCTTTATAATCTTAATCTAATGATGCCACCAACTACATTAGAATCCATTATATACATATGAACATACAGTTCCAACTTTAAAAAAGGTTCCACCTTTAAAAAAAAGTGTGATCAAAATAGTTAGATGGTGTGAAAAAGTGTCTTTAGATTTGTAACCACTCTCTGTTATTGTGCTTTTCACTTTCTTTTTTACATTTATTTGTCTCAAATCAACTAAAGAAAATTCATCAAAGTCACATTATGTTTGCTGTGAATATATGTAAATATACTAAAATATTTTTTCGAAGTCTGAGAAATACAATTGCAATCATTTCAAATGACTGTGATCAGGTGATAATGTAATAATTGTGACAGAATAACTCAATTTCAATACTACTGGAGTAAAGCATAAATCTACAGCTATACTTAAGAATTGTAACTAAGTAGTTACTGAAGTAACTTCCACCGCTGATCAGGACACATAGACCAACAGAAAAACTTAATTAGTTGGTTACACAATTTTATATTTCAGTAACATACATTAAAGCTAAGTATTATCTTTCCACAGAGAGCATATAAACCATAGTGAAAATGTACATTATTGAGCATTAATATGTAAAGTTAACTGAATGTGCAAATCAAACCATTCTTTACATTTATCTGTAGTTTTTTTATTTTATGTCTTCAATGTGTCAAAAACTTAAAAATAAAAACTTTAAAATACATAGCAAGCACCATATGTGACAGAGAAAAATCGTACCTGAACTCAGTGCCTCAGGTGGCTTGATGCTGGTGACCTTTTTTGATGTTTTGGTAGACAACATTTTCTTGGTTGGTAATGTAGTCTTTGTTGTTGTCTTTAGAATGGCCGAAGTGGAGGGCTGAGGTTTTGATGAAGGAGTGATGCTTCTTGTACTACTACCCGTCTCTCTCGCAGTTATAATAAAAGATGTTGTTAAGGAGTTAGAGCTCATCGATGTAGGCCTTTCTGTTGTCCTGATACTGGTTGCATTTTCAGCATTTGTACTTGATTTTTCTGTCAATGTGGTTCTATTTAAACTCACAGCTGTTGTTAAAACTAGAGTCGTCCCATTGGTTGATTTGTTTAAGGTGGTATATTCTGTAGCCTGTGAACTGGGCATGGAGATGGTACTTGCTGCTAAAGTGGACCAGTTTGAAGAGGCATTTGAAGGAAGTGAAGTAATCAATGAGGGACGAGCTGATGTGTGGGTGGAGTTAGCTGTGGGTCCTTCAGAGGTTGGTGAAGTGGATACTGTAGATGGGCTCTTAGTCAAAGTTGGTGTTGGTGGTGCTGTTGGTGTTAGTGGTGGTGATGATGATGATGATGATAATAATAATGATAATGAGGATGATGATGATGACACTGATTGTGTATTTGTCAGGTTCAGGGATGTGGTTGCATGTCCTCCACTCATCATGAAACCTTAAAGAAAAAATCATTAGGTGTTAACACCCAGCTTCAGGATCTCTTTTTTAATTTTTTTCAGGTGCATCGTTTAGAACAGACTCTTATTTACAGTGACAGCCTGGAAAGACTAAAAAAACATGGGGGGGGGGTTTAAAATAACTAAACAAACAAACAAACAAATAAAAGAGATAAAGAGAAGAAAGAAAATGAACATAAAAAGCTAGTTGAACAAATCAGATGTAAAACAAATACCAATAGTCGCACAAAGATCAATGAGAATCGATCAGCCCATATTATTTAACGTGCATAAGTAGTCCGTTAAAGCAGAAAGTGGGGTAATGTATCCAGCTTTATTGTTGTTTGAAGCAAGTTCCACTTATTTGCAGCAGCAGACTGGAGTGACAACAGGCCAAAAATGTTTTTGATTCATGTGTCATAGCTAAATAATTACAAAGGCACACCTGATGATCATCTCATGATTAGAATACAAGCCTGGCAGGGTTTAAAAAGGCCTGAGGTCATATTACTATCACAATCAAAACTCACTACACATTACACACAGTGACTGAGATTGGCGCTGACCCGGCGGATCCTGATCAGCATAAAATCACACATTGGACAAACTCTGAACCACCTACCTACTAACACAACAAACGACAATCTCATCGCTGGTCGACAGTTCCTCATTTTCTTCTCCAGATGCTATTAAGCTTCTAATCGTGTCTCCTCCGGAACAAGGCTACAGATTGTCTGCTGACTCGAGGAGGAAACTGTCAGTGATGAGGCATAATTTCACTTTCCTTTTTCTCCCGCCTGTATTCCGGCAAGCTCCGCCTCCTGCGCTCTGATTGGCTAGTGGCATCTGGCATCCGGCACGCAAATTGGTTAGTGGCAGCTGGAGTCCTGCGCTCGGATTGGCTAGTGTAATATCCATATTTAATAAACGAACCGTGCTCTTTAAGGACTGCATGACAAAAGTACGGCAAAGCAATTATAAATACAACTGTTCCAATGGTTTCTGGTAGCAAGGAAGCCCAGTTTGCTCATGTTTAAAAGTCTAAGTTTAAAAATCACTAAATACACATAGATCATACAAACCTGTAATTGACAAACAAAAACTATCGATATGTCCATTCAGAAGGAAGTTGGTTCCTGCCATTAGTGTCTCTCTAGTTCTGCAGGCAATGTGCATACAATCTACATATTATTTACAGACAATACAATACACACGTTACACAATAAACACCGATAAGCCATAACATTTTCACCACCTGCCTAATATTGAATAGGTCCCCCTCATGCTGCTGAAACAGCCCTGATTGTGGTGCACTGTGTGTGCTGACCCCTTTCTCTCAGAGTCAGCATTCACTTTTTAAACCACAGTAACTCTTCTGTGAAATTGGAACAGTCAAGCTAGCCACTCACCACATGCATCAGTGAGCCTTGGGTGCCCATGGCCCTGTTGCCAATTCACCAGTTGTCCTTCCTTGGATCACTTTTGGTAAGTACTAAACACCTGGAACAAGACCTGCCGTTTTGGAGACGCTCTGACTAAGTCCATCACAATAAGGCCCTTGTCAAACTGGCTCAGATCCTTATGCTCGCTCAGTTTTCCTGCTTCAGGCACATCAACTTCAAGGACTGAATGTTTAATTGTTGCCTAATATATCCCACCACCTTAGCATGAGCCATTGCAATGAAATAACTAGATGTTTATTGTTATTTAATAGATAATTAGAAGCATGTATAAGCAATTATTTCCAACAACACCGACAAATAATATGAAGACGTTGACGTAACTCGAGTCACCACTAGGTGGAGACAAACTCAAAGTCTTTAAGAGTGGACCAGGCCCTGTGGGTCCTCAGCCAAATATTCCAGTGGCATAATGAAATTGTGAGCATCGTTTTAAATCCTGTAAACACATTAAACGAATTGTTTCATTAAAAAGAAAAAACTGAGCATTTAATAACTGACAAATGTAAGGTTGCCCTTTTGCTTCTGCAGACTTATTTTTACAACCTATGTGATAGTCTATGTACTGTGTAGCCCCCTGACAGTCACACCTATATTAAAAAAAAGTGACTTATTTGTCATTGTGAACACACTCAACGTTCAGCCTTCTATTCACAAGAGCAAGGTGCTAACCACTAGGTCACCACTGCCCATATGAGGTTGTTGAACAGCCCATTCCAAAACAAAAGGCATTAATATGGAGTCGCCCCCTCTCTATAGTTTTAAAGGCCTCCATTCACATGGGAAGGCTTTCCACAAGATTTTGGAGTGTGCCTGAGGAAATGTCATTCCGCTCTGTGAATTTCTGTGGCATACTGCTCTGTAGCTCCTAAACACTTCCATTTAACAATAATCCAACTAACAGTTGACTGGGGCAGAGATAGAAATTCTGTGAATTTACTTGTGAAAAAGGAGGCATCCTGTGACAGCGCCACATTTATAATTACTCATGTGGAGGTAGAGTATTTGTGTCTGTTCACACAAATCCATGTCTGTGTTAAATTTTGTGTTTGCGTTACAGTTCTCGTAGACTGCAGGAGTGCTGGGTTTGAAAAGGGCTAGTGGAGACCATGGCTTTGAAGAAAAAGTTGCCTCTTAGTCTGTTTGTTCGTGATCTAATAGCCCTGAACCAGGTCGTAATGGATCAGATAATGGCCTGGGTGTGTTGTATATCTGATTATGCTGCTAGTCTTCATCCTGAGTTGGCTGGCATAAATAGTGTTTGTGTTTGGGAGGTCTGCCCCGATGCCTTCATCGTATTATGTAGATCCTTTCATTCTGCAGTTGTGCAGCTGGCATAGCACAGATATGCTGTAGAAAAGAAAACTTTCGATTGCCATCAAGATTTCAAGGTGTGGCTGAAACACCTGAACTCAGTACTAAGGAGGGTTTACCATATAACTTGGGCCATAACTATAGGCTTTGTTTTTGCTATTTTTTTACTTAGAGACATTCATGACATCTAAGAGGTTGGCCCTGCTTATAAAATTAAAGAAGCACATTATGTTCCTGAGAAGAAAAAGGTGAAATACATGAACAGAAGATGTTCAGAACATCTTCACACAGCCTCACAGTACAGATACTATTTGAAAATATTTCACTGCCTTTTTTGGTCTAGCATCAACATAAACCATGGTGAAATCTGTTAGATGTTCTATCCCAGTGATGCTACATTGAATTGCAGGATGTTTGAACTCTTTGTTGATGTTTGTTGGTGAGTTGTCAACCAATGCACCCTCAGTATTTGGGTTAGGAACACTTCCGTGTATTTTACTTGTTCTCAGAATACTGGAACTGAACTCAGGTAGTGGAGAATGACGTCAAGCAAGCACACAAGCACACAGCGTTGCTTTTGGGAACACTATTAGTCCAACAGCAAGGCAGATATATATTTTAGCTTATGTAGTCATCATATGGCTCATTTTAAATAAAGACCTTGGTGTTAAGTTGTAGATTAAGTCTCTGAAACTGGAAGTGAGAAAAGCTTCTCTGGCTGACCTGGCTGGTTCCACTGCTGTCGGCCTTGTGTTTTGTCATTCCAAAAGCGTGTAAAGAGACCAAGAGCAATCAGCAATCAGCAAAAATCAGGTTCAGCTTCATTCCATGCTTCAGTCTATCTTGGTACATGCAATTTTGTCACTGAATTTAAGACTCAAGAGGAGTATAATGTTTTAAACATCTGTACATTGTTTTTTTGGCTAGTTAAAATGCATTGATACCATGAATTTGCTGATCAAGCTTGGGTTGACAAGATTTACTTACAAATATTTTTTTCAGTGTCAAGAAATCAATGTTTACTTGCAGGGTATCATAAACTAGGATCTAGGAAGTCATAGCAAGACATTTTGTTAGATAGCATCAAGGTATGTAGTCTCATTCTCGGAAATGTCATGCACGTCTCAGTGGTTTCGAGACAGTTACAGGCGTTTACCTGTGACCATTTGCTAAAAATATCTGAACCGAAACAAAAAAAATCATAAACTGCCCTTCATGTAGTCCTGATCTAGTAATCGTAATCATAAATAAATATTAAACATACAAAAATAAAGGTTGCTGAATATCTATCAGCTTGGCTGTATGTATCTATTATTAGTATTATGTATCATGTATTACTTGATATAAATATATACATTATTTATATATTTATATTTGTATGTACTTTTTAAACTTTACAGGGTCCATATCCCTCATTTTTCTTCCAATCTATATTTTACCATGAAGTCAATTCCTTTACAATTAAACATGATTTTTCCCTTTAAGTCTGATGTGTGATTACATTCACTGTGTCGACTGTCTGCCCTGTACCTGTTTGAAGTTCTATCCTGATTATTAACTGATTATTTTAACAATATTCATTGGTTAGAATCAATGTTGTGCTAAGAGCGGAAATTGGTACATTTGGCTGCAGTTTCATTTTGTAGGCTACTATGTTTGCAAAATACTACTAAATTCAGTGTAGAGGCCCGTCAACCCACAAGCTACTGTAATGCAGGCTGGACCTTATTCCCCTAGAGAGTGTAACGAAACGCTGGTGAAACTCGAGGCACTTTTCTTCCTGGATGAATAGCGAGTTACACTACCAACCTACATCCCACCACGGCTGCTGGTTGCTCCCTTAAAAACAGCTTTATTTCGACAAGTGATCAGATCTTCACAGTTCACCGATGCGCACACCTGGGATTTTGATTTTTGGACTGGTCTTGGCACCTTGCGGTTGGATCTTGGACTTGACAAGCACAGTAGCTCCCAGCTGGCGCACCATCCAGCATATCACAAAACAGCCTCAAGATCTGGTGTTGCAACAAGGATTATGGGACATATGCAAGACCTTCACAACATCCAGAAACATCTATTGCAACCAACAGGACAGCGAATACTTTGCCAACCATGTGGTCGCAACTGGCCAGAAGTTGATGGTGACATCGTTGGTAGTGAACCTGATAGGTCTGCTTGTGGTGGCAGCTGGAGTAAAATGTTGGAGCAACAGATCCCCGGACTGGACTGTGACTGGGGTGGGTGGATTTCTTATTTTCCTCTCAGGAATTCTTACCCTCATCCCTATTGCATGGTTTACCCAAAAGCTCTATGAAATCAAATCCCCATCTACGGATATCCGTGTGGGTTACTCCATTGTGCTGGGCTACATGGGGGGCCTCATGGAAGTTTTTGCTGGGGGTGCCTTGTTTGTGGGAATCCATAGATGTTGTGGTGGGCTGAATCGTGGGGAGAAGAGCAGTATGGACCCGAATGGAGCAGCTGTGGCACAGAGGGCCAGTGGGAACCAGAGCAGCATGAACCAAGACCAGCATGCCACAGCTACAACAGAGAATTTTAACACTCCACAAGAAAGCCAGGGCAGTGGACTGGTCAACACATCATACGACTATGAAGCTGATTTTTAGTGAAGGATGAACATATAGATCTATGGTAGTACTGCAGAAATTTTTCACAAAATTTCTTGAATTTTTTATCGTACAGGGAAATGTACATGATGATTTTGTTAGTTTTGCTCTTGTATTACTTTCACAAATAAACCAGTCACTCTTAGATTGAAAATAGTGAAGTGAGTTTGGTGCTGATCTGCAGCAAGCCTTATTTTACAAGCTGAATGCAGTGCATAATTAATGCATTCTGGAACACCTGATCAAGAATCAATCATAAATGATCCAATCAGAGTTTTGCTTAGATGCATGCACCACTTATGTATTGAGAAAACCTAAACAGGACACAATTCTGTACATTTTAAAGGCATGTTAGTGTGTGTGTGTGTGTGTGTGTGTGTGTGTGTGTGTGTGTGTGTGTTACAGGGTGGATCACACCTCAGTGTCACTTCAAGGCAGAGAATAGTCCATGAACTATAGACATCCAGCCAGCAGTGACCAGGGGTCAGTGCCTGACTATTGATGAAGAACTATGACCAACATAAACTGTGCAACATCAGATTAACTCAATTCAGTACCCTTATCAGCAAGGTAGACCAGCAGGTTTTTCCTTCCTCTCTCTCTCTCTCTCTCTCTCTCTCTCTTTCTCTCACACACACACACACACACACACACTAACAATGTCAGAGCCACTGCTGTGCTGAAAATATTACCTGCTCACCGGTGGTCCTGTGGGGGTCCTAGATATTTCTAAATCTAACATTGTAAATGGGGGCTCACAGAGGAACTGATCGACTACAGTCTGTAACTGTAAATTTCAAAGTGCACCTAAGAACTACAAAGGGTTCATAAGGTCACACTGATTCAACACTGATGAAGAAAAGTGGAAAAGTTATATGTTTAAGGAGATGAAGAGATGTTATGAGAGTAAATCTCCTTAAATGTTTAACTTTTCCACTTTTCATCGCATTGCCAGTGTTGTATCAGTGTGATCGAATGAACATCATGTACCCTAACCAGCCATAGAATAAACACCAGCTGCCTAATATTAAGCAGGTCCCTTATGCTGCTGAAACAGCTCTGACAGTGGTGCACTGTGTTTTGACTCCTTTCTCTCAGGGTCAGTATTAACATTCTATGCTACTGAAACTCTTCTTTGGTGTTCAGACCAAATGGCCTTACACGTGGATCAGTGAGCCTCGGGTGCCCATGATCCTGTTGCCAATTCACCAGTTGTGCTTCCTTAGATCACTTTTGGTGGGTACTAACTACTGCTGTTTTGGAGATGCTCTGACTCTATCCATCATGATAAAGGCCTTGGCAAAGTGGCCATGTGAAAAAGTAGTATTTAATCTGGGTGAATCTACATTGACTTTAGTTGAGCTGTAGAATGAGAGGACAGCGCAAACGCTCCTCAGTGGTGTTTTATAGGTTAGTGGAGCTTTACTTATGAATATGTACAGACCGCAGTAGGGAAAATTACATCCTCCATTCCAGCTGTCGAAACTCCGCGCAGGTGAAGCGCCACGCCCCACCCCCCCATCACGGTGCGGATCCACCCAGAGTTTCACTCTGGCATTTACTTCAAAACCTCCTCCGCGAGACGCGACTCGTTTCTTCCTCTGTCTTACTCTGCGTCCAAGCACAGAACTGCGCTGGGAGCGAAAATGCGCACCCCCGGCATCATCATCTTCGGCCTGGTTATGGCTCCGTGCGGCTGGATCCTGGACCTAACCAGCACGGTGGCGGCCAACTGGCGCACGCTGACCGGCGTTTCCGGTCAGTCGAGCGATGCGGTAATCAACCAGGGCATCTGGGACATCTGCCTGACCTACACCACGTCCAGCACGGTGACGTGCAACCTGCGCAGCACGGACCAGACCTACTTCAACAACCAGATCATCACGATCGCGCAGGGCATGATGGTGGCCTCGCTAGTCGTGACCATCATCGGGCTCGCGGTGGTAACCCCGGGAGCGCGCTGCTGGCGGGACCGACCACCGCGCTGGCCACTCACGTCCTTCGGGGGCGTGTTGATCTTCTGCTCGGGCGTCCTCACCATTATTCCCATCGCGTGGTACACGCGCTTGCTGACGTCGCTTAACACCACCACGACCTTCACGAACCCATCAACCCCGGGGATCACGGTGGGCTACTGCATCGTGCTGGGCTACATCGGGGGCATTATGGAGGTGCTGGGCGGCATCGTGCTCTTCGTGGGCGTTAGCAGGTGCTGCAACGGGAAGAACCGCGGCGAGAAGCCAAGGTCCACCCACCACGCGACCAGGAGCGCCACAAGGCACACCAGCAGGCCGGCCAGACCCGCGCCCTACCCGCGCACCAACGTCCCGAGCGTGTCCAGCCGCAGCGAAAGCAGCGTCCCTTACTCCAGAAACACGCTTGACGACGAGAACGACTTCCCCAGAGCCAACAGCAAGGGGTCCGTCAACCCGTCCTTCAGCGGGAAACCCTACGACGCTGATCTGTGAAAAAGTGTGTGTGTGGAGGGGGGGTGGGTTTGAGGGTGGCTGAGGTGGGTCGTTCTGAACAGTATGAAGTTGAATCCAGAGAATCTGTTATAGCTAGAGGTGAAGGAAACCGAAGGAAAACCATAACTGTTAACTGTATACTTCTATAATGCAGCACCAACGGCTACAATAATCCATATCGTCTCCATGATATCCATATCCATTCGGTGCTATTTTTATAATGTTCCTGTGAGAACAGTGTTTCTCTCAGTGTTTACATTCATTATCATATCAGAAAGGAAACATATCGACTCAACATTACCAAAATCTAATGACTAAAAAGTCAAATGTTTTTTTCTTGCCAAGAACATTTTTTATAACAGTATGCAACTTATTTAACCCCAAAAAATAATCCATATTTTAAAGACAAAAGCAAAAGAACCGGCATTCTATAGACAAGATAAGGTATTGCCTTCATTTTCTTTATTAAACTATTACAAACCCAAAAAAACCTATAAAAGCATCGTTAATTTACTGAAACAGCAAGTTGCCACCAAAACCCAACAAAAAGTTGGCCTGTCAGTTCTTTTCTAAAGAACGGTGGTGATACCTGCAGCCTGTATCAGCAGTAGCTCA
Source organism: Arnoldichthys spilopterus (assembly GCA_037974385.1). Taxonomy (NCBI): domain Eukaryota; kingdom Metazoa; phylum Chordata; class Actinopteri; order Characiformes; family Lepidarchidae; genus Arnoldichthys; species Arnoldichthys spilopterus. Next base: position 1,903,937 of record JBBPDA010000037.1, read on the forward strand.
CATTTGCTCATTGTTTCTCTTTTTGGACTAAACAGAACGGAAGTAAGTTAAAAACAAATGAAGAACTTTGATGTGAAGAACTAAGTGGAGCTGGTAATGATACTGGAGACCGACCACCTACTACCCACCTCTGCTTTACACCCCCTTGCACATAAGGCACCCTGAACTTCTCCACAGTACAAAGACAATCTAGAGGTTTATTTTAAAGTGTAAAAGCTGAATGACTGTTTACAGCTGCTGGAGCCACAGCGCTTCTCCTTCACTGATGGTGCAGTGAATGGGTTTTGGCAGCATCGTATGAAGGACTGAAGTTGTTGCTGCAAAAGAAATCTGGTGTTGTTTCATAAGGGCTCCTCTCATCAGTCTGTTCTAACCTGTTTACCATGATCTGAATTCAGATTTATTTATTTACCATTATGGCTTAATCATCTCTTCGCAGAGTGCAGAATGACAAAGATAAATCCAGCTCTCTTGATTATGGAAAGAGTGATTATACTGTATGTGTCTGTATCATTTGAAGGTAAACACCTGTCAGATTTGGCCATGACCAACTTTGAGACATTGCATAGTTATTGACCCAGTTGTCTGTAATGTTTAGTCTCAGGGCTATGATTTAATTTTGGGTCATGTGATGCTTGGTCCTATGACGCTTGAAGCGCTGACTTTGTAAGAGTATGTTATAAATTTTGATTTTGAGCCTTGTGGACAAACCTCTTAGGTCACTCAGGTATATACGTGGTGTAAATAAATATTCATGTTTATTAAGACGTGGGTTGGCATTTTTTTGAGTTTGTGTGAAGAGATGCTGTTCAGTGATGCCAGGGGATCAGTATTTGCTCAAGACAAAAAAAAAGGAGTGGAAAGCATTCTACATGTTTAACTGGTTTGGCTGGTCTTGTTGGTGTCCCCACCTTTAGGTACAAAAGGAAGTATGTTCAAGTTGTGCAAACATGAAACGAGTTTTGTTCCTTGTACTTAAAACATTTTTTTAGAAAGATATAAACTTCGTGTAGGTCCACACATTCAGTAGGCACAGCACTCTACATGATCTTCAGAACGTGGGTTGCTCATTAACCCCATTAAAATCACTGTAGACGACATGATGTTGATCGTGTTTAGAACGTCAACATTTTGGCATCTACAGTGATTTGATTTGATTTATTGAGCAACTTTAAGTTTTAAGCTCCAAGCCATGGCTATTTTGCTCTCTAAGCCTATGACGCAAGGTCCGTAACTCATACCAAAGGGCTTTGAACCATGACATATATTGGTGGACTTTCCACCAACACGTGCCATGAATGAGCATTCAAACACATTTCCTTATTGATGTCAAAGAGTGGATATTTTCAGTTTTCACAAACCAAACCATTTAATATAAAGTCTTTATTAAGAAAAGCACATGTTCATGAAAGAGACATACAAAATATGTTCAGTGATCCAATTTCAGACATTTTTAATAAATCTGTGCTCTTGATTCAGCATCAGATTTGAAAACAGAGGACCATAACATCCGAACACATTTTTAGTTGCTTTTATCACAAGATCTCAACCGATACAAGGCTTTAAAACAGACCAGTCAGGTTTGAGGCTAAACAGGTACAAAGTGAATCATGAACATACTTAACATTTTTGAAGGATAGGTCACTGCGCATATTTTTACGCTGACATATCATGAGTTTATCAGCATCAGTGGAGCTGCAACCACAGTATAAGACATTTAAAATGTCTTTGCTTACTAAACAGTCAACAAGTTCTCATTTTAAGGTGGCAATCATGTTGGTGGCACCAATTTCGGGTGCAATCGTATGTATGAGTTTTGATTTTGATTTGACAACATTGCAGACATTTAGTCCACAATTTCACTGTCAGAAAAAACTACATTTTTCTTCATGTAATTGAAGTCTTTTAAAGTGTTTCAGAATTTTAGATGCCAAGAGTCACAGAATATAGCAAGGGTGATCATTACATTTTTGCAATGGGGGTGCAGGTACTACTTGATGGCTAAACATTTTGTCAGTGGGTTGATAGCAAAATCTTTTTTTTAAAGGAGGGATGACCGATTTTGTCAACCAGGGAGGGGGTGAGTGCTTAATTATTTGTGTCAATGAGGGTGGTGGTGGGATGAATCTGGGTGTTGGCTTGCACATCACTATGATTTGTATGCAGTTGTTCCTTTGCTTAACATCCCTTAACATTTTATAGCTGAATCTTTTAACCAAGACACCCCAATATTTTGCACCCAGCTCAGGGCAATACAAATGATCCAGAATTGTTTTACATTCACTTACAGTGAAAGTGAAATACAATTTTCCATCTCCTTAACAGTTACTTGTATAGAGGTACAAGTTTCTATTCTGACAGCAGCATTAATCTGAGTGTATATGGACATAGTACTTAAAAACACTTAACGATTGCTTATTTACTTACAGAGTTGTTTAGCTGGATTTAGTGCAGTGTGGTGTGAAATGTTAAATAAAAACCAGTGTACACTAAGAAGAAGGGTACAAATACTGCCACTAGGAGATACCTTCAAGGGTACAGCTTCAGTAGCTTTAGTTAGGAAAAGAGGTACAATATTCTGTTGCAGTCATATTTTGCATCAACTCTTTGCACACTTTTTTTTTCTACTTTCTGCCTGAAAAAGCAAATGTGGTATTCGTTTAAAAGTCATTTAAAGTGCACAATTAGACCTTAAAGAGTGTGTGGTAGGGAAAGTACCCCTTTCCTGACATTATACGTAGTTGTTCACAGCAGTTTTTAAAGGTGCCACCACTGATCCAGTGTTTCTGTGTCAAAATGTCCACCTGTGTCATGCATACATGAAAATACCTTTGAGTATTATGATTTTAAAAAAACGATAAAAATAAGAACCCTGATTTTTAAATCTTGTTTTTCTAAATCGGTAACTGATTGACTTACAATGTGATGTGATGGCTATACAGTTAAAAGTGAACCCTCAGACTTAATAACACAATGTGAAAAAAAAATGAGTAATTTCCATGGAGAAAATGATTATTTCACCCACATAGATACAGTGTCTAAAGATAAAGGTGATTATACTAAAAAAACCTCTCTTTTGCATGGTTATTATAAAATAAATAAATACAAAACAAATCAGTCACTTAGAAAAACTAAGCACATCCTTACATTTATTTTCAAGTCCATAAAATCAGAATGAGGTGTTCCAAATTAGGTGCCATCCATTAGAGCGTCTTGCAGGTGTAACGACTTATTTAAATGTAGAATCTTGGGTCTGGGTTTTTTTTTTGCTACCGAAAGGTGTGACATCAAACCAAGATCTAAAGAACTCTCTGAGACCTTCAGAAAAAGGTAATGGATGCCTTTGTATCTGGCAAGGGATTTATAAAGATGTATAAATTATTTCAAATAAATGCTTCCAAAATCATCTCCAAATGGTGTAGATGGCCAGAAGAAATTTAGCCCAAGAGCAGACCATATAATGGGATAAGTTTCCTTTCATCAGATCGGTAGGTAATTTGCAACTGTTGCTGTGAAAGTGTGTATACAATCAGAAAAATATGGGTGGAATGTCAGGAAACAATTTAGCTCTCCAAAGAGAACATTAGAGCAAGTAACAGAACATATGTGTGAGGTATATCTCCCATGTAAGAGCAATTAGGACAATTTCAGGGATTGGTGGACAACTATGCACAATGCCTGCAAGTTATTTTTGTTTATGGGGGGAAATATTAGCTTTTGAGGGCAAGGGTTCACTTACTTTCTGCCCAGAGGAATATTACACTATTTGTGCATCGCCTTAATGTGTAGACACTGTATTAAAAAGGGGGAAATGTTTACTTCAAATACGTTGAGGAAAAAAAACCCTCCCTTTTTTTTTTCACATGACTGGACAATGTTTTCTTTGTGATTACCAGGGATGAAAGCATATGGAACATGAATGTGGTGCTAATTTAAATAATACATTTGTCCATAGAATGTAAGGGGGGGGGGGGGGGGGGGGTGGCAGTTCCCCCCCCCCCCCCCCCCCCCCCCCCCACCATCCAACACAGTTCAGTACTTCCCCTGCTCAAACAAACTCACTAATGCTAGTAATTAATCCTCCCTAGGAGTAAATTTGGGCTCCCTGATCGAACTGAATAATTAGCTCTTTGCTCTACAAAAAACTCACACTGCTTTCAAGTACGGGTCAATTTAAATGGACATTGCAGAAAAATACATTGCATTAAAAAGCAATATTCAGAGTTGATGAATGCATTGTAAGGTGATATGAACACCCAAAATGCATCATTATCATTAACATAAGAGCATCTAAGCAGCAACTGGCCACAGGATTCTGTCTACTACTTTTCTTCTAAAAGAATGCATTTGCTTTGCCAAAGAAGAAAGTCATACTTCTGAGCACATGCAATGAGCAAACTGATGCAGGAGATGGTCTGTTCTGTTGAGCCTGAGAAGCTTTATCCTCCTGAGATCTGTACTCCTGTTGTGAGAGACAGAGAAAATGATCAGAGAGCTACAGCATAAACTACAGCACCTTGACACAGCAAAAAGGGTTGTGTTACAGTTACAGCAAGCATCAAATACACAGTAAAGGAAAACACTGACATGGCCTGAAGTGCTGAGCCTTTTGCGTTAGTTTTAGGTGCAAAACCAACACAGTATTTACAAAACTGGCACAACGTATAGGCCAAGTTTATTTTGAAAAATGTCTTACTCATACATTTGCATGTGAGGAAGGGGCGACATAAAAAGTGGGGCATTGTGCAGAAAGGTGGATGAGGACATGGCATTTTATTGGCCCTCAGAGCTAGGTTTAATCATCTTTGGAATTCTTTTTACGTATTTTCACTGAAGTGGGTTGCAATTTGTACTTAAAAGTACAGTTAAAATGAAAAGAATAATTTGGAACATGCAATAATGTTGATGCATCTGAGAGATTTAATCACACTTGCCTCATTTTTCTCAGCGGTTGCTGAATGCTTTTTTGTACCCTGATCTAATGGGCAGTGGTGGCCTAGTGGTTAGGAACTTGCCTTAGTGAACAGAAGGTTGCAGGTTCAAGTCCTGGCCCTGGCACTACTGAGGTACTCTTGATCAAGGTACCGCTCCCTGGGCACTGCTGATAGCTGCCCAAAGCTCCAGGTGTGCACGTGTGATGAGTTAAATGCAAAAGTTTCATTTCGTTCGGTGCTTGAGTGTGTTCACAATGACAAATACTTAATTTCACTATTTAATTTAATAATGATTTAATCTAATGAGCCTGTTTTTTACCCTAATGGTTAATGCTACCCTATAACATAGGCAAATAACTAGAGCAGCACCAGCACACAGTGTTCTACATACATGCTGGTGAAATTTTGTAGCGAGAATTTTGTCTGTAAGAACAAATTAGCTTAGGGCACCAACATATGTGGGTGTCATTGCTGAATGTGGTCATACATCAAGCCAGAACAATCTTAGAAGTAGAGTCTGTTATCTTCTGAAAAATTGAAGACAATTGTCTAATAGTAATAGAAGTTAATTCTTACGAACCTGTTTTATGGTGAAGGAAGAAGTAAGACTGTTTTCTTTTCATCGGTCTGTTCTCTATGAGAACGCAGTGAAGAAAAACAAATATTGAAACATTTGTGTTATGTAATAGTTTCTGTGCATGTAATCGCGTCAAATGTACACACATCATAAATACAAACAAATATATATTCATGAGCATAAACATGTTTTAAAAAGCAAAATGAATAGGAAAAATGTATTTAGACAGTATAAATGAATATCAGCACTTTCATGCAAAGGAGTTGTTAAGAATTAGCTCCAAGAAATCCTTGGTAAGGTGTAATGAGCATTTTACAGCACTCAGTTGCCAAATCCACCCTCAGTTCCTGAAGGTTATGAGGTTCCCTCTGTTGGACTCTCAATTTTAATTTTGGCTGTATACTTGTGGTCATCTCCCCTTTCTTGGCTGTTAATATTAAATTCTCCTTAAATGATGTGTAATGCTTGGGATCATGCACAGCCGTCTTTCTAGAAATGTTGATGAACTAAATTTTTCCTATATTTCTAAGAGTTCTATTTTTATTTTGTCTGACCAGAGTACATTCAGAGTTTGTGTGGGGTGTATGAACAGAGATGATTGCAGTGCAGTTCATGGATTACTGCTATCTGTTTTAATGCTGTTCCTGCATCAGGCTGCCCTGCAGTTTTTAGTGATGACTGGCTTCTCCCTGACCATGTTTTTCAGTAGTCTGACTAATACAAATTGCATCCCATTATCTTGGACATATCCTCAAAAGGGCAAAGAACACACCTACCTTCTAAAAACTTTACTGGCAGCAAAGCCTATTACAAAATACAGGCTTTGGAAAACCAGTCCTACTGCTGGCTTTTTAGTACTGTTAAGCAACTACATCTCCTGCAACAGACAACTTGCTCTGTTCGGCTCCAAAAAGCGGGGAAAAATATTGTGGTCATTTAGCCAAGGAGGTAAGGCTCTAATATATACTGTATGTAACATTCTCTACACTCTATCCTAAATTAGACAAAGTTGCTCATGGCCTCATGTTTGCTCTTCTTTATTGGACTTAAACCTCTATATGTTAACTGCTTTTTGTTAATAATAAATAAAATAAAAAACGAAACTTTTTCAAAATTCATTAGTCTGAGAGAAATCTGGTGCATCTATCCGGATGTTTTGCTATGAAATTTCCATGTGCATATTAATGAACCAGTTGCTGAACTAGATAGGGGTGTTTAATTTATTTGCTAGAGCTGTTTAACAGTGTTTAACCCTGTGAACGTTCCTTCACCAAGATTGTGTGAAACCTTCCCAACCAACATCATGTTTTAGCAAAGACATTGTGTGCCTAAATTTAAAGTATATAATAGGGAACCATGTTTATAAAGGACACGTGAGAGATGAACACATTCATACCTTTTTTGTGCTTTTCTCTTTTGCCGAAAGTGTGCAAACAAGAAGGCCAGGACTATAAAGCCGAAGAGGACCCCCAGAACCCCCAGCAGGAGCGGAATGGCCAGGCCACCATTGACGGTGTCCTCACAGTTGTCCCCAACGTAGCCAAGCACGCATTCACATGCTGAAAAGCCATTCACTGTCACACAGTCACCGTGGCTATTGCACTGCTGAGCCCTGCAGTCTGTCAGACTCTCTCTCCATCCCTCTTGAAGGTCAGGGGTAAGGTTAGTCATGTCACGCTTTACTGCTACAGTAGACTGGAAGCTCTGCAGATACACAAAGCCATGTTAGAAAATGCAACGAGAGCAAAGTTTCACTTTCATGACCAGATTCAACTGCATGGAACATTGCACTGGTCTTTTCTCAAGTAAAATGCAGGGAAAATAAAAAAGCAGTGCATGTACATAAAAGTGACTTATTTTGTCATTGTGAACACATTCAATAATGACAAAATGTGGCTTCTGCATTTAGCCCATCACAAGTGCACATGTGGAGCAGCAGGCAGCTATGAGAAGCACCCAGCGAGCAGTGTAGCAAGATGGTACCTTGCTTCAAGCGTACCTCAGTGATACCTTCTGTTCACAAGGGCAAAGTCCTTACCACTAGGCCACCAGTGCCCATAACAGTGTCCATAGAATGCCCAATGCCCAAAGAAACGTGCACAAATGATTGAGGGAAAACACTCTCATCATCACTTAGTAAATGCTGCTACATTAACCTCACATTTTGCATCTAAAAGTTACTTGAAAGCTGTTGAATTTGCACAGAATTGCCTGAAATCTGCTCTTCTTGGATCTACATGTTGCACAAGTCTTCTCCTGCCTGTGTCTTGTTGGCTTTAGAGGTTTGGTCAGTACTTAGGCATGTGTTTAATCTGTGGGCAGAAATGAGCTTATTTTGTAGTGGTAATGACTTTGCTAATGTAACATTATTTATGTGAAGCTGATTTACACACTTAAACAAACCCAACCTTTAATGATTTGACTATTTGTAGAAATGCTCTAGTAATTTGCAAAAAATGACAAGAAAAAAACAATATTATGACACCTCAGGAAGCTGATACAGTTCTATCTTTCTTAAATTGTGCTATAATTACAGGATGTGTTTACTTCATACTAGGACTAGCACCATTCCTCCCTATGATGATAATTTGTCATAAGATGACACTGACAATATTGCTGGTGATGTGTTCACATTCTTACCGCAAAATGGGCACCTCGCCATCTCTCACATTTACATGATTACATCATTTGCACAAAAAACTTTTCCCTTTTTACAACTTTCCCGGGTTAGGCTATGAATCCTGTGAGTACTAAGGTTTGCATTTTCACTGGAATGTTAATTGGCAAATGAAATTATTACATTTTGTATTGGGTGGTCAGAATTAAGTTTTACTGTTTTGGGTCAAGGTTTGTGTTCGCATGCCTCTCAGGACTGTGTGGCCAGAAAATAAAAATATTTTCAAATTGTCATTTGTATTATTACCACAAAATTACCAGGAAAGATTGTAATATCATTATTACATGTATTGCCCATCCCTCCTTCATTACCATAGCAGTCCAAACCACAATAACAAAACCAGTATCATGGCACCAGCATCACTCAACTATTAAGAAAATTTCAGGCCAAACCTTACCAGCCTAAAGCTGGGTATACGTCTGTCATGTTGTATCTATATACTTATCAACTGGTCAATCAGGTTTAGCAAGAAGAGCACAACCTTCCACAGCTGCTGCTGTGCACACAAAAAGCAATAGCATACCTACACACTACACTCACCGGTTCCCAAAGTACAGGGTGGTTATTGCTCAGACGTATCTGCCAGGGAAACGTTCAGGTGGAAGGCGGTAGTAAGCAGTTTAAAAGGGTCCAACGAGAACTGAGCAAGAAAGCATGGGGAAAAACCGTTCGTGAGGAAAAAAAAACAGAGACGAGACCAAGTGAAGGGACAAGCCAAGTCTTGAATAACTGCGAGAAACTCCGAACAGGAAGAATCAGGCAAAGCTCCCCTCCCTGATCCAAAGGCGTTATTTCTTTCCACACCCGTTTTCCGGTAACCCAACTCTTAATTGGCTAGCAGTCCTCCGCTAGGATTGGCTAAAAGATCATACTCGCGCAATGCTGCGTAACACTTACCAATCACAGCACAAGGAGGCGGGGTTTGTCCGAATATGTGTGGGGAAATGTTTTTCTGTGAGCTACGGAGTCTTTCACCACACCCGCAATCTCAGGTGTTCCCTCTCAGCCAAACGTGGCAGACCCTTAACGAGGTGAACACACTTGGGTGGGGTGTCTAGAACAGCTAAAGTGAGAAACCGTTAAAAGGTTTTTTTTAATAGGCTCAGCGCTGTTCCTGTTCGCCAAAATGAGCTCATTTCAGCCCACAGATTAAACACAGGCCTAAGCACTGACCAAACCTCTAAAGCCAACAAAACACAGGCAGGAGAAGACTTGTGCAACATGTGGATCCAAGAAGAGCAGATTTCAGGCAATTCTGTGCAAATTCAACAGCTTTCAAGTAACTTTTAGATGCAAAATGTCAGGTTAATGCAGCAGCATTTAATAAGTGATGATAAGGAGAAAGATTTTCCACGATCATCATATTGTGGCATGACTTGATAGATTATAATGACTTTTTCCTCTCAATAATGACAATCACAATTACAATTTTATGTGACCAATGAATCAGTGTTATTGATTTATGAAATTAGGTCCTAATATTTTGTAACACTCTCATTGTGAGCATACCCCATCACATAAAATGCATCACATCACAAAGTAACCTCTGCCTTTAACCCATCTACACGATGAGCAGCGGTCATTTATCAATTCAAATGTATTTTTCATTCATCATTCAACACTTGTAGGTCATAGGTGCTTCAGCCTGGGCTGCTTTTTTTTAGCTAGATGCAATATAAAACAGCCATTCAGAGGAGAGGTCTTTTACATAAATTGGCTTTTAAGTAGAAGACCAGTCTGTTTAAAGAAGACTCCAGTTTGTTTAGTTTTTGCAATATTTCTACTTCATTAAATCACTCTGTGCAATTTGATGTAAAATTGTGCATTTCAAACAAATAGTGTGATTTCTTTTTTAAAGTTGCTGATAGGAAGCACAGGTCCCAAGGTCTACAGCTCAAAAATAATTGTTTTTACTCTCCAAGCCAGCAGTAAACCAGTCTTTTGAGTTTTATATGTAATGATGGTACAATATTGGTAAATCTGGGGAGAAAAGTTATTTTTGGGCACTTTTGCCAAACATTTATTTGATGAAAAAAAAAAAAGGGTGTTGGCCCTTTAAGTGTTTAAGGTGTCAGTTATTTCTTAAGTTAGTATCTTAGCCACTGTAAGGCACTGCAAGACAGCTGGGGTGGTTGGTGTGGCTGTTGGGTTTTGTAACCAAGTAGGACTACACAATCAGCTGTTTGAAGACAAAAACCAATTGCTGAAACAATTGGAATCATTCAGGTCCACTTCTCAACGGTCAAAACCTGTAGCCACATTGAACTTTAGTCAAGAGCAGATCAGCCCTTGCAATGTTAGGCTGAAGGAAAAATTGATCTGAAATGTAGTTTCAATAGATTCCAGCCTTTTAGATTTACTGTTCTTTATTTTGAAATTTACAGACCTCATCCCTGCATTGTTAGTTAATTGTGTTTAAGAGCTGTTCACTTCTGACAGTCATCAGTAATGAGTGAACTGGATGAGATGTGGATTTTGTCAATGACCTTCTGAAAACAGCCCTGAAGCTGGACAGGTTTTATTTTTTTTTTATTAAAGTATACAGGACAAAGGCACAGCCAACTATTGAAGTCTTTGTTTTTTTTTTAAAAATGTGCTCAATCAAATCAGCAAAGGACTTTAATGTATCGTATGCAAAGAACCCTCAAGCTCATGCTTCAAAAACAGCAGCAGTTAGTCTTTTCCAGAGAAACCACATCAGGTGACCACTCAGCCAAAAGCCACAAGGCTAAACATTGCACAGCACCTGGAACAAAGAATCTAATTATAGTTCACACTAGTAGCTTCTCCAAGCTTCAGCCACCACTGTCAGTTTGTGGAGGTTGGGCAGTGTTGTGACGGAGGTGAAAGTACAGACTTTGCATGACTGGACAAGACCTGTTTTGTATTACACCTTCCAGCAAGAAGGCTCGACGAGATAAAGCGCAGGGTGTACACAGCAGGCAATGGGGAAGTACATACATCACTGCATTTCGTTCCGAATAGGCCGAGTTAGAACTTGTTCAGTCATGTGACTGGTTACGTGCACGGTTCACAAATCACAAGTATTGCATGGATCAATGCATGCAGTTCATGTGTTTATGGAGTCACAGTTTGGCCATAGAACCTTACAGCAACAACAGAAACAGCAGGCGGGTGTATTGAACTGATTTTACAAGTAAAAAGTCAAATATGCACCACAAAACAGTTGAGCACCAGTTAAATGACTGTACACAAATGTTTTTACACTGCAGGATATTTAGTGAGTCTTGTGTTGAAAGACATGCTCTACCGCTCATGTCCTAGACAGCAGCTAGTATTCAGCTTGGTGGTTTTCCTTTATCAGCAGAGCAAACATTTCCTGAGCAACGTCACCATTTAAAACCATGTGTACTGAAATGCAATGTACTATATATATACACACACACTATATAATACTAGGGTGGAAGGTGCCTAAAAATCCAAAGCTTAGCACAAGTCAGCCTTCCTAACCTTACTCTGGTTGTTCCTTAAACTGGACCCAAAAATCACTGCAATTAATTAATTCACCACTGCAGTAATAATCCAGCCTGGTCTGTGAGCGGTTGGGCTGATTAACATTGGTTAAGTGCTATTGATTATAAAAACTTGAAACAGACCTCAAATCATCCCCCTTCAGTCTTAACAAAAGTGGAAAAAAAACACTGCCAGACAAATAGGAAACTTAAAATCTGAAATGGGTCTGAGTGTTTTATAGAGAGCAGTGGTGGCCTAGTGGTTAGGGCACTGTGCTGGGGACCTAAAGGACGCAGGTTCAAGCCCCATCTCAGGCACTACTGAGGTACCCTTGAGCAAGGTACCGTCCCACTACTCTGCTCCACGTCTTGGAGGTCACTTTGGATAAAAGAGTCAGCCAAATGAATAAATGTAAATAGAGAGGGTTTCAGATTTCAACTCCTTAAGAAAGTCTTCAAAACGATGTGTGCAAAATCCTAAGGTTTAAATTTGATATGCTAGCACTGCTGTCCAAGGAGAGAATACTTTATAATTCCTAAGCATATTTCAGCTGTTTACTTCCTCTCTTCAGCTGGAGTGGACTCCAACTCCTTTGGTTTAATTGATTTGGTGGTTAAAGTCTAGAACGGTTATCCCAAGGATTCTGTAGCATTAGGGCTGGCTCAAATGATATTTTACAGGTACAGAATATTTACCCCCCCCCCACAGAGAAGAGTGCATGTTCAAGGTTGGCAGATTACATTAAATTACCATCATGATTTTAGTCAATGAGAGTATATAGTAGCAAAATACCTGTTCCCCCTCCTAATCTGTCCAATCATTGGCCAAATTAAATTACTATATGGTAATCTAACACCATGGCTTAAAAAAAACAAAAACAAAAAACCCACTGAACACAGAGTCTCAACATGTATTCATATTTGAGAGATTCTGATTTTA
>JBBPDA010000037.1:1916637-1933584 GCA_037974385.1 Arnoldichthys spilopterus
CGTGTGCTGTAAAAGGCTCCAGTTTTACATCATGAACTTGGAGTTACACCCCAAAGCACTGTTCTTTTTGCCTTCATGTAGAGCAGTTTGAATTGCCTTTGGATAGGAAAAGCATTAAAAGAAAAACTTTTCTTCCAAATAAGTACACAGACATTTCTGCCCAGATCATATTTTTTATTTAAAAACTTCATTCAGTTCACAGATTCAGTTGCTTTTTCCTGTGGAGAGATCATAAGTATGAATTGTTAGACTGCAATGAGACTCAAACTCAAAGATGCTAGGTAAAAAAACCATAACCATCATCAGTTTTATTACATTATTTGCTTTCTTAGTCTGAAATCATGCTTGTTAAACACTGCAACAATACACCACTACGGAGAAAGTTGTACCTCCTCTTCAGGGTTGTAGAGTTCATTAACAAAATTTTGAGGATGGGCCTCAGGTTCCTCATGCTCATCATGCTCCTCCATGTCTTTCATGAGTGTTTCCTTGTCAATATTCTTCCCCCTTGCAGCCTTCTCTTTTCTGCACACGGACATGGAAATAAACCAATAGAGTTTCAAATAAGCCACAACGCAAACCACCCAAGAATAAGTCATTCAGGCATCAAGGGTACATAGCATTCTGGTTATATAGCCTATAAATGGGCACTGCGTCTCTTCTAACCCCTTTTGTGTTAAAGATGAAGACGAATAAATGGAAAGGCTGAATACCTCCTCTTTACAGCCACAGCTGCCGCAATGAATACGGTTATGATGAAGAGGATTGAAAGAACAACGGGGACACTGCTGGATCCGCTTTCCTGACAGAAAGTCCCACTGTAACCCTCCATACACTCGCAGGCTGGCTCGCCTTTTTGCATCACACATCGCCCTTGGCCGTTACAAAACTTTGAGTCACAGGACTGACCACTCATCGTGCGTACCAACAGCTCATTATCCTGAGGGGAGCCAGCAACACCTGCTGAGCCTGGGGAAAGAAGCTTATGTTTAAAACCTGGAATGACCGTCAAACCTGAGTGAAGAAAGGTGCATCAGGGATATTTTAGCTCATATTTTGTTTAAATAAAACACTAGATTTAAACCAATGCTCCCTTCTACCTTCAATTGTGTTTATATTAGAAGTCACTGCATCAGTTTTGATTAATTCAATATTACAGTAGTTATATTGCTTTGACGACCAGAGTAGTAGTTGTTGTTGATTGATTAGGCAATGCAGGGATATTTAACTAAAATGTCCATAATTTAACTTTGAATTACAGAAAATTATTTCTGACTGCTCTACAGGACACTAGATATACATTTCATAATTATGCATCTACATATCCTGTAGAATGGAAAACCTTTAGCAACAGAATTCCTGTACAGATTTTTTTATAACAAGTGTAAATCAAACTCACAGTCCTCTTCATCTGAGCCATCCTGGCAATCTGAGATTTGGTCACAAAACCTGGTGCTAGACAGACACTCATGTCCATTTTTGCATGGTTTATTGCCTGCTGGGCACTCCTGACTGGGCACACATAGGGTCTTGTTGAGGACGAGGTAGCCCTGTGTACAGCGGCATGCGCGCCCACCTGGGTATGCCAAGCACAGCTGGCTGCAGCCACCATTGTTTTCAGCACATAGGTTGGAACCTAGTTCAAAGAAGAAATAGGACAATCAGATCTAACCGGCATCTCACAGCAGAGAGAACAGGTTCAGTTCTCAAAGCTAAAAGGAAATAAAGTTGTATGCAAAGTTTGCACATTGTTGCTGAACTAGCTCTTCAGCTAGAGCTATACAGAGAGGTCTTTGTGAGCATGAGGCCAAATGAATGACAGGAGAGGTCTGAATGGTATGTAGAACAGTTCAATCTTAAAGATTAACAAACATTTCTCAGCAAGTATCTGATGACCTGCCCTCTTTACAAAATTTTCTGAGAAATGAAGTGGGAGAGAAAGAAAAAACAGGACAGCAGACATGCAAATGTGTGCAAAGATGCAGAAGAAAATACCTTTCTGGCTGCGTTCACTGTACGCTTTTATGGCAACAATATTGGTCTGCACCTCAAACCACATCTGTTTTGGCTGGACGCCATCGCTGTACCATAGCTTGGTTGTGCCTTTATATATAAAAAAAAAAAAAAAAAAAAAAAAAAAATTTCTAATCAAGAAACGTTAAATATAAAAACAAAAATAATAAAGCACACCAACAATTGACATCACCACTGTTGTGACTCCTTTAAATGCCATTAAACACTTCACATGTCAGTTACCTATTTCATCAAAATATGACTAATAATGTAAAATAAATTTTTTGGGGGGAGGGGCAAATTTGCCACCATTTCACCATGCTCAACTTTACCTGTAAGTACAATCTACTAAAACTAGACTATTCAAATACAACTAAACATCTTTAATTTGAAAAATGAGAAGGGTGTCAATTGTTTCCATAACATCAGACCATCACACCAGGTAAGTGCATCAATGTAAAGATCACCAAAGTGCCACCTGCTGGTACAACAGAAGAACTGGGTTCTATAGTAAATTACCATTGTCGAGGGTGACCCAGAAGAGGATATTGTCACTTCTGGTAAAAGATACAATTAAGGGAGGTCCAGTTTTATACTCCTGGTAATCTGAGCCATCAATGTCCACAGAGGAAATAACTCCAACAGCTGGAGAGGGAGGAGGGGAAAATGAGTTTACAGATTCCAGGAAATGCACAGTAGTTGTCGGTGCATCATAGTGAAACTGAATGTCTGATGAACATTGTGGGAACAAACATTTGGCTTAACTGTGCAGAGATGATTCAGTGAATTAATTACATAAATAAAACAAAGTGAATGCAAACATTTTATTCCAGTAAATGTAAAAGCTCTATACCCCCCTACAAAAAGTATGATGGCTCACTTCCAAATATTTGGTATAGGTTGACTAATCATTTGTCTATGATACCACCACTTATTTTAACAGGTAAAAATACCATGTTATGATCCACCTAAGCAACAATCTCTACAAGCACCTGTACACAGTGGAAGTCATTTCATACTGGAAGTCATTTCATACTGGAAGTACAGCTGTTGCACACAAAAAAAAAGCTACTTTTAAATGTTTTTAGCTAAATGTTCCAACACCCCAAAAGGAAATGCTACCACACAAAAGGTTAAACTTACCAATATCTGCCCAGTAAACTGTTGAACCCTGGCTTGAGAAGGTCAGAAACATGGGCATTTGGGCCTTGTTCCACAGCATGATGCGGTTCTGGCCATTCATGGATGCACAGTTTATCTGGGGGAGTATACCTCTTTCCCCCAGACCCACAGCTGTAAAGCACAGTCTGCCTGTCGGTGGGTGAAGTGTGATTGAGGTGGTGTCCTGAAGCTCAGTCTGCAGCACAATAGTAGTGTACTTCCAGCCTGGTGATGAGACATGGAGCTGTGGCTGCTTGATGCTGCTCCAGTACACGTTGTATGTGATCCAATCTACAGCCAAAGCAGTTACGGTGTCGTCCTGAAGCTGCAGTGGAGGGCCTTCAGCCAACAGGCTGGATTCACCCAGTTTAAGCTGAACCACAGAGGCCTGGCCAGCATCTGCCAGGTATAACATGTTGTCTCTGAGGACCAGGTCTATACCTGTAGCTTCATTTATGCCAGGGAGAGCCATGGCACGGTG
Organism: Arnoldichthys spilopterus; assembly: GCA_037974385.1. NCBI lineage: Eukaryota > Metazoa > Chordata > Actinopteri > Characiformes > Lepidarchidae > Arnoldichthys > Arnoldichthys spilopterus. The sequence goes on from JBBPDA010000037.1 coordinate 1,920,293, forward strand.
GTCAGGCCACTGCTTTAATCCAGCTGCACCTTGCAGGCTTCTAGTAAAGATCTACACAGAATAAACCCATCATTTTGTATTCCAGCACATTGGTTCCAACATTTTAAGATCAAGTGAACTGCCACAGAAATCTGCAGCGCTAGTAGTACAATTACAACTGTGCATTACAATTAGAATAAATTTTCATTCTACACTTTTGAGGGGAAGCATCAAATGATATTTGACTGACAAGTACAAACATGACCAACACCCTTCAATGATTTTAACCAGCTCAATTATCGTGTTAGGTCAAAACAACATGACTAAATGAAACTCCAGTTTTTACCTGAGTGAGCAAAGATGGAGAGAGCAATAAGAGGAATGAAGAGGAGGATTCTTCAGGTGGTTTACAGGTGAACCCATCCTCAGCCAACAGAAGTCCTGCTGGGCAGCGACATACTGCCTTTGAGCCCAAGGTCAGCAGACACACATGGGAACACCTGAGGTTCTCACAAGGGTTAGGCACCTGAGGCTGCATGAGTGGGTGGGCAACCTGGACAAAAGCCACAGCAATTCCAGAAACTGAATAACATTTCAGAATATATGCATTTCTAATGAGTACAGGCTTTTTACATGGCGAGATATATATATAAATAAAATAAAACAAAGATTAAATACTTACTTTGAGCCCAAAGGGCTGACCAGGTCTCTTCAGAATAACGGTCATGTTCTTGCCAGTATTTTTGTGAGCACCACGAATTGCTCGTTTCTGGGCGTCCGACCAATAAACCATGTCATTAAACACTGCTACAGAGAAAGGGCTTGCAGTCTCAGTCAGCTGAAGTATCTTCACAGACCAAAGGGGGAGAGATTATATCAAGTCAGTCAAACATACATCTCATGAAAAGTGCTTGTTCAAATATGTTGAGAGAAATCAAAAAAACATTTCAAAGCAGTGCATACAAATAAAGGTGATTATGAATTAAACAAAGTAAACTGTAAAAGTAACTGAATTTGTAATTTAGATCAAATTGAGTTACATAAAAATAGTATGCATCTTTTACATCATGCCTTCAAATCCATTAAATTATTATAAGGTATTCCAGATCATAATCTCTAGCAGGTGGAGGTACAGTTGGAACCAGTCTTATTTAAACCTGATCTCTGGTCTGTTCTTATGCTATTAAACAGAGTATGGTGTCATCATGCAAAGATATGAACACTAAGGCACCAAGACAGGATAGGATCCTAAGCACACCCACCAAGAATTGGCGCAAAAAGAACAAGGTTTCAAACCCCAGTGAAATGTTTTGTTGGATTTGGAGATGCAAGAAACCCTTCAAAACGATGAGCTGAACTGAAGGAATTTTGCATGGAAAAGTCAACCTTTTTGACCCACTGGGGTCAAAAACTAGGACAATTGCACAAAAGCATACAAGTTATATGCTAAAAGGTGGCATTCTAGCTGATGCCAATGGTGTAGTTTGTCAGCAGAAGTATATGCCACTGCTGTGGCAAGTCAATTTCCCCAATAGGGGATAAATAAAGTTCTATTCTATATTACATCTGTTCCAGTGCATACAGAGAACAGACTAGCTATTTTTTGCAAAAAAGAAGTTTCCCCATTCAGAAATGTTGACAAAAAAAAAAAAAAAAAAAAAAAAAAAAAAAAAAAAAAAAAAAAAAATTACCCTGACATCATCTCCATCTGTTGTAGCTGAACCAATGCATTTGAGCTTCTCATCTGTCCAGTACATTCTGTCAGTCAAAATATCCACAGCTAGGGCCACAGGCCAGCTTAGACTATGGCTCAGCAGCACCTTCCGTTGTGAGCCGTCCATGCCAGAACGCTCAATCCGTGGCTCACTCCCGATCTCTGACCACAGCATCATCCTGAAACCAAATAAGCAAATCAATTTGAGCAAAGCAGTTTAGGGAATAGGGTAAGGGTGTCATTTACATATCAGTTTTAAATTGTACTGCTTCAGTTATAAAAAGAAATAATTCAGCTGTACTAAACTAAAATTGTGTAACTGGTACAAGCATCTTTAGCTAAACTCAACCAATAACCTCACAGCCTACTGAACCATTCACATTAACAAATGCATCGGATGCAAGTAAGGAGTCTTACCCTTTCTGTGGCAGGAGCACTAAAGAACGAGGCTGCTCCAGGTCTTCATCCAGAACCACTATATACTCCTTAGGCTTCACAACACTGCTACGAAGTCGCACAGCCAAAATCTGTCTAGCTACTCCATCCACCCAGTACAGGTTCCTCGCTACCCAGTCAACCGCAATAGAGTCCGACTTCACCCCTGCACATAGAGGACATGCTGTGACAGCAGTACTGGCAACTCCAAAACTGAAAGTGAAGTAAACAGTTTAAAGGAGAGGGGAGAGTCTCAACTTCATTACATTTAATGGAAGCAGTGTTACTTTTAGGAACAAAGCAGTAATTTGCTCTTTGTCTCAGACCTTTAACAAGTGCTTTGATATTGCCGTTTTCTCCATGGACAGCATATTTGATGCTCTCTTCTTCCAAACTGACCCAGAACAGCTTTTGCTCCATCCAGTCATAATCCACAGAAAAGATTGGGGTCTTGCCTGGAGAAAGCATCTGGATGTTGTTGCTTCGTAGGTCCTTAAACACTAAATCGTACTGAACTGCAGCCAATAGATGGGGCTCCTCTGTATAAAGCATAAAGAAAATAACCAGATAAGTACCTCTAACAAGTAAAATACAGACCGTTAATCACCACAAATACACATTATTGAAGTTAATTAAACATTACATTAAAAGCAGTCATTTAGATCTGCAAAAAACACTGCTAAGAAGGATCACTGCCCATGTGACAACTTTCACAATGACAGTTTTACTTCATTAATTTTCATCTCCGATGTTCTATGCAACTGTGGTGATAAGAACCAGGGATCATGAGATCTAAACAAAAAATGATTTTAATTTACCATCCAAAATGACCAGTGAAGCTACACAAGTTTAAATAGGAAAATGTTAGCAGTGAAAAGATTTTCCCTCTCCCAGATCCCAGAACTTTTATACAACCTCTCCATTGAATGTTTATGCCTTTGAGATAGAACATTTTTTTTTAATGAGGCAACAGGCCTTTAATAGTTACAATTTTAGGCAACAACTTTTCATGAAGTACATTTTGGACATTAGACATTGCATGATTCAGACAACTACTTACTATTGCCTCTGATGTGAATAGTTTAGACCCTCTAGTTTCACTAGAAGGCACCATAAACCACCAACTGTGCTTAGGAATTCAAACCTGCAAACATTTTTTTCTACTGATCCAACTCCATAAACACAGCATTACTCCACCCACCTGGGCTCTTGCAGGTGCTACCATCTGGCTCCAATATGAAACCTGGATGACACTGGCATACATAAGAGCCATGCGTATTATGGCATTTATGATTGCACACAGGGGCTCGAATATCCTCACACTCATCGATATCTACACAAAATCCTTCCGTCTGGAGTTGAAAGCCTGCCCGACAGCCACATTTCTGAGAATGTAAGAACAAGAATAAGATTTTTTTCTTAACAGCATACTTAACATTAGCACAGTCTTTATATGGGGGGGGGGGGGGGCGGCGGCGGCACTTTAAAATCTTAAGCTCAGATCACTGGAAGGCAAAGTTTATCACTAACCGATCCTTGGGGAGTACTGATACAATAGTGTTCACATTGAGGCTTGTCTGAGCTGGAGCAGTTATTGTTGAGGCATCCTTGACCTTCATCAGACCCATCCCGACAGTTTGTGACGCCATCACACATCAGTCTAGGTTCCACACATTCGCTCCCACACTGGAAAAGGTGAGTGGGGCATTTTTTCTCACCACCTGGACCCAACAAAAAGTAAAAAGCAATGTTCTAATTTTTCTTACCTTTCTAGGAATAGCATAACCGCAATTGTCATTTGCTTAGTATTTCCCTAATACTGGCAGTACAAAATGATACAAAAGGCTAAAATACAAAAATTCCAATAAGTCCTAAATATTTGACTGTGTACTCTGCATCATCTAAACATCCTGACAACTCCAAATGGGTTTAAGCGTTCTGATATTCCAAGCAAAATATGATGACGCAGCATTATGTAGGCAAATCAGTAAGCATATTCCACTGAATGTTTCCATGCATGTTAACCGTGTAGGCTGCAGGCACGCTGCCATATCTAGCGTATTATTGCATTCCCAGCCATATTGTACAGGCCAATTCAGAGTACAGAGTAAATCTGAAGTGAAAAAATATTAAATAAACCGATTTACTCACATCTAGCTTCATCACTCTGGTCTGTACAGTCCTTTGTGCCATCACACCGCCAAGATGAGGGAATGCACTGATTTTTAGATTCACACAACCACTGGAACTCCCCACATTCCAACACCGGTGCCTTGCAGTTCTAAAATATTCACTCAAGCTGATCAGTCATTGTGAGGCAGTGTCATCACAGTGGGTTTGTGAAGCAGTAACAGGGGTTTCTGAACCAGCTACAATAAACCTGCTTAGATCAAGTCATATTTGCATTAAACCTTATACATTTAATATGTATTAAACAACATTACACATGGTTTAACCAGAGTTTCAGCAATACAGGCATGACTAGTTTCCCCTAATTAAAAAGATAAATACCCTATGTGGGTGCACTGAGAAAAGTGGAAAGGGAACAAAATGGAAAAATAATTGACCAATAAAAAAAAAATGAATAAGTGGCTAAAATTGTTCCTAGGACAATCAAAGCTGCAGTCACCTGTTCATCAGAACCATCAGTGCAGTCTTTGTGTCCATCACAGCGCCACTCCTTCAGTAGGCACTCATGGCGGAGAGGACAGCGCTCTTCCTTGGGGCAGTGTGGAGGTTTAAGACAGCCCTTCTCATCAGAGTGATCGTGGCAGTCTGCATGACCATCACAGTGGAGCTTTATAGACAGACACTGGCCACTGGCACACTGAAACTGCCCACTCAAACAAGGCTTCGGCGCTAGGGGAAAGACAACAAAAACAAAACAAGAACTACCTCAAAACACTGTCAGGAATGTGTGCGCAGAAATGCATATGCTTTCTATAACTCACCGCAGCCAATCTCATCCGTGCCATCAAAGCAGTCTCTTTCTCCATCACAAACAAAGGTCTTGGGTAGGCAACGACTTCTGTCATCACAGTGGTGGTAGCAATCCCCAGACTTCTGAAAGCAGTTCATTTCATCAGAGCGATCCTGACAATGAGGGGTCCCGTCACAAACCAGCTTCATGTCTATACACATCTTCCCATGGGCACACTGAAAACGTCCTGGTGGGATACAGAAAAACGCACATGCAGTACTACTCATTCACAACGGTTCCCTAACCTACTAGACAAATTTACACTACACAGTGTGTTGGTTCATTGCTTACACTGTGTTATTGTCCAGTAGGTCTGTGGCATTCAGAGGTAATTTCATTCCTATTTTGTGCTTGGAGGTACACAAATCTTAACTACACTCCAACTACTTAAAATTGGACACTCAAACTTCATACAGTCCCAAATCTTTACCTTTTTTACACTGGCGTTCGCAGTCCTTCTCATCTGACCCATCCTTGCAGTCCTTCTCTCCATCACACACATGACTGTAGAGGATGCACTCACTTCCATCCCTACATGGCTTGAAGCCCAGAGAGCACTTCAAGGTTGTCGCTCCAGCAGTGATCTGTCCATGGTTGTCTAGTTTACACATTTAAATGCATCATTATTTTTGCGTAAATGTACATTAAAACATTAACACTTCATTAGAGTAAGACGTACAGCAGTTCCTCTCATCCGAGCCGTCTCTACAGTCCATTTTGCCATCACAGAACTGCTGTTTGGTCAGACACCCTGTCCCATCACTACACTGCAGAGGACAAGTAGCACACTGCAGCTCATCTGAACCATCAGGGCAGTCAGAACGGCCATCACACACCAAGGCCTGCTCAATACACTTCCTCTTGTTCTTGCACAGGTAGTGGCCTACAAAAAGAAGACAACCACTCCAAATCCAAATATCTGTATCGAAAAGGACATTGACATTCACCTTGTGCACTTATTACCTGGATCAGAGCATGCATGTAAACAGGAAAGCTCATCAAAACCATCAGGACAGTCCAACTTCCCATCACACAGTTGAGACTGGTTAACGCACAGTGATGCACCTTCACACATCACAGAGGGACTTTCACAGCTTTCAGGAGAGGGTTTATATGGGGGAGGTTTTGTAGCTGGTGCTGGAAAAAAAATTAAGAAATGGGCATTTACATTTTTTCCTTATAGGCATACTAACAAAACTGTTATTCTAAGCAATTGAGAGGTTTGGGTTGGAGAATATGGCATGGGTTCTTTAAGATGAAACGCTGCAGCAAGAATAAAAGCATTTTCTAGACATCTAAACAGGTCATGGACAAAAGGGAAGTCACCACCTTTTAACTTACCCTGAACTGAATTGACCAGTAAGGGATGTTTGGTGTAGAACAAGATGAACTAATTTACAGCTCAAGACTCCAAAAATAATATTAAAAATTCCAAGCAGCCAATGCTGTTAAGTGTTTACACCAAAGCCCAGACTAAACTTTACATACTGCCTCAACTAACACTCAAACTGATTCAATACAATTCAAGGAAAGAACACCACAGGCAATATGGTCCATTTTTCCTACACTTGGACATATACACAAGGACATATACGCATGATCGTTCTGCATGGCAAAGAAGTACATGAAACCATTTTATAGAACTAGGTGAAACCTGTTGCGTCCCCTTATGATATTCCCTCAGCCCATAATGGATCCATACACACATACCATTAAACTAAATAGAGTTTTGACTACGCATTCCGTTCATGAATGCCCTAATGGACATCCAAATTTAGTACTTGTGACTTAAAAGGTCAAACTCACTGCAGCAGAATTTCCAGACATCTTGATTCTTAAATGCTTATTTTATTTGTTTTTAATTGAATTATTTTAAAGGTGGGAATCATTATGCAAAAAATAAACACTGTCCACAGTAGTGAAAGTGATGGGAAATGTTTTGTATGCCTTGTATGCATTTATCAGTTTGTTTTAAATAAAATCACTCACGACAGCCTGCTTCGTCAGTGCCATCTGTGCAGTCCCGCTCTCCATCACATAGGAATGTTGCCGGAATGCAGCGGGTCTTGTTGTCACAATGATGACTGCAGCTTTCACTGCGCGTCAAGCAGCCCATTTCATCGGAGCGATCCTGACAGTGAGGAGTCCCATCACACACGAGCTTCTGGTCTATACACATCCTTCCATGAGCACAGTGGAACTGATCTGAGAACATACATGTAAAAGACCTTATGGGGGGGGGCGGCGGCAAAAAAATAAATTACTACTACATATAAACAATACAAAAGTAACTTTACTTACCTGGTGAACATTGACGCGGACACCCTTCCTCATCAGACCCATCCTTACAGTCCGTTTCTCCATCACATACATGATTAAGCAGGACACACTCACGGTTGTCCTTACAGAGTTTTGAGCCAAAACGGCACCTCAAAGGAGAAGTTATATAGCTTTGTGGAAGCTTTGTGGTCCTTTGTGTAGCAACAGTAGGACAGGCCACTTCATCAGATCCATCCTTACAGTCTAGCTTTCCATCACACACATGACTAAGCAGGACACAGTAACTGTTGTCCTTACAGGCCATTGAGCCAAAGCGGCACATCAAAGGAGCCACTTTGCTGGTTTTTGCAGCAACAGTGGGACAACCCAGTTCATCAGAGCCATCAATGCAGTCACTGCGACCATCACAGACAAGATACCGCTCCACACATTTCCTCTTGTCCTTGCACAAAAAGTCACCTATATTTACAAAAAGACAATGAAAAACCACAAACTCATGTTCCATAAGGAGCTGGAGAGTTGAAAGCTTCTGGCCCCATGTACAGGACAGTTTAGAAGATTAAAACCACCTCAAACGGATTTAAAGACATCCCAGTTGAGTGCATACACAATTTGTAAAAGGTCACATTAAGCTCACACAGATACCACTACAAGCAAAATAACCTTGCATTGACTGCATCTTGACCAATCACAGGTGAAGAGGAGTTCTGATAAACTGATGTGTAAAACCTAAAATTAGCTTTTGTTGCATTACATGAAGCTTGATTTAGGTTTTGAAAGAAACTGGAAATTGCAAAGTACAACATGCAGTAGTGGGATTTTGTTAATATGGTCTAGCCAGGTATCTCCCATTACCTCTCTTCGGACATCTTTTAAGGCAAGACTCCTCATCAAAGCCATCTGGGCAGTCACGCTTTCCATCACACACCTGAGTGCTAGAGATGCACAATTTTCCATCTCGACACAACACAGAGGGTCTATCACAGCTTCTGACCTGCGTAGGGTAGCCTAGATCATAAGATTAAGACATCACACATTTTTGAAACTTGAGCCCTAATTAATTATTATTTCAGCAACATTTAAAAAAAAATTACCACAATCAGCTTCATCAGTGCCATCCAGACAGTCTTTCTCGCCATCGCACAGGAAGTTATCTGGAATGCAGCGGGTCTTGTCGTCACAGCGATGGCTGCAGCTCTTGGTGCGTGTAAAGCAGTCCATTTCATCAGACCGATCCTGGCATTGTGGCTTTCCATCACACACTAGTTTAGCATCAATGCACTTCTTGCCATGAGCACACTGAAACTGCCCTATAAATAAAATTAAATAATAAATTGAAAAAAATATTCAGACATTTTACAATATTAGACAAATACTCAGTCTATTTTTTTTTACCTGCTCTACAACTAATATCACAACCCTCTTCATCGGATGCATCCTTACAGTCAATTTCTCCATCGCACAAATGACTAAACAGGATACAATCACTGCCGTCTTTACAGGGCTTCAAGCCCACGCGACATTTTAAGGGTGCTACATCAGAAGTAGTTTCAGCAACCACAGTTGGACAATCCACCTCATCAGAGCCATCGGTGCAGTGAAAACTGCCATCACAGACCTGATTTGTGTCTACACACTTTCGTCTGTCCTTACACAGGAAGTTATCTGGAGTAAAGAAAAGGTTAGATGTGAATGTGTTGATTGCGCTTTGACACACTTTGTAAGTTTACTAAAATTCCCTACCATCATATGGGCAGTTCTTAATGCAAGGTCTCTCATCTGACCCATCTGCACAATCCTTTCTTCCATCACAGAGTTGCTCCTGGGAGATGCACTGTGAACTTCCTAGGCAGGGCACAGATGGGCTTTTGCAACGAGAATAAACACCAGGATTGCCTGCAGACATTTATGTGAAAAAAAAAGTACCTGTTGATCACTGGAAGCTGCACCCGCACCTCTAATCAGTGAAAACACTTCTAAAATCAGACAGTAAACACTACCTATTAACACCACTAGTATTCACACAGGGTCACCAATCTTGGCATTGCTGATCAAACAATGTTCCATTGGGGCGAAGACAAGGCAGACAGAAGGGAACAGTTCCAGACTTACCACAGTCCGCTTCATCAGACCCATCCCAGCAGTCCTTCATTCCATTGCAGATAAAGACCTCTGGAATACAGCGGCTGTTCTGGTCACAGCGCAGGGCACAACTCCTGGTAGCTGTCCAGCAATTTGCTTCATCAGAGCCATCCTGACACTGAGGAGTCCCATCACACACCTGCTTCCTATCTATACATTTTTTGCCACGAATGCACCGAAACTGGCCTAAGAGGAAAGTGCCAGTCATTATATTAGTTGTGGAAATTCATTTGATAAACATCTAAACACTAATTGAACCCATTTCAAATAACTTGTGACCAATACATAGTTGCAGGCAAACAACTTCAGGGGATGCAGAAAGTGTTTTCACAATTTTAAATATCAGCATATATATATATATATATATAGTTAGAAGTTAGACAAACCAAAGTTAGACAAACCTTTACACGTACTGGTTCTAAGCACAATAAGGGAGGCTGGGGACCTGAACTGTGACCAGACTGACTGATGCCCCAAGGACTTCAGATTGCAGCTGCAGGGTTTGTATCCAGGAGACTAAACTGTTGCTCATTTATTGTTTGTTTAAACTATTTTTTTTGGTGGTGGTGGTGGTGGTGGGGGGGTGGTTACAGGGTTGGCAAAGTTTGTTATGGTGTTTAACTTCGCTAGTTGTGTCTTAGCAGAATGACGCAAATGAGGGGGGTTTAGCTTTACAGATAGTACAGACATGGATTACAAAGCACTGTTGTACGTCGCTCTGGATAAGAGCATCAGCTAAATGCTGTAAATGTAAGACTTTGACTCGGCTGGTTCATAGAAATGCCATGCACATTGCTGTCAGAAGAGCATTACCTCTTGACTACAAACACAGCGGAGCCATTTAGCCATCTGACCTGGATTACACTGAAGATCACACTTGTCTTCATCAGAGCCGTCCTTACAATCGATTTCGCCATCACATACGTGATTAAGCTGGACACAGTCACTGCCATCCTTACAGAACTTTGAGCCAAAACGGCACCTCAGTGGAGCTGCAGTTGTGGTCTTTGCAGCAACATTTGAGCACTCCATTTCATCAGAACCATCAGCACAGTTGGGGCGGCCATCACAGACAAGATACCTGTCGATGCATTTCTTTTTGTCCTTACACAGGAAGTCACCTAGCAAAATGAACAGCACAACCTGTTAACCCTCTCAATGAGGAAATAGAGCCGCTATAAATAAAGCAGATTAAAGCATATTACCTATTCTTGGACACAAATTTATACAGAATTTCTCATCAGAGCCATCAGGACAGTCAGTCTTTCCATCACAGAGCTGAGTCTGAGAAATGCACAAAGATGTGCCTTCACATAAAACAGATGGATTTCTACAGACTGGTGTCCAAGCACGTAAGAGTGTTGAAACACCTTCATGAGATGGTTTCGCTTCCACAATTTCATTATCTCTTGCTGTAAAGACATTAAAATGCACAGTTAAGAGAGCACACTTGCAGTACTTATATATAATAGTGATGAGCATTCATGCAAATTAGGTGCTGCCATTATTCAGATAGTTAATCAAGTAAGGAGTGAATAAATTCATTCATTTACTTTACTGTTTGTTCTAAAAGATATTTGAAACCTATATTGGATTTGGCATACATAAAATGCCATTTAAAATTTATAAGGCAATTCATACACAAGCATTTAAATGTGCATCAAATGGCCCAAACTATGAACAAAGGCCTACGTCATGAAATTAAACGCATCACTGTAGTGCTCCAATCCATCATTAATCTGAAAGTTAAAATACTGTGATACATCGTAATTTTTTGCCATATTGTCAAAATCCCTACATAAAGTATTAAACACCTTGATCATATACACAAAACCACATGGCTTGCGTTCATTACAAAACTTACTACAATCGGCTTCATCGGTGCCATCTAAGCAGTCTCTCTCTCCATCACACAGGAAGTTTTCTGGCACACAGCGGGTCTTATCACAATGATGGCTGCAGCAGGCAATTTCATCCGAGCGATCCGGACACTGAGGAGTCCCATCACATACTTTCGTCCTGTCTATACACAGCCTGCCATTTGCACACTGAAACTGACCTGTTATCACAAGGACAGGCATGGTGTAACAATAAGTCATTGAATTCAATAAGATTTATTAGCTTGGGTGAGCTCTAAAACGATCCATATTTGAGCAATGCAAAACCACTCAATTTGTATACCTTTTTTACATTTGCGTTCACAGTTTCGCTCATCTGACCCGTCCTTGCAGTCTTTGTCTCCATCACACACAAGCCTGTTGAGGATACAATCACTTCCATCCATGCATGGTTTAAAGCCTACAGGACAGCCTGCCACCTTTCCAGCGGTGTTGGCTGTAAGATAAAAGCACTGACACTTAAGAAGAAGCAAATTCCTTAAAACAAGACATTCAAAGTAGAGAAAAATATACATACAGCAGTTAAATTCATCTGAACCATCCCTACAGTCCATTTTGCCATCACAGAACTGCTGCCTAGTCAGACATACAGTACCATCATCACAGTACAGAGGACAAGTAGGACAAGTGAACTCATCTGAACCATCAGGGCAGTCGGAATGGCCGTCACACATCAAGGCCCGCTCAATACACTTCCTCCTGTTCTTACACAGGAAGTGGCCTACATAAACAATTACTCCAATTACAAACCAGATCGAACTTAAACTTACAAATGCATAGAGGTCTCATTCACACATTACCTGGATCTGAGCATGCATGTAAACAAAAGAGCTCATCAAATCCATCAGGACAATCCAACCTCCCATCACAAAGCTTTGACTGATTGACACACAGTGATGTGCCTTCACACAATACAGAGGGACCATCACAGCTTATTACAGTGGATTTATCTGAAGTTACAGTGGCAGAAGCTGGAAAAAGTTAAGGAATTGTTTATTAGAACAGATCATATAGCAAGTTTTATTTTACATATCAGCTGTCCATTATATACTCACGACAGTCTGCTTCATCAGTGCCATCTGCACAGTCTCTCTCGCCATCACACAGGAAGCTTTCTGGAATGCAGCGGGTCTTACTGTCACAGTGATGGCTGCAGCTTTCACTGGGTGTCAAACATCCCATTTCATCAGAGCGATCCTGACAGTGAGGAGTCCCATCACACACCTGCTTCTTGTCTATACACATTCTGCCATGGGCACACTGAAACTGGTCTAGTGGGATAGAAAAGACAAAGGCTGAGGCTACCTTCACCCCTATAAAGAATAGCAATGTTAAACACCATTAAAAAAAACAAAAAAAAAACAAAAAAAAACCCAACAACTTGTCATTGTTGGACACAGGGCAAAATTCACCATTACAACCCAGGGCAACCCATCTGGACCAAACTTGCAGGCCACAGTTGGAATGATCTAGATAGGAGGTTAATTTTTACTTCCTATGTGTCATGTGATTTGGCCTTGTGGCAAATCATTTTTCCAAATTTAACAATTTAAAATTTAGGTGTGGCACAAATTCTGATCACTGGGCATGGCTGAGGAATAGCATTTAGTGTCTAATCTTAAAATCTAGCCACAAAAGACTCAAATCCATCCTTAAACTGGTTTTCTGTATACTGAAATTAGTTAGAACAGATTTTTGAAAATATGCTGTTAGTTCACCTTTGCCATTTTATTAGCAATACGGTGATGGCTCCCCCTCCTGGATGTTTACAGGCATTAGCAATGTTCTACACACGTGGACAAAATTGTTGGTACCCTTCAGTCAATGAAAGAAAAACTCAAAATGGTCACAAATAACTTTAATC
>JBBPDA010000037.1:1939577-1964694 GCA_037974385.1 Arnoldichthys spilopterus
TGTGTGTAATGGATCTAAAATATATGAAAGTCTAATGTTTATCAGTACATTACAGAAAATAATGAACTTCATCACAATATGCTAATTTTTGGAGAAGGACCTGTATATGCCAGGACATGATATGGAGTTTTAGAGATTATTTAGTGAATTGATGACGTGATATTGAGCTGATTGCTTCTGTCTGAAAGTCATAAAGACTCCTAACATCATTTAAGGTCACTCAAGTCCTCAGTTACCATCAGATTACTGTTATCAACAATTAAACATTAATCTGATTATTCTGATAAACATTCCTTCTCTTCCCTTCCCTCTATATAATTAGAATATTATTTTTCTTGGCTTCCATACAAGTTTAAAAAAAGATTCAAAACAAAAAACATCATGCTCTGTAAACAAAAATGTCGACAGTTAAGGAAATGCCAGATGTTCACACTAATCTTCAAATAGTGCTGACATTTACATAAACGGGGCGATGTGCTGTAGAAAATTTGTTAATCAGTGCCTTTGTTGGCTTTTAAATGAGCAAAAAGAGGTCAACATGAATCATGTGATGACCAAGCATTTTGAACTTCTGTTGTAGCAACTCTCTCTCTACATGGCTCTTGATCTGAATAGGAACTGCATGTTTTAATTACGTGAGCTTGCCAAAGCCAACCCACTGTATTTGTTGTGGATTAACCCTATAGTACAGTGTACAGGTGAGATGTAACACTAAGCCTAGTGTCCTGTCATAATACCAACACCTTTATAAGTCTCGTTATTAACGTAAAAAAGGGAAATTGTGATTTCCACAGTGAAAACCACTAAGTGAGAACATAATCCAATGTTCCTTTACATTAATATTAAATAATCCACCACATAAACAAATGTAATTGGATTCTGATGCCATGAACAACATTATAAACACACCTTTAAGACCTTTGAGACCTGAAGGTCGCAGGTTTGAGTCCCGGCCCGGGCACTACTGTGGTACACTACTGAGGTAGCAAGGTACCGTCCCTCTACACTGCTCCCCGGGTGCTGCTGATAGTTGCCTGCTGCTGGACGTGTGATATGTTAAATGCAGAGGTTGCATTTCGTTGTGGTGCTTGAGTGTGTTCACAATGACAAATAGTCACTTTCACAAATGTTTCAATAGTACACTAAATTGAGTATATTAATGTATTTAACACTGATAAAGAGGTGCTATGTGGTACGAAATGATCCTACTTTTATATACTAGTAAAACTATTTAGGCAAAGTGAACATTTGTTTTTGTGAACACATCCCATCGCAACGAAACGTGACATTTGTGTTTCTCAAGCTTTAAGTCCCAGGATTGTTCACTTTATCTATTTATCTTTAAAGAAACACTGATGACTTTATTTATGGAGAAAACAGACTTTATATAAACAAACTTTATTTACAGTAATGAGTAGATGCTTTGCCTTGACTTGATTGTGTTTTACATCTTGTCATAGAATCATCCAAACCAATTCTTCCTTTAAAAATAATGACAGTTTTCTGGGAATTACTGGACACATGGCTGTTCTTATTACATATGATGAGTGAAATGCAGCGGATCTTCTTTTTCAGTTGCTGACAAAAGTTCATGTTGGTCACTCTGGATTATCAAACAGTGCTTCTCCAGGTGCAGGTGGGTCCAGACTCTGAGTGAAGGCTGGTGCATAAATCTGAGAACTCTATACAGCTGGAGCTTGGACAGACTGCCTGGTGATACAGTGTCTTAGAGTTCTCTGAGATTGAGAAGAGGACACACACAATTAAATTACAGTATGAATTTTGATCAGGGGTGGGCAACTGCAGTCCTGGAGGGCCAGTGTCTAGCACAGTTTGGTGATTTCCCTGCTCACACACTCCTAGTTCAACTCACTTGTTAATTGCCATGCTTAGTGAGTGTGTTTGAGGAGGGAAAGTACCAAACCTCACTAAACACCGGCCCTCCAAGAGTTGTTCACCCCGATTTAGATGATCATCCCAATTAGTTCAGCATTAAGCTTCATATACTGGGAGCATCATAGAAGCTGCTCACATCAAATAGGCAGGGCATGGGTGCAAAAAAGAAATCAATAATCTGAGAAAAATGTGTTTTTTTACTACTATAAGAAACTGTACGCACCCAAACACGTCATATTATTGCTCATAATGGAATAAGATCGTGCTAGTATGTATAAATTTATCATCTCTAAGTAATCTTTTACATCTTACTGATGATGGAAGGCTATCCCACTCAAAGGAACACAAGGCCAAAGGAAATGGCAATAACAGCTTGTAGGGTCCAGTTAGTACCTGCATTTGAAAAAATCTTTCTAGAGGGCTGGTGTCCAGCACAGTTATGGTAGAGCTCCTCCTCAAACACACCTACTAAACCTGGAACCAGCTGAATCAGGAAAATCACAAAACTATGCTGGACACTGGGCCTCAAAGATGTGCACCCCTGTTATGGTACTGGGATAATACTATGATGTAACTTTTCTACCCCCTGTAGGACAATGCTGGATGGAAATGGGCCATGCAATGCAAACATGTTGGAAAAATGTTGCCAATATACAAACAAAAGATCAGTCAAAAGTAAGATGTTGTGACAGAGAAGTGTGAATGTAAAATGTATTGATTTAACATAGCCAGACAAAGATGTGTTGTGCTAATTAAAAATTAAAATATATTTCATTGAAATTTAAGATGCATACCACAGGGGGGTATCTGTAGATTCCAGCAGCATAAATGCTGATCGGGACTAAGCTCTGAATCTCTGCATCTCTTGTGTTCACAATTCTCAGGAACAGTTCTGCATTGTCCAGCTACGGTAGAGAGAAACCCATTTGGTAACACTTCACTGAAGGCTATTTGTAAGGCTTCATGACACCTATGTAAACCTGTTACGGCAACTGATATGAACCTGCATGAACATTTATAAAGGATTCTTCCAAGTGTCAGTTGTCATAAAGGCTAATTCTTCAATCATAAGTAAATGAAGACAATTGAATAATAATAATGTATGGTTAAGCTATGCTTGTAACCTGTAATGTGTAAGCAGAAATGTGAAATATAAGTATAATAAAAGCATTCTTGACAGAGCACTTAAGTCACACATCCTAGCTCAGTAACATATAAAGTATCGTTAAAACACAAACCACTCAGAGATCAGTGTTGGCCAATAACACAACCAGTGCTGAATACATATAAACTGTGCATAAAGAAACCTGTGGAATAGCATTGACTTCTGCCCCTGTCATGGAGGGTTTGGCTGGAAGGTTGCGGACTGGTATTTTCCATCTGCCACTAATGATGTGATTGTCATGGTCAAAGATGTCCAACTTCACCCAGCCACGTGGTGCTAGATGGGTCACTTCCTCTCCATAGATGTCATATCCTCCTGAGGCCTGCACCTGCATCACTAGAGAGACTGATGGAGCAGGCTGGACCCTGGGTGAGGTGAATTATCATATCTGGTTCAATTTGTTTAACACTACCTTTCAAAAGTTTGGAATCACTTATATTTAGAATTGTTGCTACTTTTGTACAATATTTTATACAACAGAGGTTAATATTAAAAACTAGACACTAAGTTTAAGTTTAAGATCTCTAAAATATGAAGTGTCCCAATTTTGGTTGAGTGTGTTGCAGCCATCAAATTCTAAATTTGTGTATTTTTACCAAAAACAATTACATTGGTCAGTAAAACTTTTGAAAATCTTATATTTTTACTTTTGTCAGTTTAATAAAGGTTCATGCGAATTAACATATCACAGATTTTGTGAAGTTTAGTTGTGATATTAGCAACATCTAATTAAATTATTTGCAACCAAAGTGATTAAAAACATTACAATCAAACCAGTAAATAGTAGCGTGCATGCTGCTAATGCTTACCCTGGTACTGCTTGCTTAGAGGCCAGGACAGCCTGTTGTCTTTGGCTGTACTGGGGAGGGTGTGTGGATAAGCTAAAGGGCTCACAGTTGACTGGAGGCAATACAGAGGGACTTCCCAGACATTGCTCCCCACTATACAACCCTACCATCAGACGACACACTCTGTACGATGGACACAAGCCCAGGAGGAAATCATAAAACACCACAAAACCTGCCCTGTGACAGTGAGATAAAAGCCAAAAAGAGGATTGCTTAATGAGGTTCTTCTTCCATGCTTACCACCATTTAATATAATGAAAGAATAGTATAGTAAAAGATCACATTATCCCCATGCTCCAAATGTAGACGAGTTTGGTGTTTGGATTTTCATTCCATAGGTTAGCAACAGAGCTATGAGGCTTATGTAGCTAACAAGCACCAGAAGACTAGACTAGACTGACTAGAAAACAGCCTGACAAAATCGATGCACACTTGCCTCAAACTGCTTACTGCAACACTGCTGTGTTGACTTATGTATGAGTGGTTTTTGGCACTGTATGACACGAAAATGGACAGTAAAACAAAAATTATGAGCTTTCATTAATTGTTAGCTATATAAGCCTTGTATTTCAAATGGAAAACATGAAGAACTTTTGCACACCAAACTTGATCTGATGTGAAAAAACTTAAAATTGCTTACTGCAACACTGCTGTGTTGACTTATGTATGAGTGGTTTTTGACACTGTATGACATACTGTGAAAATGGACAGTAAAACAAAAATCATGAGCTTTCATTAATTGTTAGCTATATAAGCCTTGTATTTCAAATGGAAAACTTGAACTTTTTCACACCAAACTTGGTCTGATGTGAGGAAACTTAAAATTAAATTAAATATTTTGCTAAACTATAACTATTAAACTACTATTCCTATTAGATTGCCCATATAACAAAAACAAAAACAGATAAAAGAGATGAAGGTCATGTAAAAAAGCTCATGTAAAAAAGTTATTGGTACTTAAATCCATAGACATCCACAGAAATCCACAAAAGTGGACCTCTAGGAACAATAAACATGATAATAAAGTAGGATATAGGCCTTTAAATGTGTGATGAACTATAAACTAACATTGGATCATAAGGAGTAGGACCCAAACCCTCTGATACTTCCATGGGACTTTTGATGAGGGGTGGTGTTTGTGATCTTGGTTCCCCCTGTGAAGATCAAGATGGTTATTATAACAATGGCAGGCAAACAATGTAAGGAATTATACAATTCAGAAAATAATGCTACACACCTTATTCACAAGTCACCTGTTTACATTGACTAAATGATCAAATATTAAAGATTTAAATATAAAAAAAATATTTACACATTTTTGCCTTTATTCCAATTACACTTTGTGGCTAAAAATAGCAGCATTAGCCATCTTAATACCTCAGTCTTGTCTGTACATCTGACTTCACAGTGTATTATCCACATGCATTTACACATGCTAGTCAAATGCATCTACAGTCACTCTGACTGAAATCTGATTATGTGGTAATATGTAAATTAGTCTATGCTGCTCCTCATTTTTTTGTTCTAATCAAAAGAAAAGCACAACTTCACACATTGCAATCAGTGTTTATAAAAAGATTGCTGCTAAGAGTAATGATCCTCCTGTTTCATTGGCATTATGAACCATGTATAGTAAAACATGACCGTGAGAAACAGCAAGGCTGTCACAGTACTGGGTGGGGTTTTGGTTACCGAATGTGAGGAGATGGATGCATTTAAACTACTATAACATATGGCTTAAATGTGTCTCAGACATCCTCCTGAAGTGGTTTGATTGGTTGGATTTTTATCTGTTTTCAGTATTTGTTCACGGCTGCGTATTTATGTGCCCTTTCCCTGATATAGTCCTGATAATCAAGATGTTGTAATGATGATGATACGTAATGTCACGGGTCACAGTGACAGAAACCAAATAAGAAAAACAATTATGAGATTACATACTTTGACATGATTTTATGTAACCAGATATATGCATAATGAAATTTGCTGGGGTATAAACTTTAATTAGTTGTTATCTATATATTATCATTGTAGCTCCAGTGCAAATCTTAAAAAACAAACTTTGAATTCCAAACATATCTTGGTGGATATAATATGGTTGGGGTATTTAGAAAATGACAACTTTTGCATTTTATACCAGAGGGGGAAAAGTCGTTAAGGTTGGCTCCACCTTTCTCCTCCTAATCAACCTCTTCAGATGATTAATCTCAGATTCGTGTTTTAACAGGTCAATGTCCATCTTCATACTCCTCATCTCTTGTTCACTAGGCTGACCTAAATGACAAAAATATAAGTATCACTTAAGACTTCTTCCAAAAATTTTGAAAGACAGTTTAGAAGAGCAATTAAAGGACTTGAATCCTACAGTTTGTAGTTGTTCTAATCAATCTTCTCTTTCTTAACTGTAGTCTCATGATTTCCTCCTCCAAGAGCTGGTTTTCGAGCTCTGTGGATATGAGCTCTCTGTTGAAATCTGTCCTATTATCCATTGGTCCTGTGTTACAGAAAACATGCAAAATCCAATCTCCAATAAAATAATTACAAAAAAAAAAAACCAGAATACAATTATTCCAAGTAAAAAGGTGGTAAACAAACAATTTTGTAAGTAACACATCATTACTGTAAAACAATATTCCTAACTATTATGTCTGTCAATGCAACAATGGCCCATTTGTCATAAAATGATAACTCATTGTGAAGGGCAGCTGTGAAAAAAAGGCCAGAGGGATGAGATTTTGAGAAAACTTGGCCCTTTTATATAGCTGTACTTTGCCCATGTTTTGTTCTCTCGGTGCGATAAGTCTTGGCCTGGGATCGTTTCCTCCCAGGATTCATTTCCACTTTGAGGGCTTCATTTAACAAGTCCTGCAGCTGAGCCAATATCTGAGGATCCTTCCCTCCATTCTGTAGGTAGGAGAGACGGAGGATACTGTGGAAGAGATTATCAGATTGCATGGTTTCACTTAGAAAAAGTTCCATTTTATTTTGTGATTCAGCTCTGCTTGCAGCCAATCCTGAGTGCAGTGAATCTGAAACATGAACTTATCAGGAATTCTCTCATCCATGAATACGTTACCTGATTTCTGTAGCAAGGAATCCACCACCATATACAGGTATAATGGTCTGTGTTACTTCTGGTATATGCAGGTGCGTGTTGCTGCTTTGGACAATGTCTTGCCTATGAGATAAGATGCGAGTCATGTTACTGGTGGTAGTTGTAAATCAGCACTATGTAAGGTTGGGGACCTCTCTGGTAAAAATATGTAACTGCAAGCAATTTACAAAATATTTTAGTTAAATGTTAGCAATTGGGCATTTAAGTAGGCATCCAGGGTTAATCAAAAAAACATATCAAAGTATACTCTTGCAGTGGTAGACAAATGTAACATAAAGAATCTAGCCTAAGTACTGTGAGACATGCCCCCGATACTAGCGTATCTTGCCCATCCAGCCAGACCTTATTTTGAAGATTTCAGTCTATAAAGACATTAGATTGAGTCTGTTAAGCTCTGACTTCATCTAAGTTATCTTTATACTATTTGGCAAAATATTAAGTACAAATATTACACATTTATTCTTTTAAGCTCTCTAGAATGGTTCCATACTCGACTGATTCAAAAAAGTACACAGTAAAATTGTTCGAAGGATTTGAACAGATCAGTCAATAAAGAAGGAATAAATGAAACAATAACAGTAAAGAAGACAATGATTAATAAACTAACCCCAATAAATGTATTTGTAACAATAAGAAGAAACTTATTTCACACCCTTTAGAGGAAACTGATAAAGGCTCATTCAGATTACGATGTAGATGATCCACCACTGACTCAAGGAGTGTGGTGTTTCTCTGCTCCTGCTCTTTCAGATCAAACAGCATTTTCTCTAGTTGAGCCACTTTCCTGTTTTGAGTAGCCAGCTCCTGCAGATTAATCTCTGTAATCAGTAAAGACAAAATTGTTTGTGCTAAAAAACACAGCTTATTTTCTTAATATTAGTGTTCTTTAATGGGATTTAAATTTATACAGACTCTTGGTCATTTAAAGTAATAAATAATCCTATGTACACTCTGCTAAAGTAATATTGGGTTTTCTACTTAGATCTGAACATGCCTTAGAAACATAGATATACATATATACATATATGTATGAAATGCATTACTACCTCTTCTTTGTTCACTCTGTTGTTGTTTGCTTCCATTTGATTGCATCCATTGCCTCTTATGACTCTCAGACAGGTGCTGACCTGATCTGTTTGGGTCTGTCTGTGCACAGTTATTTAAACAATTCTCTATCAAATTAATTGAAATTGCTGCAATTTAGGCATGTGGTGGCAATCACAATAAAAGTAAAAGGTCATAAAACATTTGTGAGGCTGTTTATGTGCGATTCTCACTGGTTCACTGTTGGGTTTTTGTAGCTGGTGCTGAGCTGTGTGAAAGTCCTGCTGGTTGGGTTGGGCTTTTCCTTGAAACTTTTCCTGCTGATGTCTTCTTCTCCTTTCTCTTATCCTCTGATCCTGTAGAATAATATTATAGTGGTGCTTAAACATTTGTAAAATCTTAAAAATGTTCTATATCAGAATAAATATGACCTAAAACATAATCCGATTTTTGCATAAGTCCTGAAAGTAGATTTCTAAATTTTTTTATTGGTTGTTTATTTTCTTTGAGAAACATTACATATATGTGGTTTGCAAAAGTAGGTGAAACGCTTGGACTCTAGGATGAGCAGTTAATTTGAAGGTGAAATTAGAGTAAGATTTCAAAGTATGAGTGGACACTTTCTTTAGTTTAAAAAAAGAGGACCCAGTCGGAAAGATTGTGTACAAATTGAAGAAATTCAAGAACATTATTACTTTCTCCAAGAGTGCTTGACCCACAAGATCACTCAAATAGCATGGTGTGTAATAGTCTGCAAGGTTACAAAGGAACCCAGGGTAACTTCCAAGCAACCGAAAGTCTCACATGGTGTTAATGTAACCATAAGATAAACATAGAATAACAATGGTGTGCATGGCAGGGTTACAAAAAGAAAACTACTGCTCTATTAAAAAATAACATAGCATTCCAGCATAAGAACTTTTTCACTAGTGTGAAACATGGTGGTGAAAGTATCATGATTTGGGCCTGTCTTGTTGTATTAGGACCAGGACGACTTGCCTTCCTTGGTGAAACAATTAATTTTGTATTACAGTAGTGAGTACAGGTAGTCTAAACACAATAAAATATATTTGCTCTCACAAAAAGCAATTCGTATCTCCAAGAACAATCCTTATGAAGTTACCACACCCAACCAGTATGACAGATTTCAAAGAGGAGTACCAGTTTTTGATGGAATTCAGATGGATCAGCAGCTCCAATACAGAAATTCTTCTCATGCTTCGCCAGAAAATGCAATGATCTGAAAGTCATATAACATTTGGGACACACGAATGAATCCATTTCGCCAAGAAACTGGAATAAACGAGGTGATATGGGGCATGGACGGTCCGAATGCAGTCCAAACACTTTAGTTCATTGAGCTGCTCTTGACAACCAATACACAGAACCAACACACAGCAGCGCCATCTGGTGGACACGCATGTGAATAGCTATGCTTGCATTACAGTTGCAATTTACTTTAGGATGAAAAAACCTTATACAAATCAGTAAATAAAATCCCATTTATGACATCGCTTTTCAACTTTTAAGTCCGGTAAGATTACATGTGATATGCCTGTAGAGGTTTCTTTCACTGGCATCAATGGTACACTGCAAAATCCTCTGTGTGTGCTGAAAGCTGATGGACAGCACCATTTCTAAAAAAAATTAGTGTACACTGAAATGAGCAACAGCTGGACAATATGCAATTAGAGCAGTACATTTTATTATAGGGGTCACGGATTGTAAGGTGAAAGCAGCAGGCGAAGGTCGCATCACAAGTTTCTTGACGAAAGAAAACTAATCCGTCCTATATATCTCTTCTTTGTTGAATGGCGGAGGAAAACCCTGGTTGTTTTGATGAAGCTGTAACCCACTTTGCCGTTCTTTTCTTCGTTCGGCTCTGTTATGAAGGGAACGGACGGACGGCCGCGTCGACAAACCACAGCCTGCGGCCTGGAATCCAAACGTCACCGAGCGAGTGACGAGTCCGGGAGACCAATAGGAATCGCGGGCCGTTTTGCATAATTAATCCTCGCCACGATTGACGTGGAATTTAAGCTAGTAGACGAGAACCATAGGCGCGTCGACGCGTCCCCAAACCAATAGGAACGTGAGGGCAGGACTTAGGGCGGGACCATATCGCGTTCCGTGCGTTGATGTTAGGTTGTCCTCATGCGAGAGGCCGCCGTCGTCTGCTGCCGTAATTTGGGCTACAGAGGGGAAGAAAAATACAGTTTAAATTTGATTTTTGGACGCTCAAGGATAGAGATAAAAATCGGGTTTCGCCGTGGAGTGTACATATATTTTTGCGTTCGCACAAAACCGGCGGCTCGCTTCTCAGGTGAGTTTTCATCCCCGTTTCAAAAACGCCCGAAGATGTGAAGTGACTGGCGAACGCGTCTCTAACCTGTTTATTTTTCTGTCAAACAAAGTGGCGAAGCCTGCGATCCGTAAGTTAGCGGTTTTCAGGCTCCGCGCTCACATGCTCACGCCTCCTCCTTCAACAAAAAAGCTACCACGGCTCTCTCGCAATTTTCTGCATTTAGCAGGAAAAAACACTGAGCGTTGTTTTGTTTTTAATCGTGGCCGGTTCCAGCTGCATTTATGCTCCGGGTTTGTTCTCGTTTGTAGCCGCTAGCATCAGCCTCTCGCTCCGGGACTCGGTCGGTCGGACGGCGCTTTCATGCAGCCATCCAACACCACCAGCTCCATTTCCACCAGTCGCTCTGCTTGAGGTAAGAAGGGGACACACAAACCCCCCTTTTAAAAAGGAAATGCTTAACTCTTCATTTTGTTTGCAACGAGCTAGCTTCTGCTAACGCTGCTCCGATATTGGCCCTGGCCTATTTTTTTATGCATGGGTTCGTGTTTTGCTACCCGGCTACGTGTGACCAGTTTGGCGGCTTGTTTTGCTGTCTAATCGGGCGGGGAAGTTTTGAGTCGTTTTTTTTCAACCGTGAACCTCTCTAGAAGAGCTTATTAGCATCAGCGGTAGCTGTGTGTATTAGTTGTGCGCTCTCCAATTTAGCGGCACTGCCTGTGTCCTGCACACCGCGGTGTGGCATTCAGTTTTGCGCAGATTGCTCGCGGACCCTTCCAGTAAACACCGCATAAACCGGTTATAATTGAGATGTTAAGTCATTTAACGCCTAAACGCCTTCGCCATACCTTCCCACACACTCCACCGAGCAAACGAGCAGCATAAAGAGATTAATTAGGCGGCTGGCTCTCTTAGACGAGCCACCAGCGCCACGGACTTTAGTCTTGAAACAGTTGTAATAGATTATTGTATTAATGCTGAAATTTGGCTGCTGCAATGCGCTCGCGCGCGCTCACAGACACACACACACACGTGTTCTGCCTTCCACGATTCTCGTGAAGTAAACGCAGTGATCCCCCAGTCGCTTGACCACTCGGACCTCCCGAAAGGTGTTTAGGCTTCACTTTTGCATAGGTCCGTTAAAAAAAACCCCCAGCAGCGAGTTTGAATGCTAAGTTATTTTCGCCCGTGTCCCTCAATTTTTCCACCTATTTTGTCCTCATCAATGTTTCTGCTGCTCATTTGGAAGGCATCCTTTCTTCATTGTGGCTCGTTTCCGCTATGATAAATAAGGTTACGGCTGCATGGCCCTGTAAGGGAATTGGCCATTTTGTAAGGCTAACGCAACAGCTTCGGATTCCTAATGTTTACTTCCACTTCCTCATGCTCACAGTCGCCCTTTACCGGGCTGTGGGCTCAGAGGACATCACTGTCACTTCAGCCGGCAAGAAAAGCAAGCCGGACCTTTCCTAATGGCATGATGCGCCTCCGCCTTGAGTGGAACCAATTTTCATATTAAACTGGAGGCGCTGTGAAATAAAAACTCCTGCACGCATGAATCAGATATTGAACTTTTGGCTCGCATTATCTGTAATCTGCTCCGTGGGCAGGTATTTGCCCCTGAGAAACCACGTTCCCCATTCTTCATTGTAAATACTGCGGTGCTATTTAATTTGTTCGCTGACAGAACTTTTAAGTGAACCCTTTTCCACATTTTTTTTTCCCATAAGAAATGTGGCTTTGCTGCACATGCTCTGGCTAAAACCTAGCAATTTGACTGAAACCGTGGATCACTTGACCTAATTATTTTGTTCATTCCTGGGAGAAGCCAGGTTAGTTTTGTTGCTCAGGCTGTTGGAGTAAGAGAGAGTTTCCTTCGATTACACCGCTAACCTTATTTGTTGAACTGGTGCTTGCGTTGAATGCGAATCACTGTTCTCTATGGCATCTAGGTCGGAGGGGCGAACCTCATGGTGTGGGAACAGTATGGAGGTTCCTCTCTAATCCCCTTTTGAGCCTGTGTTTTGCGCGGTCTGTCATCAGACTTTTTGATTTCTGTTTTTCTTCACTCAGGTAACCCTGCGCCCCCCTCCCTTCCCTGTTCCATCTCCTAAGCGCCTCTTCCTGCCCCCCCATCCCCTCCCCCTCCTACTAACGCTCCCTCAGAACCCTAGTCCAGTGGCCCTCTTCCTAAAGCGCAGTTAGGAAAGCGGGTTTCTCGCCCCGTTTTCCAAGCCTCCCCCCCTACACCTTTAACCTACCTGCCCAGGAGGGGGCTGACCAGCTGCTCACTTGAATTCCGACAATGTCGTCCATCTTGCCGTTCACCCCTCCGGTGGTAAAGCGTCTGCTGGGCTGGAAGAAGTCGGCCAGTGGCTCAGGCGGAGCAGGTGGGGGCGGAGAGCAGAATGGTCAAGAGGAGAAATGGTGTGAAAAAGCCGTGAAGAGCTTAGTTAAGAAGCTGAAGAAGACAGGCCAGCTGGATGAGCTGGAGAAGGCCATCACCACACAGAACTGCAACACCAAGTGTGTGACTATCCCCAGGTATGTTCGTGCCAATGAGAACGTCATTTCCCCATGAACATACATGCAAAAATGTGCGTTCTCATGCCTTCACACACCCTTTCAAGCCTTGCTTTCCCCCCCTGCTGTCATGCAGTTTGCTTACCCATAGCTGTCAAAACATTGAAGTTTGAATTGGAAAAGTATTCAACCCAACTAGCAGCTAACTGGCATATTACTGCCTTCCTAATAACTGAATGGTGAGGGTGCACCTACCGCATTAGCATTGCTTTCTTTTATTTTTTTGAATTGTCTGTGCCACCCATCCACACTGTTTTTGGGTTCAAGTCTGTCAGTTTGACGTTACTTCTCGTTTTCTTGAACCTTTCCCATGTCACCTCATCTGCACTCTGAGACAAAATCATTGTGTTGGGCATTAAGAATGTTCCTACTATACATTGATTGATATTAACCTATCTAGAATGTGGGAAGGCTGCGTAATCCTAGATCTTGCAGACTAAACAAATTGAAACCTTGCATTTTACAACAAAAAAAATTAAAACGCTATCGCCGGCACTCGAGAAGCCAATTAAAAGGGAAAAAAAACATACATTCACATCGGCACGCTTCACCTTTAACACAGCACATAATGAGTGTTAATAAATTAGTATGCTGTTCTTTTGATGCCGACTGCTTACTGGAGAAACTGAGGGATTAACAGAAGCAGTTAGTGTAAAGAATAAGACTTTGAATGCGAGCAGTTCGTTGTGTAGAAAAAGCAGCATGTCCTAGGTTTTTCGAATTGTCAGCTTTACTTGGATTATCACAACTACAAGTTTTCTCTGGTCATTCAGTCTCACCTTAAGTAAGACTTTATTTAGACTTAACAGCAAAGAAGACCTACATCAGGTGATTGGGGTTCTTTCATCTCGTCAGGGGAACTTACTCATTCGCTCTCCTAATTCCCTTGAGAGCCTGTCTAGAGAGATTTCACAGGGTGGGAAAGTTTTCTGCCAGTATGAGTTTTTCTTTTTTCTTTTTCCTTGCTCTAATCAGTCGGCTAACCTTGGAGATTGGTGGGAATGGCTGAGAACATCATTGTCTGTGCTAGTTCTTATGTTTTGTAATAACTATCTCACAGAGACTGCCCACTTCAGCCTCCATTTTTTACTTTACAAATGCTTAAGGCCAAAACGTTTCATTGAAATGTTAGTATACATTTATTCATGAATGAGGAAAAATATGGACATCTCTAGCAAATCATAAGGGGAAAGAAATATGAAAAAATTCCCTCCTTGTAGATGTATTACCCTTTGATCCTAGATGAATGCACCTAGTGTTCATATTACCACACTATTAACCAGATTGATTTATTTCAAAGTTTTGAAATAAGCACTGGAGCCTGATTAGTTTGACTAATGGACTTGGGTCTATTATCTGCTACATGCTATTTTTTTAAAGGTGTGCAAGACACATGCAATATAAACACTCTTGATTGACTTAGATATGTTTAAACATCTAGAAAGCTTTGCCCATCTAGTAAAATGTAAATATTAAGGGCAACACTGTCTTATATTGTTGGTTTTTGTTTCTAATTGGGATAATCAGTCTCAATCTCAGCTGCAGCTGCTTTTCATTTGTTTCATTACATTGTTACTGGGCCCGTTGGCGGGCTTTTGCTTGCTCATATAGTGCTAAATGCTACGTTAGAGTTTAATAGCAGCCGTGTACACTTTATTCAGTGTTATTGTTTGTCCCATTTCATGGAAAACAAACCCTTATCTGTGCTAATGTGACTTCCGGTTGAAGCTCCTGGCAGTCCCCACTATCAGACCAGGTCCTTTTGAGAAGGAGCACTGATAGTTTATCTGCAGACATGCCTTTAGCGAGTGCAGGGATGCAAAGAGTGCTTTTCTTCCATGATCTCTCCTAGCGAGAGTGATGGGGTTGCATTTCTGAAGCTTATTGATTGTAACATTAGCGCTCCGTTGTCTGGCTGCCTCTGTGTGGTGGTATTAAGGCCCTGTTTTCATCCACTTCGATAAATCCGTTGAGAAGGGAGACTGTACATGCACGTATAATTCCATCAATTACTGATGAAGGAGGCCATAATGGTCTTCAAGTCATTATTTACGCAAAGCAGATGACATTATCTTCTAAGCAGACAGGATGTAACAGCAGTTCTCTAAGGGGGAGGTGGGCAATAATGACAAAAAGCAGAATAGTGACTGAGGTTGAAGAAAACTGTCAGGATGTCCACTTATAAGCTGATTTTTGTTTAACTTTGTTAAAGCTTTTGCCAAATTTAGGTGTAATTGGCTACTATTCTTACTCGCACAATGTTGTGTGCTGTAACTTCAAAGGGAAATAGTCTTTCTCCAAATGTTTGCTATTTTCAGGTTATCACATCTTTGCAAATCAGTACTCAGCACCATTTCTAGTTTAAAACCCCAACATTATTTATCAAGAAACAAAGAATGCTATACATTACAGACCCTTACTGAAATGATAAGTTTACACCTACCTCTTACAGGATTATGAAAATGACAACTTGGCATACGTTCAAAGGAGGCAACCCGAGGAGGAGCCTTATCGGCAGCATTGCTCATTTTCAGCCATCATAACCCAAGATTATGGGCTGAGGACATATGGTTCTCTCAGATGCAGTGGGCCACCCCCCTATTTTAATCTCCTCTGGGATCAGTTTTGAGCCTTAGCTCTATTAGAGACTGGCACGGAGCAGGGGGGATGCTAGCAAAATGTTTTCTGCTTAAGATAACTTGTGGTCTTTTGTAGATATGTTATCCTATCAAAAGAAGAGCTATTGATTAAAATACAACTTCTTTAGGTTTTATCCTGACTGATAAGCATGTAGAGATGGGTTTAGAGCAGCTTTGGCCTCTTGAGACAATGGACTGGTAGCAGATGGGTTCTCGGTGGTGGAGTGAGGTTGGGGTCTCTTGCACTCCAGGGAACTGGGGTTAATACCCCTCAAAAGTGTGTCACCAGTCTGGAAATCAGACGCTCACTGACACTGGGCCTGGCAAAGTAAGCTTAAGTGCGGAGTTCAGCCTTAAGTATGGAATGCTGCTGTCTTGCTGAGAATTATACTTGGTGGCAGTTGTAAAAGTGGCATGTATGTAGTAGAACAGGGTATAGCAAAGATTTGGTTGACTTGGAGCATACAAGGGCAGGTCTCAGGCTTTTTTCATCTAAGGCCTTATTTAAGCATAGTAAATGCCCCCATCCTTGCCATGACCCACCAAAACCTTGTCCATAGTTATGTCTGTCATGTAAAATGCTTATAGTTAACCCTTTATAACCACATTATGAACCATTTAATTACTGGGTGGACATGAAATTTTATAGATATGACAAAGACAGATTTTAATTAACTAAAAAAAATACAAATTTAAAAGTAGTGATACATCTGAAAGTTTTTGCAGCCCCTCCCTTTGACTCCTCTCATGGGCGTTAGTTAAGGAAACTCTACATTAGATATTGAGTTCCTACATAAACCTTTTATTACTTATATATTCCCTGTGTTTATTACTATATATTTCCCCTCCAGGTGTGAGTAGTTTGTATCCAGAGTAGAAAAGATGATACTGGCTGCATAATTTGTGTGTGTGTGAGATATAAGGCTATTGTTATTGTGATGGTCATCGTTTATTAATTGGGAATAATAGAATGAGCATGGTTGATTTAACATCTATTCATATCAAATAATGATTTGGCAGCTGGTATGTAGGTTTAGATGAGTGGTTGTTAATTTGAAAGTTTGCAATCTGCTGAGCAATTATGTGTGTATTTTGAGGAGGGTATTGAGAAAACTCTTATGTTGTAACTAAGCTGCATCAGGGGAAGGGGCTTATCTCGGCTACTGTGAACGTGGTTAGTTTCACTTCTTTACTGGCCTTTATTTTTAATTGCCATTTGCTTCACATTGCCATGCAAACTCCTTCTCAATGGTAAAACCACAATGAAAGTTGTAAGTGGACAAATAAAAAATTTTAAATGGAGAAAATTCTATTAAAACAAGTCTTTTTTGAGTTATTTGGTTCTAATGCTTGACATCTTCTAAAATCTTACTCGAATCCGTGCTTAGTTGCTGGAGAAATATTGGATATGATTGTTATATTTTTATTCTAACATTACCTACAAGTAAAGACTGAAAATTGCTATAATTTTATCAATATTTTACCTTAATCGTGTGTGTGTGTGTGTGTGAATTCCTTCACAACGACCTTTATCTGCCATACAGTAGTTTCCGAGACACAGATTGTCTCTTCTAGCAGATGAAAGATTTTTAGGGTAAAAGGCACTAATTTCATTGTGCCCTGTGAATATAAGGCTACAAATGAATAAACATGTGCAGTAACACTTACGGAGGACATAAGAGTAATGAGTAACATTTGACTTCAGCTTTCTGTGAAATTATTTGTAAATTCCAGTGTGTTTGACCGCACATGCATTGGAAGCCAACATTAATGAGAAACTGTCAGTGACCATAGCTTCACAATAAGCTTCAAACCAAGTACACCAAAATGTAATACTTTATAAATATTTCTTTCTTTTTTTTAACAATTCTAGTCGATTGTTATTTCCTGGGATTCTTTTATTTAGCAATTCATATGTCGTTGTGCTAAGATTATTTTGTTGAAAAATGGGCAGTTGAACATAGTCATTCTGTATGCAACCTGTGCAAGTTGCATGCAATTTAAGTATTGTGGTGTTTAACATATAGGCCTATAGTGCTCAACTAGCAAGCCTTCGCTATGGCAGCAGCCCTTGCGTTCTGGGGGTGGGGGTGGGTTCCAAGGAGTTGGCTGCATTTACTCATGTTCAGTTAGGCAGCTGTAGAATAAACTTTCTCTTATGATTTTGAAGTTGTCATAAAGTGAAAAGTTTGAGATATTTCTAGAATTGCAATATAAATAAATTTGGACCTTGGACATCATTTGTGATATTGTGTAGGGTCTTTCACTATTGATTCCCATCTCTAGCATTTTGTGTTAAATTCACAATTTAGAATCATCACTCTGTAAAGCATTTGCTACATGGCAAGGCTAACATTAGCAGGCTGCATAGTTCTACTAACATTAAGCATTTATTCTAGCTGGATTTAGAGCTCCTTGAAAGATTTAAATTTACAGAAACAGATTTTTTTCCCCAAAGTATATAAATGACATTTTACCTCCTCTTGCATAGCCCAAGTTTCCTAAAAGCAACACAGTAGAGGTTTGCACTTGTATAAAGACCATCGGTGTTCCAGCTAAGACCACACTCCAAGGCAGAATCAGTTGCTTTGACATTCCTTACTTTGACATTCCTAACAAAGTCATACAAATACAGGCATTGTCTTCTTACATTAATTTTATATTGCTTTCAAAGGTTGTCCAGAGTTTTGTTTATCTTGCTGACAATATTTGAATGTGGTATTGCCTAAAGAGATCATGTTGTTTTCACCTCATTTATGTCCTGTGCTGCATGTTTTAAATGTTGAACTGTCTAATCCAGCCCACCATGCAGATGATCTTTTAACGTTTCCTCAACTCACTTTAATGCCATTGTAACATAACGCCTGAACTGTAATGCACTGTAATTATAAAAACATTTGTCAGTTTGTCCTGTTTTCTTTTCCTCATCTCACTGCTGTATGTGGTTTGTCCATTTGAGTGGCTTCTTTTATTTGAGGTGGGCTGCATTACAGCCTCCAGACACAGAACGCAGAACATCTCCAATAAAAGAAATAACACCTTTTTATATTCCATCATGGTACGTCATCTTGGTATTTTTGAATGAATCATGCCCCATGTTTATCATTTTTTGTTTGTTTGTGTTTTTTTGTTTGTTTTTTGTTTGTTTTTTTTTACTTTTCTGTGCACAGCAATTGCTCTGAAATTTGGGGACTGAGTACACCAAATACGATAGAACAGTGGGATACCTCAGGCCTATACAGCTACCCTGACCAAACCAGGTGACTATCCTCTCCTGTCATTGTGCTGCACTCAACCGTGCCGTGGGATCCTGTCCATGCGGGCTCGGAGAGAGAGCGCAGAAGCCTTCCTGTTCTCCTCCTCCAGGGGCTGTGTATTTTACTTTAACTTTTAAGGCCATTCTCAGTGATTTTTAATCTTAGTGAAGAATTAACATTTTGCAGATCTTTCTATATAAAATGCTAAGTTAGTATTAGCAGAATTTAAACTTAAGTTTATTGATGATTAGCACATTTTTCTCATAAGTCATACATTCATCCTTTTACAGAACAGCTTTAATGGAGTAGTTATTTTTGTAGTAATATAACCATTAAAAATTAAACATGATTTCTGTTTAGTATTTAATGAGTGGCCAGTTTTAAGTCTAATCCAGCTCTCTTCCCTCTCTCCATCCATGTTCTCCTTCCTCTGACCATTTGGCACGTTCCCTCTACTTCTCCGTTCTCGCTTTCTCTCCCTCTCTCTCTCGTTCTGTACTCTCTGTATTTCTCTCTCTCTCTCTCTCTGTGTTTCTATCTCTCTGTTCCTGTCCTCTCCTGTGTGTGCTGGGGTTAGATCCCTGGATGGCCGTCTGCAGGTGTCTCACCGTAAGGGGCTGCCTCATGTCATCTATTGTCGTCTGTGGCGATGGCCAGACCTGCACAGTCACCACGAGCTGCGGGCCATCGACACCTGCGAGTACGCCTTCAACCTCAAGAAGGACGAGGTGTGCGTCAACCCCTACCACTACCAGCGGGTGGAGACGCCAGGTGCTGAAATACATGCTTTAATATGTTAATTTGGTTAAAGTTATAGCAGGGGGTAGGAAAAGCACAGAATCTGACCCTGATCCTACAACAAATCTAGCACAAATTAAAAAAAAAAACAAAAAAACATTACACTTACATTGTCATGTTGTCTTTTTTTCTTTTTACTTTCTGTGGGGTTTTTGAGTAGTTTGTTTTTAGAGACTCTCCTTAAGTGCAGTACTTCAATTAAATATTTTTTTAAAAATTGTATTGATTTCAGTTATTGTAAATGGAAACAATATGGAGTTTTGAGTCATTTCTAGCAAAAAGATTTTATATATGATTTAACAATTGTTTATAAACAAATTATTTAAGCAAAGTCTGCTCTTCACAGATGACAAACATTTTGATAAATATAAAGCAGAATTCATATTCCCCTAAATATTAATAAGCATGCTTATTGTGTTAAGCTAAGTTTTTAGTTCTTACTAAAATCAATTGTAAAAATGAAATTCAGGGAAGTGTCCACAAAACAAAGTTATTTTTGGTTTCTCTGACTTTTTTCTAACGTATTGGTTTTGAATGGTTGCTCCTGTAGTCCTTCCTCCTGTCCTAGTGCCAAGACACACAGAGATTCTGACTGAACTGCCTCCTCTGGATGACTACACCCATAACATACCTGAAAACACCAACTTCCCAGCTGGGATTGAACCCCCCAACAACTACATACCAGGTACATAAACAAAACCCTCCATAGAGTTAGATTTAACTGAAACCATGTTAACACTTTTTTTTTTTTTAATTCCAATATCTCCTCATCTCTCCTTTTGTATGTTGAGTTAAACTGAAGCATGAGTTGTTTGTTGTCTCATGTTAGGATGTGTATGGAAAACAAACATGTGTTTCCTGTGCATTCACAGAGACTCCTCCACCAGGCTACATCAGTGAAGATGGAGAGACCAGTGACCAGCAGTTGAATCAAAGTATGGACACAGGTACATTCCCACAGTGGCCAGTACTACATGGGAATGGCAGTGTGTGTTTTTGTTGTGTGGGTTTTTTCAGTAAGGCACCTAGGGCTCTTACTGTGGTAGTCTAGATTAGATTATTCTTCTGCTAGACTCAGATGTTTTAATATTTATATTTTAATATTTAAAAATAAGCATTTGTGCCCATTAAAGTCAGTGAAGATTGAAAGTAGAAAGGACGAGTGGGTTTATTTTTATCCCTTTGGGTCTTTGGTGTGTAGATGCTCAGTTTCTTGGAATGTGTTGAGGTGTTAAAAATACATTTTCTGTTTTCTTGGCTAGGCTCTCCTGCAGAACTGTCGCCGAGCACGCTCTCGCCTGTCAATCATGGCATGGGTAAAGGCAAACTGTTACATCATCTCCCTGAACCCCATGCTGCTTTAGCAGCCGTTCGCAGTGCTATGCTCAAATTTAGCAGCCTTCATTCAGTAATGGAAAAAGTTCGGTTTTCACTTTCAACTTTTAATTCTAATAAGTCTGAGACGAAGTGTGTGTCTGTATTGTAGACCTTCAGCCAGTGACCTATTCGGAGCCTGCATTCTGGTGCTCCATAGCGTACTACGAGCTGAACCAGCGGGTCGGGGAGACCTTCCATGCCTCACAACCCTCTCTCACCGTGGATGGCTTCACGGACCCTTCCAACTCGGAGCGCTTCTGTCTGGGCCTGTTGTCCAATGTTAACCGTAACGCCACCGTGGAAATGACCCGGAGACATATAGGTATACCCTAGAGTGTGTAGAGAAAAATTGTAAAATTGGTACATGATTTGCTTATTCTTTTGCACAAAATATCAGTAACGAAAGCATCAAACAATATGTCTCATTTTGGGATTATAAATGAAAGGCCTCCGTGTTTTTAAGCAGAGTTTGACTGTTGATTGTATAATATTTTATCCAAATTGTGAAACTTCCTTTACCCAAAGGAACAGTAGAAACCTAACTTTTCAAGATAAAGTTCTAAGTTTATTGTGAGTTTTTTTTCTTAGCTGTTTGTGATGGTATTTTGACATGGTCTAAAGGCTGTGGCATTTTCCGATACAGATACTTCATTATGGGCTTTCTATGGGCTACTGCAACTGATAACACAGTTTATAGTGGTCAATACAGAGAACACGAAGCAGTAAATTATAAAAAGCAACATATTCAAGTAATCTAGATATTTTATCTTCTCTAAAACTGTTTGCAGTATGTGAATGCACACAACAATTCCAAATAAAAAAGAAGAGGATATGTAATCACTGCAAAATTATTGTAATATTAAACTGTGCTATACCCATGTAGCTAAAAGCTGCACACTTACTCTTCCCCATGTTAATTTAACTCTGCTTGTTGAAAGACTTCAGGTGAAAATATCAAAATGATCAACATAAACAAAAGAACATGGTTTCCTGCAAGATTTTTGTTGATTTATCAACCTGTTTGGAGCATTCATTCACCATTTGCTGTAAAATGACATTTCTTATTAAAAGTTAATTATGCCACATTGTAGGGCTGTTGATAGCTTACAGGAACTCGAGTTGCACACTAGAACAGCATTTCCCAAAGTGAGGTGCTTTCAGGGGTGTGCAAGACAAACCGTAATGGGGGGTTTGTTTGTTTGTTTGTTTGTTTGTTTATTTATTTAATTAATTAATTAATTAATTGATTGATTGATTTTAAAAGTCAAAGGGTTTTGTATTGCATGTATTTTAAAATGCCATAATTCCAATACAGTGTAGTGTAATCATTATCATTTAAAAGGAATTTATCTACCTTCTAGTGTCCTAATGGTATATAGTAAAAAATATTTTCATACAGATTAAGCTTAATGCAGATTTTTTTAATGTGCCCTTTCGCTCAGATTTCAAGATCAGTTATGGGGGCTTTTACTGAGGAGACACCTTTCCATCCATTGATTATTGTTCAGACTTGTATGTGGTTCACTATTTCTGGTCCTGGTGACATTCTTGATGGTATTGATGTGTTCAGGTCGAGGAGTCCGACTGTATTATATTGGCGGAGAAGTGTTTGCCGAGTGTCTAAGTGACAGTGCCATCTTTGTCCAAAGCCCCAACTGTAACCAGAGGTATGGCTGGCACCCTGCGACCGTCTGCAAAATCCCCCCCGGTAAGCTGCATATGTATTCTGTACTTTTCCTCTCAGCATTACTTACCCTGAGTTTGTGTGTAGCTCTCAGATCAAACCAGCTGCA
This sequence comes from Arnoldichthys spilopterus, assembly GCA_037974385.1. NCBI lineage: Eukaryota > Metazoa > Chordata > Actinopteri > Characiformes > Lepidarchidae > Arnoldichthys > Arnoldichthys spilopterus. Next base: position 1,962,395 of record JBBPDA010000037.1, read on the forward strand.
TCTTCAACTTCAACTCTGCTTTAGTGTTTGTACGCTGGTGCTTAAGTTTGTGAACCCTTTTGAGTTTTCTGTATTTCCGCATAACTATGATGTAAAACGGAGGAAGGACATTTTAGGCCCATTACTTTGTAAAGAAGAACCTTAACTTTGGGATGTTGTTAGGTTTTCTCACATTAACTGCTCACTTGAGATTCTTCCACAATATTTCTAATGGTTTAAGGTCAGGACTTTGGCTTGGCCATTCCAGAACCTAAACATTGTTCTTCTTTAACCTTTCTTTGGTAGTAGGGTTACAGAGATATACCGTATCACATCAAAGACACATACTCTCTCAAATGAAAGAAAATGATTGAAAATGATAAGCAGGACTCTCACCAATCTCAAACCCTAGATAAACAAATTTGATTTTTATTTTTTTATTCATTAAAAATTGAAACCACCAACCGAACGTGGTGTGTTCTAAGACATCATGTTTGCAAAAAATGTAGGTGCAAAGCCCAGTGTGTAATATGTTATAATAAGTAATAAGTAATATGTTGAATTAAATTCTCAAACCTTAGTTTTTATTACTGTTTCTTTAAAAAATCTTACATTTTCAAACCACCCCCAAAATAATTTTAGTTCCTTTCAGGATGATTGTAACCAAGAATAGTAATTATTAAGAAACACTCTATACCAGGATCTTGTGCAGCAACAGTGTTTTCAGAGACCGTTATTGTACTGTGAGTCTGCTGTCTTGCTGCATGACCCACTTTTTCTTATGGTTTATTTTAGTGACTGGTGTCCTGACATTTACATGTAGATTTTGCTGGTAGAATTCATTCTTTTTGGAAAGCAGTGGCTTTCTCCTGGCCACCCTGCCATGCACATCATTGTTGTTCAGTATTCTACTGATGGTGGAAAATGTAACATTAGCCAATGAGGGAGAACTTTAGTTGCATAGCAGTTACCCTGGGTTCCTTTGTAGCCTTGCAGATTATTACATGCCTGGCTCTAAGAATGATATTCAGAGATAGTTTTGTAACCCTTTTTCAGCCAGATGAGCATCAGCATGTTCTGAGGTTCTTAGAAATGTTCTTTAGCTGCTTTGGTAATAATGCACTTCCACAGGAAGATCAGACATTAATAGATAATTATTCCTTAAATACCCCTACTCACACCTGATACAGCTCATACAGCTTCTCTCAAACTACAAAGTGTGTAATAGCTGTGAACTCAAATTTTACTGAAATTTGGGTGGTGTAAATGTTCTGTTGAATGGTGACTATCTTCACCACAGTGACTGGAGGTACTTCTATTACGAGTGACTGGCGCTGTTTTGGTACTCCGCAGTACACACATTTGACTTCTGAAAATGTGCCTCACCACTCTAGTGGAAAATGTCCATTTCTGTTCTACAACAGTGGAATAAATGGACTGAAATAGCCTTGGTAACGAATCAGAATTGGATTGGTTTTAATATATAACCTAATGCCTTAAAATATGCCTCCATCTGCTAGAGTACTGATATTACAGGGCAAATCAGGATATTACTTACTAAATAAAATCAAAATATTTTTCTTCCTCCTAGGTTGCAACCTGAAGATCTTCAATAACCAGGAGTTTGCTGCCCTCTTGGCCCAGTCAGTGAACCAGGGCTTTGAGGCTGTTTACCAGCTCACCAGAATGTGCACCATTCGCATGAGCTTTGTCAAAGGTTGGGGGGCAGAGTACAGGTAAGAGACCATTATAATTGTTTAGTAGTAGTTCATGCAAGTTTTGTTAGACGTCTGTAAATGTGTTACTGTTTCTTTTTAATCCTTTTAAATCATTGTCTGTGTGTCAGACGGCAGACTGTGACGAGCACTCCGTGCTGGATTGAGCTGCACTTGAATGGGCCACTGCAGTGGCTGGACAAGGTTCTGACCCAAATGGGCTCTCCCACTGTCCGCTGCTCCAGTATGTCCTAATCATCATGACGACCCACACTTCCCCAAAAAAACGACAAATTCTACAATCACAACAAGAGACAACTATAGAAGAACAACAGACTTGCTATAATATCTCTCCTCTCTCCTCTCTCTCCTCTCTCCTCTCTCCTCTCTCTCCTCTCTCCTCTCTCCTCTCTCCTCTCTCCTCTCTCTCTCTCCTCTCTCTCCTCTCTCTCCTCTCTCTCCTCTCTCTCCTCTCTCTCCTCTCTCTCCTCTCTCTCCTCTCTCTCACTCTCTCCCTCTCTCCCTCTCTCCCTCTCTCCCTCTCTCACTCTCTCACTCTCTCACTCTCTCACTCTCTCTCACTCTCTCCCTCTCTCACTCTCTCAC
>JBBPDA010000037.1:1975141-2004403 GCA_037974385.1 Arnoldichthys spilopterus
AGCAGTGTAGTGGGACGGTACCTTGCTCAAGGGTACCTCAGTAGTGCCCTGGCTGGGACTCGAACCTGCGACCTTCCGGTCCCAAAGGCAGTGTCCTAACCACTAGGCCACCACTGCCCACATAGAGGTTAAGTTGAAAAATTATAGAGTATGCCTTTAACCTGCCATCTGTGTAGCTGCTCTGTGGACATTATGGACACAATACCATTTTGCTATTAAAGGGACACATGTTTTGATTGCATTATTGATCTTGGAAGATTAAATATTGGCCTGCATTGTTATATCATTTTTTTTAACTTTCATTATATTGTGTATTCAACACCTGCAGAAACGTCTCTGGAACATCTGATGCTCTTCCTGATGCTCTTCCATGACACAGTGATGCCTTTTTGTTGTCAAAGGCCATTTGCTTATTGCTGACTTTTGTTACATCACTGCAGTTAACAACAATATATAGTGCAGCCCTGCTCTGTTCTGTATTCCTCAGTGTTTAAACCTTAGTACTGAAGAAGCAGCAGCCAATCTAATTAGAGAGTAAGTCAGCAGGAAAGAGAAAGCTCCAGCTGAAGTGGTGATCTGTAGTGTGAGCTGATACATTGGTTCCATGGCTCTATAGAAAGAAAGAGAACAGAAGAGGCCGAGGCTGGATTGTTGATCTAGCCTTCCGCATGGCTGAGGCTATTGAGAAGATGAAAAAGGGAGCCATGTGTGCCTCTAAGCATTGCTTCAGGAAACTTTGTATTTGTTTGTTTAATTCTCTGTCCTCTTTCTCTCGGCTAAAGGAGAGCCATCCCCTCAGCAAATGGGGAAGTGGAACCGTCAGAGAATTGGAGGAGAGATGAAAGAAAGGCTGGTGAAAGGGGGAGGGGTAGAGAGAGAAAGAGTAAGAGAAAGAAAGTGGTGGCTGGAACAACAGGTCTTGAGAAAGTGGGGTGGTCTCAGGTGTTGAAGGACCCTCCCATTACTCTGCGAGCAGTTAGAGGCATGCTCGCTGTTGGAAGCACTGCTTTGCCCAACCCTAGCTCACCCTCTGTGAGAATGGCTCTGTTTGAACACGGCTTAATAACCGGGTTCCATGTGTTGGATGCACTTCGGTCTGTGTTTCGCTAATCAGTCTCTTTCATTCTCTTTTTAACTCGAGAAGGAGGAACATAATTGGTTGTGTAAATGGGACTTGTAGCTAATGTAAGCATAGTAATCCTGATAAACCTTAAAAAGGAAGTGTTCATTCACTTAGTTCTCCAGAGCTCTGATTTAGCAGTGAGCACTCAAGCATTTATTACAATGGATCCCAACATTTGTTCTCTTACCCTAAATGTAGTTTATCAGTCAAGTTATATTTGGTGTCTAAAGTTTGCTTCTTTAGCTTTGTGCTGGGGCTATGAGGCTAATGTAACTAACAGTCTGCATATTGGAACTCCTCACACACTTGCCTGCAACAAACTGAGCTGTTATATTGACATTCTGGTCTAAAACCAACCTTTTTTTTTATAATTCCGTTCTTGGCACAACCTGCTAATTTGCACCCAGTAGATACCATAACCGTGTACTGGTTGGCACTGCATTGTCCTCGTTTGCACAAATGTCTGTCTTTGCTTTGCCCTGCTGTGTTTGCACATCCTTGCTCATAATGCACTTTGTTATATATTTTTTTATCCTGTTTTTTCATGTAGCACAGTGATCCTGGAGAAACATTGTTTGTGCTGTGCTGACTGTATATGGTTGAATTGACAATCCGCGAAACCTACTTTACCTGACCTTTATCTCTAGGCTTCATCAGTTTGATAGAATTTATGATTTTGTATATTTTTTGGGTTTGTGTCCATCAACCTTCTCATTATATTCCCAAGTATTATGCAACCATGTGAAATACCTTCCACCATCAATGATTAAGTAGCTAAATGCAGACATGATATTAACATGAGCTATCTGTTTTAGCCAGCTGGAGGTATTCACTCTTTCTACCTGCAAGATACATAAAAGGGACCTTTTCTATTCCCAAAACTGAAAACTCTCACTCTAGAAGGAATGTGGCTCTTCTGCAGTAGCAAATAGGACTATTCAGATTTTGGCCAGGGTGTTACTATATGTACTCTCAAGTAGACTTGCTTATGAGGTTTTTGACACATTGTGTTTGGCAGATCGACTACAGCTGTGGTAAGAAAATGATTTTCTAGCCAAACTACCATTGTCATTCTGTTCACTCCTCATTTCATCAAGGCCCTGCGTGGAAACTGCGCTGACTGTGCCCACTTTGAATGTATTGTTTCTGTGTTGTCATGACAACCAACACTTCTTCGTATATCTGGCTTGTCAATCTATGGCAGTTAAGCTCCACCCACTCATGTAACAGGAGTGTTTCACCCTGAAATGTTTTTTGAATGAGGCACAGAATAGAACTAATTCAAGGTCTTAAAGTTTTGTAAAAATAAATTGTGAATATTTAGGTCTACATATACCCACCCAAACATTATAAATACACCTCAAGAAAAAACTAAAATGCAAGAAAAGTGTAGGATGTAAGCCTTAAGGGTTCAGAAACAGACTTGTGAAGATCCATGTCTATTCATACAGCTTAACTGCTATTACAGCCCAAAACAAGAGTCTAAATGATTCCTGGTATGGGAGGATGCTGGCTTGGTCTTGATGTGTTTGGTTCAGCTCTTGGCTTGCAGGAGGTGAAGACTTGTGCTTGCTCCAGGAAGTGCCAGCCTTTGGACAACAGTTACAAGCCATTAGATTCAATTAGCAATGCAATGCCCACTGAGTCCAACAGGCATCAACTTGAGTGTTACCGTGTGGGGTCATAGCATTAGTACCATGTATTAGCATTAATACATGTCTAACTCTGTATTAAGATGCAATACTGAAGTAATGCAGCTATGTGTATGTATGAAGAGACAAGTATAGATTAATAGTGAGAACTCTCAGGTTATTAGCATTGATATGATGTATATTCAAACATCATGTTTCAGTGTTATTAAATGACCATGCAGGTAAATGCGTTTGAGTTGTACATGTCTGAATGTCAGAAAAACACAAAAATATGATGCACAGTAAGTGGTTATCAGATTCAAATAATAATAAACAATCTCCTCTACAAGCACAAATATGGCATCAGTTTGAAAGCCCAAAATATTCACATATTTCTCATTATAAATATTGAGTCAAATCGGCTTTTATTGTCAATTTAACCATATACAGTTCACACAGTACACAGTGAAACGAAACAACGTTCCTCCAGGACCATGGTGCTACATGAAACACAGGACCACAATCACTACACAACTAACAACATAAAGTGCATTGTGTGCAAAGATGTGCAAGCAGTTATGGGACCACCAGGTGTGAGGTAGCAGGATGTGCAAAAATACAAAACTGTGAATTTTAGACAATTTTAGACAATTTGTCATTAAATATAAATGAATACAAACTAAACAAGTTGTAAGAAGGCCTTATATATACTGGCATTTCGAAACATACATCCCAGGGTTAAAAAATTATTGCTAGTGTAGAACCTTTTTTCCTAGTGACTACTATTACTGACACTTTCAGCTGGAACGATGTGTAATAAGATAATGCACATTCTTATACAGTATTATGCAAAAATTTTGGTGACCACTGGACAAATAAATATTAGTTCTCAAAATAAAAATAAGAAAGCATACTTGGCAGATGACACACTTCTGTGCATTTAATGTACAATTACGCTTTATTTGCTAAATGTTAAATATTTTCAGTGTCTTTTCAAATTGCCCAACTTGGACTGGCATAATGTGCTGAAATCATATTTGCTAAATATTTTTATTAATTATTGTTCTTTTGAATTTAAATGTTTAATTTTAGTTTTAATGTATGTCATTCTACTTTGTATTGTAAGGTATCTTTTATTACTCTGAAAGAACCCTATAAATAACACATTATTATTATTATTATTATTATATTGGGAAAAACTAAAAATATGTTTCCTGTGTAAAAGTTATGGAACAAATTATATGTCATAAATTATGTTTTATGTTGTTTTCAATTCAGAATTTTCAAATCACTAAAATTAGCAGAAAATGTCACATCTAAGTGTGTTTTCTGTAGAGGATGTGTACTTAAGCTCGGTAGAGGGTGTTCAAACTTTTGCATACGTCTGTGTACTGAAGTTAAGCTAATGCATTTTCTGTATTCTGTGTGACTGGTGTGACACTGCCTTTACAGTGTGGCATGGAAACACACATCATACACTGTGACATGTAATACAGAAGTGATATGAGCATAGAGGCAGGCCCTGGACGCTCCCGTCCTGTGGCTGGTCGGAGGGTGGTGCTGACCCCAGGCAGGGTCGGGGTGATGACGGATGGGCAGGCTGTAATGGTTGGGGCGCACGGCGGGAGCCCCCAGGGCAGCACAGGCCCTGTCCTGTCTTCCGACTGGCCGGCCGCCTGCGTTATCGATGTACCCGCCCCAGGGGGAGGGGAGGAGGGTGCAGGAGGAGGAAGGTGGGGGGTGTGGGGGTGTGTGGAGGGGGCGGGGGGTGTTGTGGGAAATGGATGCACACAAGCGACTTGCCGTTCTGTCATCAAACAATGGGCTTGTGAAAGATGGCCAGCGCTCAATATGATCAGTCATCTGTTGATCAAGATGTAATGTGGTTCCGTTTCGTCTCGCACTCTGTCTCTCTCTCTCTCTCTCCTGCTGGAGTTTTTAACCATGCCCTCGTCCCTTTGTCTTTTTGTGCGTCTTTGCTTTGACTTCCCTTTGTTGTGCTTGGAGCAGTGGTGTGTGAGGGAAGAGTCTTATACCTTATGTCTTTTACATGTGCCAAGCCTGCTGAATGAATTCGTATACACTTACACAGATGTGCAGAGATCTTCCCCAAATGTTTGGGTCCTGTGCAACTGCAGTCTCTGGGAGCCCACTCTCCATTCCCCAAAAAAGTTTCATGTTTCATTTCATAACCAACATTTTCTGTGTGCACAAAATTGCATCAAGAGCTAAAGTCTCAAACTAATAACTTGGCCAATATTTGTTACTCGCCTGATATTGTGCACTAAAGCAAACCTTCCAGTCCTTGAGCGGTAGCCCCTGTCTACCGCCCTGTGTAAAGGAACCTGACTGACTTTTATGACCTCTTCTAATACCAAAGAAGCTAAACACTTCGCTAACTTCACTATGATATTGGCGTGAATTAATGATGAAAAATTAACCAGACTTCGTAAACAGTTCTTCACTCACAGATATGACCAGTGAATTATACTGTGTACTGTGAAATACAATGTGAGTTGTCAGGTATGATCGCTAGCTCTCAAATGTCAGATATCATAAGCTCAAACTGCACAAACACAGTCTTAAACACTAATATTAATATAAGTAGATGACAAATAATTTTCATGATTAATCACATTTGTCTTATTTACACAAATTTGTAAAAATGGTAATTTTTTTTTAAATGGTCCAATTTAAAGCTAAAATAAGCTTTTATCAGAATTAATTTATTCCTTTAAATAATTAAGCATGGTAAACATGAAGGTGTGCCTGGCTTCCAGTTGTCATTACTGACCTCCAGTGACAGAAACAGTGGCCACATGTTCTAATGAATGTATATATCCTATTTTACACACATACAGTAAATGGCCCATCACTCTCATGCTGTCGCTTTTGTTACTTTACTCCTCCTTAATATGTCATTAATATATCCCACAAGCACTGTCCAGCATGATCTGCCTAAGGCGTCATCCAGTGCTGATGTTACTGGTATCGCTAGCACTGCCAGCAACAGCTGTTTTTGTGTGTGTTGTTTTGAGTGTTTTGCCTCAGACTTAACGTACTTCTGTATGCATGGCATCTATACATCTTTAGTGTTAGAATGGGAGGGCTCACAATCATAAAGCAGCTGTGCTTCAGGCTGAAACTACACATGATCTGAAGGATCAAACTGGGTGAAAGTGTTAATGGCATTAATTTGAAACTAAATATTGAAGAGTAAATGAAGAGTGAGATTATCTATTATTTTTTTTTATTTCTCAGTATTTGGTTTCATCGATTTCTTTACCCACTCTAAAATGATGTGCAAAACTATCCACTATCCACATTAACACCAACTTAATAACATTAAGCAGGTTCCCCCTTATGCTGCCTAAACAGCTCTGACTGTGGTGCACTGTGTGTTCTGAAAACATTTGCTTTGTTTTTGTATGCGTAAGGTTACGACTGAATGCGTTTGCTATTTTTATTGAAGGCATTTTGTGTTCAGACTGCGTTGTTGCAATAGAGGTCGGGACTGTCAGAGCAGCAGTTTATTATACTGACGTTTCAGAGGTGTCTGATCATTACAATATAAAGTTCTGCAAAAAAAGCCATAAATATCCAATTTTGGAAGAGTAAACTGTGACCAAATAAGTGGTGTTATATATCATGACATTATGTATTTTGTGACATTGTATATTTTTTTCTTTCTTTTCACCTGTATTCCTTGTCACATGATTTTGTATTTCTAAAATACAGTTTACATCAACTTTAATTGCCACAAGCCTATAAGCATCAACCACTGGCAGATGTATACTTTTAAATATGTGGGATACTAATATCAGCGTATATTACTGGCCAAACACTATGTGGGTCAGGCACTACTGGATGGATTTCCTGCAGTTGTGATGCTCTCCTCTTTTACCACTTTGCCTAGGATCATATAACTGTGGCTGCTGAAGATGTAATGCACACGAACAGCCGGCATTCATGTGGTGAGAAATGCATTTGCATGGAGTGAGGGGCTTGAACAGCTCTGCGGCCTGACCACAGTTCCTCCGTTTAGTTCCCCGCAAAATACATAATGCAGCAGCCCTGACCGCTGCCAGAGTATTTACGCTCCTCTGCTGACCACACTTAAAAAGGGCCTTCAGCCTTAAGCATCCTGAGCCTGCTAATGCAGAGTCTCGATAAGCTAACGAGAGACGTCTTCGCTCCTGGGTGACATGAGATGGAGACACACGTGGAATGTCTAACAAGGTTATGATCATCATTATAGCAGTGGCACTGATGCATGAACCCCTCTATGATTGCGCTGCCTCCTGCCATCACAGGAGCTGACAGCAGTGCACTCACACTGCTAGTGAAGGCCTGTGGGATTAGCTCAGAGAGAAGACCATCTATAACAGCTTACCATCAAGAGTAGTGGTGTAAATGTCTGACCTCATGAGGGCCCTGTTCATTTGTTCTTCTTTTGGAAACAGTTCATTGCATCATAACATTTCGAATTTCACTGCCATTTAATTTGATTATGATTCTTTAAGAACCGATGGAGAGCATCATGAGAATCTGACATCTCCCATGATTTAATAGTATTCAGATTTTATAGGAAACTATTTAGTGCATCATGAAATCTCAAATGTCACTGCGATTTTGTTCAGTTATGATTCTTTGGGGAAAAAATTCAGTGCATAATGAAATATCATATTTGACCATTTAATTTGATGATTATTCCTTATTAAATTATTTAATGGCATGTAATTAAAAATATTATATTACAATTCACATCAAATTGTTTAATCGATATATTGATATGATTTAGAATTTATTTTTTTAAATCACTGAATGCTAACAGTGTGCACAGTTGTGGAATATAAAGACAGTCCAACAGTATGCCAAGGTTTTACTGGATGTTCACATTTAAAAAATAACCAAAACATGAATATTATTGGATATTATTATAATTAAATATATTAGGTTCTAAAATTCCAAATGACCACCTTCAAAATGATAAATGTTTACATTCCGGATCACCTCTAAACACTCCAGTGTTCCAGCCTGCGCGTCCATTGAACGGACTGAGCACTCTCTCAGACACAGAGTCCTAAGGACCACTAAAGAGGTGTATTAGTCTGATGGCTGTCACTGCTGCTGGGGCAATATTTGCCTTTTTGTCTTGTAACGTTATCCGGCTCTTTAGAGCTGGAGCCTGTGCCTCTGGCTGACCCCACTGTCTGACCCTAGTGTAAACACCATGTCATGTTTAGCCCTCTTAAATAGGCCTGGCGCTCATCAATGTTTTATACTGGGGTAAATATCATATGCTCTTCACTTATTTACATCCGCCCAAGGAGCTCTGAAACCCTTGTCCACATGAAATATTCATTATCATTTTAGCAAATGCATGTCTTTGTCAATACTGCTGGGTTTGGGTACCCACCCTATCCCACTCTGCTGAACCCCCCCCCAGCCTGGATCAGAGCTTTATGGCTTCATAGATGTGGCAACAGGGAGGTTACAATGAATTACATTAGCCAAGGTATCCTCAGTGTCTTGCCGGCACAAAATTCGATCCCACTTTGATAGAGCAAAAATGTTTGCCACTATTTTATTTTTGTCAGGAATCAATGAGACGTTGAGACAAAATGGCACATTAATTTGATTTCTGGTTAGAACTGTCGTCGTCATCTAGTGTGGAAAAGCTGGTTTATATAATAGAAGAGATTCAAACAGGGATTTAGAATAGAATTAATGGGCCTCATCCACCAATATGGTGTATCTTAAATTTGTTCTTGAGAAAGGTCCTTAAAAAGTCTACTGCAAATTCATAGCAGATTATTTTGCACAAGTATATCAGCAGTCAAATGTATGTAAGTGTGCTGTTAAGTGTGTGCACAGATTCTGTTCCTACCTAAGACCAAATCCCAAAGAAGAAAACCCCAAAACATCATGAAAACTGTATGTGAGTTTAAAGAAGATTTTTCTTCTGAAGAATAGTTGATAAATGAGGTGCAATGTATAAAATAATATTTAATAAATTAATATGGCTAAATTTGGTGTTTCCAAGGAGATTAAAGACGAGATAATGCTTGCTTTATAATAAAAAAAAGAACTGCACAAAATGGTTTTAAAAAATCTACCTTTCAAAAAAATTGTGAAAGTTTTGGTGGTCTGTCAGATTTAGTGTGGAAAATATTTCCTTTATCTATTAATAATTTTTTCTTTAACTTTCTCCTTCTTTATGCAAGTAAGCAGATCTCTCTGATCTCCTCAGAAATATCTCCTTTAGCTATTTTAGGTGTATGAGGCAGCTGAGGTGTGTGTGGGTAGTTGTTTGTAGAGGTGGAGGAAGGTTGATCCAGTGTAGTATTGCAATATTTTTGCAATATGATATTGATACAGCAGTGCCAAGTATCAATATGTGTTTATTTAATATTATTTTTTAATTTTCAAAAAGCATTTAAGATACTTTAATTTTGGTACATGTCCACTCTGATAACATAATGTCCAGAGGATGATGCAAGACCTCTTTCTTCTCGCATTACAGCAGAAACTGGAGAGGAGGTCAGAGTTGCCAAGATGGCTGCAATGTAATGTATAAGTAATGTACTGTCTGCTTTTAAGTTGAAGAATTACAATTACACTGTATTATGGCCCAAATATCATGGTGGTATCGTATCATCGCCTCAGTGGCAAATACCCATCTGGAATTGTTTATGTGAATTTGTGACTTGTGAGAGCTTTTGTTGGGAGAACACAGCTGTAAGTGGTTGAATTTATAACTGGAAGGATGGAAGCGTTGTGGCAATAGGTGGCAATAGGTGCACAAAAGTAAAGACTAGACCGGATAAATACTCATAAATTTGATCATATACTCAGTGTTGGAGGCTTTTATGTAATTTCCCTGTTAAAAATGTTTCATGCTTTTTTGACACTGAAAAATAAGTAACTTCAATTGAAAATGTAATAAATGTATTGCATGAAATTATATATTATATATTGTTCTGGATCATTTTAATTACAATTATGTGTAATTGCATTGTGTGTATATTGTGAAAGACTTTATTTTATTTGTCTAGTCCATTGATGTCCATTCTATTTTGTTCTCATTAGAGCAGATACTGCCTCAGGTGTGAGATTGGACACCATGAATACAGCCTGTTTAACATTCAATTAGATTTAACATCCAGCTCTGTCTTCTTCGTCTTTGTTCTTTCATGTGAGAGCTCTCTTCAGCACCTTTTCACCCAGTCAGTCCCATGGGCTTTCTGTTCTTTGATTTTAAATCTGCGAAAGTTCAATTTAATTTTTTTGTATGCTCTCTTTAAGTAGAGAAGAAAACACATTTACATTAACACTCAGTGACTGTGTGTCTTTCATTTCTTTCTTTGATTCATATTTGATGCAAACAATCATACATCACCACTGCTACTGCTCAACAAAGCCAATCTGTTTTAATAGCAGAAATATAAAGAACTAGTAAGTAAATTGGGAAAGGCAAAATAAGCTCATTATCCCTGACCAGCAGGGACCAGCACATTATTCATGAGGCTGAACTGGAGTTGGAAAGTTAAGGGATACAGATGGAACAGAACTACATAGAACCCATTGGTAACTGTACATGAAAACAGGCTAAAAACATTGACACTTTTTTTTTTTTTTTTAAATAACAATCACCACAGTCCACCATCTGCCTTGTGGGATATGTTTATGATTACTATGTTTGGAATGGATCATCTAGTCCATCATCTAGGAAGTGCTGCTCACAACCAGGCCATGCACCTCCCACACCCCCACCACCACCACCTCTCTTGCTGTCTGTCTGAGAAATGTTAGATGAGTTCAGGATGATGAACTAAGCTGTAGTGTAGAAAACAGCAGAAAACTGTATCAAGTTAATTAATTAAATTAATATCATACATTTCATATATTAAAATCAAGCAGGAAAGCAGATCAGTGACAAAAAATGCAAAATAATGCAAATAGACCATAACTTTGCACAGAATGTTTGACATTCTGAATAATATCTTAAAAAAAGAATTTGCTGAATAGTTTGTAATACCTGTCTGTCTGTCCGTCTGTCTCTCTCTCTATATATATATTATATATACACTACGACTCAAAAATTAATCTTTCCAGTTTTTACTGGTATTTTAAGCAGTTCAATTACAGTAAATTACCTTTAATTGTAAACTGCCCAATGTAAAAACAAAATCAAACAACCGAAGGTTACAAAAATCAAAACAATATTTAAATTTAAAAATATTTAAAAAACAGGAATTTTCAGAAAAGAAGGACCATTGTGAAATAAAAAAAAAAAAAAATATATATATATATATGTGTGTGTGTGTGTGTGTGTGTGTGTGTGTGTTGGGGGGTGGATTCTCTTAAGTTTCAAGCTTTCAATTTTAGTCTTTTGGACCATTTCTATAAAACCATTCATCATCAGTTGATGCCCTTTAAGCTAGTTACAACAAACAAGCTTGTGGTCCAGACAACTCCTCAGTGTCCTAGCCATTGAATACACCATTAACGTTTTGAATCCTAGACCAATTATACAGGTGTTTTTTTTGTTTGTTTTTTTTTTAATCAGGACTCCTATTATTTAACTTTGAAAGAAATAAATAGATAACTCTGAGAGTGAGGAACCAAATATTTGACCACATATGAGTTGAGGGGAGTAAGGGGTTAAGCTCAGTAACCTACTGTTTATGACCTGTAAGTTTTTAAAAAGGAATCCTGAAAAAAAAGACTTTATGACCTCAGTCTATTTTTGGGATTGTCATGATCGGGTGAGTTGCAGGACACCAGTGCAGGTCAAAATACACTGTTTTATTTTAAAACAGGCAGGCAACCAAAACCAAAAGGGAAATCCAAAAACGTGGTCAAGAATTCAGTCCAAAATCATTCAACAGTAAATCAAAACACATGAAACGCTCAGCTCTAGCTTCTGGCAAGTGACTAGTTGCTTCGCCTCCTCCGTAAGTCCCAAAGGGGCATTGCCCCTATCCATTACAGGGATCTTACTTGTCACTGATATTTTACTGTCAGGTTGTATTATTTGTGAACAAACACACACACACACACACACACACAAACACACACACATTGAAGTAACAGTACAGTCTTTGTGAATGGAGTGTTCACCTGAACTCAGAACTCAGGAGTCTTCTTCCTTTATCTCATGTGGGCACATGCCTTTAATCCTTTTATTGGGGTCAGATGAATTTTTTACAGTGTTCAGGCACAGCACAAGAGCTCAGTGGCATATTTCTATCTCTCATTATCCTCTCATAGCTCTCATTTTAGCATGGGTTGTGGCTACAGTTTGGCATCCCAACTGTTCACTTGGGCATTGGTCAAATGCAAATAATGCATCTCTGATCACACCTGGGCTGTGTGGGGAGAAATGAAATGGCTTTGGTCGAGCCCAGGAGATTGTCACCCCAGACATAATGACACCACTGATGACACTACTTCACTTTAAAAACGACTTAATAATAAACAGTATTAATTAAAGGCAATGAGGTATGGGTTATTGCAATGTTTTTTGTTTATGTCAAGCAGCTTTTTAATGTGAAGGTGTTTAAATACAATAGAGTACTGGAAAAAATATGAAGATATAAGAAATCTACAGTTTCCCTTTCTAGACACTCTTAAGCAGAGTTATTGATAGCAGGGCCTGTTTGAAAAAATGGCCTGGAAAACGGCCCTGAAATTAAATTCCCCATCATATAAATCTCTATCCCCATCATATAAATTGGCCAGAATTAAGAAACATTCCCTAACGCAGTTTTAATAAATTCTACCATTCCGAGGTGTGAGGAATATAGCTTATACTAATGTTGAGTTACCACACAATCAAACAAAGAGAAACTGGTGAAAGAGAGATACAGACTGTAACAGAATAATTATTTTGACTCTTATTCTATGTGTGATAATCATGTCATGTATAGTGGGCATAACACAACGGTTCTTAGCCGTGAAAGTGGTACAGTACATGTGTTTATGCTCAACATCCAAGTGTCATATTTCATTATTGTTGAATTAAGATCAGGGCAATGTCTGCTAGAGTCTATGCAGCCCAAAGTATTGCTTGACAATGTGTTAATATATAGTAGAAATACCAACTTGACACATTTTTGTGTGACTCCAGGTCATCTAAACAGTAGTTTGAGCTATTGTGCCCAACTGAGTGTAACCATTCCTGTTGTGGATTGCATTGTTATTCTCCGCAGCTATTTCAGTGCAGTTTATTCAATTATTTAAAGAAAAGAAATCTGAATGACTTTAACAGTAACAAGGAATCATTGTAACTAAGATGTCAAATCCAATCTGACACACAATTTCTAATTCAAAATTTCTTCTTTTGTATTCTTCAGGTCATGATTGCACAGAGTAAAGGTACCACCAGCAACAGATTAGAAGCTGGCAAGCTAATGTGTAAAGAACAGTAGTGCAAGATCAGACTTTCACGCCAGCAGTGGTGATTGCTCCTTTAACTTTATATAGTTATAGCTGTGCTATTGGATGCTCCAAATTTCTAAGTAGTCTATTACAGAAAACCTTGTCTATCAGCTACAAATATGTAAGCAATGAAAGTTAATAATATACTTTTCATAGATTATCCAGTTTCTTAGTCACGGCTACTTATTATTCATTTGGAGTCCATTTATTATTTGGTATCATAAACCTAAGCTGTGTAGGTATGTGAGTAAGGAATTAAAATGTGTGCTCACATACAAGCCCTTGCAGTTTAAGGAATTAAAGCAGAATTGCTAGTTTTCTAATTAACTGCATTAATTCAGTGTTTAAGATGTAAACAACAATTGGTTGATGTGAAATGCTCCATTCTAGAGAATTTTAATAATTCTGAATTTTTCAGTGGTTCAATGCCTCTTAATGCAGCCACACAGAAGGCTGTAAATAAGATGGTTATGAATATGCTGCCTAAACATTTTTATTGTTTAAACTTCATTCGTTAATTAAGCTATACACATAAATAAATCTAAATAGTAATTTTTATAAATTTTATATATATAAATCAGAATGATGTATTTCTAATAACATTTTAAATTAAAACAGCCAAAACACAAAACAAAGCACAAAAAAAAAGATTTATGGAATTCTGCCTTAAGACCATATTTTTGTTAGTTTCTCTTATTAACTAGTCTGCCACCTCTGACACTGGGTTTGGAAGAACTAGAAAATGCATATGTTCATTTATATTTGTGAAAACAGAACAGCATCTTTGCATGAGCTATTAGGATGCGGATCACCATGAAAGCTGTGTTAGAACTCAGCCTTGGAGAGTGTTTCCTTTACAAGATTCAGCAACATCAGCAGAGCTGTAATTATACCAGGGAGATGCTAATGCACATTGCTAAGATAAGACCGAGATGAGAGCTGATAGTAATATGTGCTGAAACTCAATAAATTCTCCAGACATTTTAATGTGGAGTCTGTGAACTTGCAATCAGAACCTTTTGTTCTTGAAAACTGTGATTTATTATACATCAGATAGATAATATATACAGTTTATTTATAAATGTCTCTAATAAATGAAATGTTATATTTAAAATAAATTGCAATATATATTTTTGTCCTATTGATTATTTATTTGGAATGATGTCCCCTGGGCTCTCACAGTAACTAAGGCTAAAGAATTATTCCTAAGCTAGCTTAAGGTTGGATAGGTAGTAGTTTTTTTACATGAATGTTGAAGATGTTGTAGAACTTGAATAAATGGTCATGTAAAATTGTGTTTTGTATTTCCTCTTGTATCTTCATTTGCTGTGCTGAATATGCAAAATAGAGGAACCCAGAATACTTTTTGATGGCACTGTATAGACTACAGCTTCTTTAAGAGTTGTTTTGGTAATGTTAATAGTTTTACTGCTGGTGGTGACATAGCAGCTCTTCTTTTACCTCTTTTGCTGCTGCTTCCTTATCTTCATCATCATCATCATCATCTTCTTCTTCTTCTTCTTCTTCTTCTTCTTCTTCTTCTTCTTCTTCTTCTTCTTCTTCTTCTAACTCCTCCTCTAAAATGACAAGGGGACCAAAAACCATACGCAATAGAAACAACTAACTTGGAAGATAAGTGCAGTTTTCCCACATTACACACGCACATAAAGAGACCAACATATGCCTGATGGTGGAGCTACAGCAAAGCTCTTTGCATTTGTGTCTATAGCTCATGAACTGAATGGCTTAGAAACAAATTTCCTTTTTTTTTTTTGCTCGTTTGTGGTATCCAAAGCAAACTGCAACTTGAACCATAAAGCTAACCAACTAGCCTGCTCATCAAAGTATAAGATTAATGCATAACAGAACAATTAGACATCAACATTGCTATCATATGCTTATTATTCCTTCTGACTTGGAGCACAGTTGACTGCAGCAGGTATAAGGGCTGAGGGTTTTCTGGTTCTTATGAAATGTGATATGCTAAAATTTTAGCTAATTTTGAGGTAACATCAGTTTTAGTAGAAGTACACCAATCAGCTACAGCATGAAAACCACTGTCAGGTGAAGCAAATAAGCCTTATCATCTGTCCAGGGGCGGGGTATTTCAGGCAGCAAGTGAATAGTCAGTTTTTGAAGTTCATATGTTGAAAAAATGGGCAAGCATAAAGATCTAAGTGACTTTAATGAAGTCCAGATTGTGATCACTAGACAACCTACCAAAAGTGGTCCAAGGAAGGACAACCGGTGAACCAGGGACAGGTTTATGGGCACCCATTGTCCACTAAGTTGCATGGGCATGAATGCTAGAAATGCTACTCTAAATGCTGAAAAAGTTTGTGCTGGCTGTGAAAAAGATGTCAAAACAAACAGTGCACCACAGTTAGAGCTGTTCTGGGGTAATGAAGGGGACCTATTGGACACTTTGTGTTAATGATATGGCTGATGATGGTATGTTAATTGTAGAAGCTGTAGCATGCAGTTATTTGTCAGCATCAACTTGTCTGATTGAGCTGAAATTTTGCATGCTATGACATGCATGGACATTACATTTTCTAAGCATTAATCTCCACCAATATCTAGCAAATTATGAAATGCCCCAACCAAAACTTTTAATCAAACATAAACGTAAAGCTGCATGAATGTCTGACTAGTTTGGTCAACTTAGCGACTTTGTTGCTATTTCTAACTAATTTTCAGACCCCTTAACGACTTTTTTCCCCCACAAAAGCGCCTAGCAACAAATTTAGCGACATTTTCGCCAAGCCTTAGCTACTTTCTGTACTTTCTCTACTTTCTTGTGGTCAATATCCCCTGCAATTTAGCCTTGAGCCTGCAACAAACCATGTCCATATTGGGTATTGAGGAGAAAGCGGAGACGGCTGCGAGATTTTTTTTTGGCAGAACGCCAACGCGGCGTGATGATGTCATGTATATGCAAATTAGCATGTGTTGTCATCTAGCGCCTTTATGGATAAACTTCGGCTACTTTCTGTAGGAGATAGTTGGTAACAATGTCTGACAACTCGTCTTGGTGTATGGAGGGTTATATTGCGTTCTATAAAGGAGGCCCACCTCCCAAACACATGTCACCAATGTGATTGGTGGGGAGACAATGCGTGTTTGGGAGGTGGGCCTCTTAAACACACATCACCAATGTGATTGGCTTTTGGATTTTCCTGCTGATATGTGTCGGCATGAACTTTTGTTAGCGCCAAACACAAAACGACCAACCATATTAGGAGCTGTTTTACTAACCGAAGGGTAAGTCAGTTGAAGGAAATTGCTTATAGCTCAGTAATGGAAATATGCTTGGGGTGTTTGTTACAGTTTTGTGGCTTTTGGTATTTTTACATTATAAAATGAAAGTTGTCATTGTGAACACACTCAAGCACTGCAACGAAATGTGACCTCTGCATTTAACATCACACGTGCACAGTGTAGTGGGACGGTACCTTGCTCAAGGGTACCTCAGTGGTGCCCGGGCCAGGACTCGAACCTGCAACATTTGGGTCCCAAAGGCAGCGTCCCAACCACTGGGCCACCACTGCCCACTAATATGAATAGTTCTTTGTCAGAAAACATTTAAACATTGTCATTTTTGAGAATAGCATTGATATTATTTATGTAAAATAGTTTTGTTTGATATGGTGTGTTCATGATGTGTATCATAAAGTGTGTGTGTGTGGGGGGGGGAGCAAACCTGCACCCTTGCATATACATATACTGCATTTGTTCTTTACCAGGCAGTCAGCCTCAAGGTGGCGCTACAGCGCAGCATTTTGCATTTTAGCCTTGAGCTTTTGAATCATGAGACTTCAGAAAAAAGTTTTGGTTGCATGTTCTTTTTTGGCTCAAATCAAATTTTAAAGCTTTAAAGCGGCACCCACTTGATATTGAGCAAATATCCATAATTTGCAAATCTTGTTTTGGCAAACTAGTTCTTGGTAGGGCCAACATAATAATAATGTTTTATAAACATGTTGACATTTATAAACCGTGTATCTACTACATGCAGCTAAATTCCTTCCTTTTCCCTCAATTGGCCTGACAGCTAAAACTTGTTAGGGGCAATAAATAAATAGCAATCACTGCTGCTACATGCCAGATTAATTGTTATGGATTGAACAGTTAATCACTTAAACTTTGAAAATGGTACATTCTGAATAGTGTGGAGTGTATAGCACAGTAAATAACAGATCTGCACTGCATCTAGGAAACTAATGTCAATAATGATCAAAACATATAATATTTATGAACAACATGACCTACAGATTGTAATGTTCATTAAAATCATGCCTGTAGGTTGTGATTACTTTTGCTTTCAGAGTGGCGCTTTCTTTACACACGTTTCTGTAGCTTGTGATTACTTTCATCCGTTCTCATGAAAGTTAACATTAATACACATCGCATGATTTAAGTTTGGTGCCAGATAGTCCATAGTATGCTGTAACTTTGCATGCTGTAGCTTTGACCTACTCCATATACTCATATTTTAATAGTATGTAGACATCAGTTGGCCACTTAGTATTGGTATGCATATTAAACATGAATATGTCCAGCTGTATTTATATTATGCAGAAAAAAATTTTATTCAGTGCTCTGAGCCTGACATTTTTTGCAAAAAGTTTTCTACAGTAGTTTGATATATGCCACATTTATGATGTCATCTCACGGTTGGTCTTGAAACAGTCTGGAGTTGTGAAAGTACACGAACTAGTCAGTGTGGGCAGAATTATTATTACCTAAATGTCCAATAGTGATAATTAGAATAGTAAAACCTATGTATGTTGCTCTGGCTAAGAGCATCTCCTAAATGCTGTAAATGTAAATCATGTTGTGGAATCATATGCTAAACTCGATGGTAAGGTTTTCTACTATGCAGGTGAAAAAAAAAAACTGATATTAAACATATGATTCTGGTTGTGGTTAAGTGGGACAATGCTTGTCTGTGGATAACCAGGTTAATTCAAAATTAACTGCACTTTTAAATGTTAGCCTTGTGGGCTATGATTTACTTGGTTGCCATGCAGCTATATTTGCTAGCCATGCTAGCCATGCTTTTTCCATAATTATGTGAACATTGTCCATATTTATTTAACATGTCTTTATAATGTTTTTTTTATACATAGTTTTAACTAGACGAGACATGGCCCACATGTCAATTACATTACCTGGTCCTATTGTAAGTTTTTTACTTAATTCATTTGTTACACTAATTTTCCCAAATAATCATGCTGGCCATTTTTCCGATACACTTTCATTTTGTGTTCATGTGTAAATTAGCTAATGGCACTGGCTATTTCCACTTATGCTTGTTTCATGCATTACAATTTTATACAGTGTCACTGTTGCTGGTTTAATCTGCATTGTAATATCATTCACCGGTCCCTCAGCATGTGTAGCACCTAGCCCCACTGCTACCTTACATTTCTTCTCTGCTGCACATGTTGGAAAGTTATGTGATTAAACCATTCATCAATGCTAGCACTAGAAGTCCTGTGGGATAATCCGTATTAAAGCACTATTAAAGGAGCATACCATGGAAAATCCGAAACGCATTACACGAAACAAATACAGGCTAGATTAAATATCGTTAACATTTCTAAAGCACTACCATAAATGGTGATTTTGTTCAGCCATTGCACAGTTCTTTGCTTATAGTCCTGGAGGTCCATAGTGCTACACACATAAAGACTTTAAAGTAACTGATGAATGAGGTGTACTGTGGGTGGAAAAACGGTGCGGTGGGAAGTTGCATTTAAGTTCCATCAGACTGAGTACAGTTCATTTAGTTTCAGCATGTTTCAATGCTGTTAGTTCAGTTGGTTTGGTTTGGTTTGGTTTGGTCTTGTGTTTGGTAGTTTGGTCCAGGTTGGTATGCACCAAATGGATATATATATACGTATATATATAAGTGAAAGTCACATATTATAGATTCATTTTTCTTTGAAATAGAACTGGAATCTTTAAGAGGTTTTTATGCTTTTAACTAAAATGTTTTATCTAACATTTTTGTTTTTATAGCAGCAAATAATTTTGGGGGGGGGGGATTTAACAGTAAATAATAATTTTGTTACATTGTTCCCATTTTCTCAACACTCCAGGCCTACAATAGAAGAAAGAATGGCTATTGCATGGTCGGTTTTTAGCATCCAAGTCCTATTCTCGGTTTTATTTGAACATGAACTACTTTTCAGTACAATACTATATGGTTCAGAACCAGTAAGCCTCCATAGTTTCCCCTCCCCCTCCATTATGTCTGCCAGACTCAGGTTCCCCAGCAACCAAAAGGCTGTGTGTGTGTTGAAACACATCAAAGATGATAACGATGAGAGAGGCCTGGAGGAAGATAATAGATGTACAGTAGGTTCAGCAAGACTGTGTCAAAAGCTTGGGTCGACAACCTGCAGCTCTGCAAAACTCTGCTTGTAGCTCACATTCTACAAAAAAAAAAAAGAAAGCAGAATGAGATTTGTTAGAGGCTGGAGTACTTCAGTATGATGTGTTCAGGCTTAATAACAGAGCTTTTATTAGATTTTTCATTATTATTTAAAGTTATTTATTATTTAAAAGTGTATATTTTGGCTTCCACAATAAGTTCTACCCATAAACCCTTTTTGTTTATTACCTTTCTTAACTGATCCCATGCATACTGTATTTGCCTATATTAAGCCTTTACAAAATGTTCTATATGTTCTAAGGGATTTAAAGCTGGTATTATTTCCTCAATGTTTTAAAATTCATCATCTGCTCCAAAAAAGCACATTTACACTTGGTCTCTTCATATGACTAGTATGTGGGTTTTATCACGATGAGATTGTAGCCATATGCATTTGCACTTGGGAGTCAAACGCATCTCCGGTCAATCAGACTGCTACTGTGTGGCGAGTCATATGCAAATCAATTAGTATACAACAACCAGTCGCATGTGCTACTCCTTGTTTTTCTGTTCTAGTCAAATGAAAAGCGCAAATTTGCACAACATCAGTGCCTACAAAAGGAGACTGTTAAGGATGATTATCCTCCTGTGTCATTAGCATTTCTAGGCAAATTAAAGTTTAACCAAACTGGCACTTTATTTTAGCTCACTGGTTCATCCACAGTGGGCTATGGAATTAAATGTAGGAGAAACTCACATTAGGAAATAAACCAAGATGCTGCATTAACTGCATTAATCTTAAATAAGCAGAACAGCAGGGGCAGGCACCGTCACAGTACTGGGAGGAGTTTTGGTGGCCGACGTGTCTTGGAGAGCCGGATGCTTTTACACTGATTTTAACAAAGAAAGGATATTAGAAATCTTTTCTTTGTACTTTTGTCAGTTAAATAAAGGTACAAGAGAATGAACAAGTCATAGATTTTTGTTTTTAATGCATTTTACAAAATGTCCCAGCTTTTCTGGAAATGAAGTTTATAATATGACTGCCAGAATAAAAACGAATACCTCATTTTATTGAACAGCCCGCATGTTTTATTTAATTTGTTCAGTCCTGTATTTTGTTTCTGTGTCTGTAGTGTCCTAAGGCAACTTTAATTCATTATTATTTCATTTTCCCCATTCATATCTTACCCCATAAGACCACTCTTTAGTGGATTTTCCCTTTAATCTCTCAATTATCGAAAGGGCACACATGCTGCACAGCTGCCTCCTCTGCAGATAAGCCATCTCATATTGGGAGATTAGAAATGCTTGATATTGATTTGCAGCGTTTAATTATGTGCTGTGTATTTGGTGGTCAGCTGTGCGTATTCAGCACAGTGTGATATCGTGGCATGAAATAAAAGATTTACTTTGTCCAGCACCAGTGAAAAACAGTACGCTCCATATGACTCACTGTAGCTGGAGTGCTTCTGCCAACAATCAAGTGTTGCTTGACATAGCATTCATTTCAGCTCACCTTTTAATCATGAAGAGGGAAAACACACAAATGCCCCAGTGAGTGTTTCCTGCCACTGTGGCTCTTTATTCTAGACTCTTAGCATATCTCATGTCTCTCTTTTTCCCTTAATGAGCCTCTAACGAGAGGCTCAGGCTCCTGCCCTTGGCTTTCTGCAACTGTAATGTGACAGAAATGGTGTAATTCTGGAGATGTGGGCTGCACTTGTTTCCCCAGCGATGTGTCAGCCGTCGCTTCTAAATGACCAACGTACTGGCTCTTAACAAAGCATGAATAATGTTTTAATAGCGTCAGCTGTGATATTTTATCCTGGGTGCAGAAAATGAAGACAGAATACAAGCAAGACAGAGTGGGGGAAAAGGTCACACATTATTTTAATGTTAAATATGGGAAATATGGGAAAGTGTTAGTTTCAGAGGAAAACTACAGCATCTGCAGGAATATCTGTATCATCTGTAGTACACAATCGATTAACATGGACCATATATAAAAAACAGCACAACTTAATGAATCAAAATGTATAATAGAGACATAATTAGCTCAGCACTTACAGTAGAGGGCCATTGGCCTCTCTTGTAGAAGTCTGAGTCATCTAGTTTTCTAGTCTTTTACTAAGTACAGAAATAAATGTCCACTACTGCAATCTACAAATATGGTAGACAGAGGTTAAGTTGAAAAATGCATTAATGTTCTTTTTAATAACAACCTGACCTGGATGAAAATGTGCACTGAAAGTGATGCAGTGTTAAAAATTGTGTGTTCATCATGTCCGTGTAAAAGAAGTATGGTACTTTAATCAGTGTGTGCAAGGGAGGAGTGGTGTTTTTTCTTTCTTTGTTTTCCATTCTTGCTTATTTATTTATTATTTATTTGTGTTTATTGCTTTTTCTCAGTTCAAACTTAAGACCAGACAGTTTAGCACAGCTGACCTTTGGGCTGACCCTTGGTTCTCTGACCCCTTATAGGTCCATGGTCTGTATGTATGTGGGCTGGAGTCAGATGTAAGGGGGGTATCACCTAATCAGTTCAACAAAAATCAAGGACACAAACTGTACATTCTTGCTGTTAGTATGATGTACAAAACTGGTGAATTAACCAACTATCACCAGAATAAACAAAAACACATTGTAATTTTAAACAAATTATTTCCCACTACCTGGAATTGTCAGAAGTTTGTATTAAAAATATTCAGTCGATACTACATGAGCTAGCACAGAAGAGATGTTTTATTATATTTTGAATGTGATGTATATATTTTACATTTTAATAATGTTTTTGTCGCTTGTTGATGTTAAAACAAATGGAAAATTATGGGGAATACAAGCTCAAGCCTGTCAAAATGTAGTCTAAATGTAAATGTAGTTTGTGTAATGATATTTAAATAGCAAAATCACAGCAATAACTCCAAACCTGTAAAGCTTAACCCTGCCTGTTTCTACCTGTTTTAAGGGTCCCTCATTTGAACTGTGCATTTTATTTCTTCATTAACTTTAACCACCCAAAGGGCTGGATTATTGAAAAAGCTAGTAGGCTAAAACCCCAGAGCCTGAGCATGTGTCTTTTGGCAGGGAAAGGTGTTTTACCAAGATAACTTGAAAATATTTAGTAATTCTATGGAGGGTCCCCTGAAATTACCATTGTGCTCTATGGTTTTAATCTTGGTCTGATGGAAATGTGTAAGTGAACTAGATTACATTATTATTTATTCATTTTATTTTTATTTTTTGGCACTTGCATACAATGTTTATGACATCAAGATAGTTGTAGCATGGCACATCCATCTCTGTTAAGAGGTCTGAATTGTCTTCACGGCATGGAGTTTTCAGCTATCCACATCCATTTTAACCCCTCATTGCTCACTAGCAGCTCAACACAAAGTAACAACATTTTATGTACAGAGAACCAACAGAGTTCTATTTAATCTGATAACAGAGATACAGGGGAAAATTATGCTATTGGGTTATATTCCATTCCACTGGTCGAAAAATGCAGAAAGAGGCCATGGCCTATGCTATACGTGGGCTGACATTGATGTGCAAGGACGTCTGTATTCTGCAAAATGCATGGGGAAACAGGTTTTGCTCTTTTTGCAGCTGCTTATGGGAATCTAGAACAATTGGTCTAATTGGCATCCCACTCACGTGACCAGTTGAGACACAGACCTCTAGATATAAAATCAGATATTGTAATGCATTTTGACTATTGTATGTATTGCATTATTTGATCATGTGGTGATTCTTTGTGGCATTCAGGATCACATGGGGAAAATATTCCTGTCTTGGTCATTATCTAGTATTACTCTGAGCACTGTAGCTCCTCTGATTTCCCCGGGCACCACTTTATCAGTGCTCACAATCAATGCCTGGTGAAACTCGGCCGACATGCATGGGTAGAGATATGAAAGCTGAGGCAGAGGATAGCTGTCTCTACAGACAGAGCTGTCTCTCTGCCCGGCAAGTTCTCTCATACTGTGCTCAGCAGCATTAGGATTGCAGTTCATGTCTCATTTGTGACCAGTAGGCAGATAATAGCCGCTTGCATCTCCTGGTTTGGAATGAAAAGCAAAATGAAGTCAAACTCTCCAAACAGAGCTGATTGATTTGTCTCCGTCATTTAGTTTTGTGCAGGCAGCGAAGATGGCTGTGCAAACACAAAGGGTTTCATCACCGTAACCCAAGAGCTTATAGGAATAAATGGGATAACTGTCTAGACCAAACTTAAAAGGAGCAGATTTCTCTGAGTTTCACAGTCCTAATTAAGTTTTTTTCTGTTGTCACAGTGTCTTTCTTGAGATGATCTTTAGTTCTTTTAGTCCAACCTCAAATCATTAAAAAATACTCAATATGTGATTCATGTGGCTGAATTAGGTGCATTAGTTTATTAGAAACAACATTCTATTTATCTCCATTTCAGAAACTCTTAAAATAAAGGTCAACAGTTTACAATTACTGATTGCAGCCCATCTGTTTGCTGCAGTTATCAGCTGCCCTGTCCTCCCTGTACTAAATTTAAAAAGATCACCATACGTTCTCTTCTAGCCAGATAGTATAGGGGCATGTTAAATGAAAGTGACTTCTTTGTCATTGTAATGTGATCCCTACATTTAACCCATCCTGCCTGCACAGTGGTTGCCTAGTGGTTAGGACGCTGCCTTTGAGACTTGAAGGTCGCAGGTTCGAGTCCTGGCCCGGGCACTACTGAGGTACCCTTGAGCAAGGTACCGTCCCCCTAAAGTGCTCCCCGGGTGCTGTTGATAGCTGCCCGCTGCTCCACTTGTGCACATGTGATGGGTTAAATGCAGAGGTTGCATTTCGTTGTGGCGCTTCAGTGTGTTCACAATGACAAATAGTCACTTTCACTTCACGAGGAGGAGCCGGCAGCTGTGAGAAGCGCCTGGTGAGGGCGAGCTCCTAACCACTAGGACACCACTAGCCATTAGTGTTACATACCATGTTTTTGTGTATTGTGCTGAAATATAAAGTACAGAGGCTTGTTTGTTTTTCTAATCTGTTGTGTCTTAATTGCATTGGGAATAGCCCCGTCCAGTCAGCTGTGGTTTTGTTGTCAGAAACTGCCCATTGATAAATGAGTAGAAGATGACTAACATAAACCTTGCATGGGAAAACACACATACACACACACAGATCAGCCCCAACATGAAAGCCACTGACCATAGAGGACTAGAGTGACTTATTATATTATATAATATGAACCAGATATCCAAAACACTAACAAGAAACATGAATGACTCAGCAGTAAAAGCAGTTTGGGATTTTCCACTATTTTCCCATGATCAACATCAAGTGTAGAACTCCAAAGAACCAGTGCAGCTTCATTGGTTGTTCTGGATATCAAACAAAATTGCTAGATTTGTGATATTATGTGATGTTATGATTCTTGATTCCTTTCCCCACCTATGCAAAAAAAATATCTAGAGGTTCAATTGTGCAGCAGGCAGTCATAGGGCAATATATAAAGGTATATATAAAGGTCCTGATCTTGTATGGTTGCTTTCTCTCCAGAAGCTGAAAATTGGCATTGGGGCCATTTTTCTCTGACCCAGATTAAGCCTGTATCTGGACTAAAAGTAATTTACAATTGTAATTGACCATTGAAACTGAAATTTAGTCCAAGATTAGTCTTAAGGTATGTCTGGGAAACAGGCCCTAAGAATTTTAGCTTTCATCATTATTTAAATAAATAAACAATAAATAAACACAGTCATCCTATTTTGATGAATTTTGCATCAGAGCTTGGGCAAAACGTGTACCAAAAAAACCCCAAATATTTCTGAGTTACTGTTCAACACGATGGTTAATGGCGCTCATTTAGCATTTGGAGCTTCACTGTAAAATCATTAGCTTTAATTATGGTTTTAAGCTCTTTAAGCTCCTCGGGATTTAGAAGGGTTTGAAAATGATTATTAAGTCTTGCTAAGTAAATACTGAAAAGCAAATCCTGATAGTACTTCACACAGGTGAAAACATCTTCTATACCAATGAGGCAATTCCTTCACAAGACACATGTTCACAGGCCTTTTTTTAAGAAACATGTTTAATAACATGAAATTACAATTTACTTGCAAAATATGTGAATAAATCATCAGCAAATGGCAGCAACAGTTTAATGACGGAATTCACACATTATTTCATGACAAAACTGCTTCAGACTGTACCCCACTAAGAAACACATTCATGCACTTTTGAGAAAAAGAAAAGGGAATGAAGTAAGGGAATAATATGACCTCAAGATCTACAGATGACACGATAACATACATTACAATATCCAGTCAGAAACAGGAACCAAGACTATCCTTAAAAAAAGAAGACAATCAAATAATGCTTACAGACATCCTTACAAACGTACGGTGACTTACAACTTTTCTTTTGAATGTTCATTCTCTACAAGCACTAATTCCAGTGCAAAAGTGAGCCCGTGGTTGAATCCTGGCTGAGTCGATTATTTTCTCATAAAGCAATACACCAGCCACTCAGGTCTGTTTGTTGAAGTGTGTGACCATGCTGCTAGGCTAGTGGTTCAAAATGATGGCAGACCAGAATGCTTTAGGACTAAATGAGACATATGCTATCCTTCACCCTCCCTGATTGGGTGTTGTTTGAGTGATCGGGGAGGGGCCCATTACATTTTGGTCTGGCTATTACACTATAAATCCAAATGTTTAGGTTCTAAAACATTTTCTTCCATTAAACAGGTCAGTTTAGCATTACTGACTTGAGTGGTTACCCTATTTAAGATGAAATTAAAAAAGGGTTTGACCGTAACATCAAACAAATAACAATAAGTGTTATTTTCTTAATACTATTTTACTACTCTGATGCTGCAGTCAATATGTTTTCTTCAAGGAAGACAACAGCTCAACATATTTTATAAAAAGTGTTTAGACCCTTAACATTTGGATTAGCAGTGTAACATAAAAAAAGAAAACATTTAAAAACAAAACCCTTGTACTCTTTTCATATCACCATATTTTTGTGTGAGATTAACCATACAGAATGTAACCACTCAACATGCAGCTGAAACAATCAGTGTTCCCATGCAAGGAAGTGCTTCCAGAGGCACAGGTTGAAGAGAATGATGTTCCAGGCCTTTTTCTTCGAAAGTAAGGCTCCTCTGGAGGCAAGCAGCTCCATGCCTGACCTGCCGGCTGTAAGGGTGGAGCCAACGCTCATTCAGACCTTGAGACAAGCAGGATTGATCTACTATGGAGAGGGAGGAGTCTTGAGGGAGTTGCAGGACCCCGTCTGGCTTCCTCCACTGGACCCCTGGTACTGCAGGAGACGAGAGCAAAGCAGGAATCAATAATTGCGAATACGATTAAGTCCACTGGGTATTAAATCTTTCAGACATAGCCTCATTAAGGGCAAACATTAAAGTGGAAATGGAAGAGTGAACACATGAATACAACGTTCAATTTAATTTTATTCAATTCAGTTCAGTTCAATTTATTTTGTGGCTTTTACAATGCTAAGTTGTCACAAAGCAACTTTACAGAAAGTCCAGAAAATGTATGCTAGATAGTGCTTAAATCCCACTGACCAACTGAGTCTAACTTATTGCTGGTGTAGCATAACCTCATATTTCCAATATGGAAACAGTACAAAAGAAGGAAGAAACATTCTCACTTTTTCATTCAAGTTACAATAAGGTAAGATGATTTCATTCGAAGCAATTTTGGGCCATTTCAGTGATCAAAATGAGAAAAAATGGGAGCTTTAAGCTTTTAGATAGTTGGCCCAAAATAAGGTTCTCTAGAGCACAAATGGTTCCCAGCCCTGGTCCTGGGGATTCCTTGCCCTGTACATTTTAGGGATTTGCCTGCTTCAACACAAAATACCCAATAATCAGCTAATTAATAAGGCCTTCCTGAGATAAAGTGGGATTTTCATAGCAGATAAAACACAAAAAATGTACAGGACTAGTACCAGAACTGGAAATCACTACTATAAAGGTGTATTATATGTATAAAAAAGTTTCAGATGTGGCCTCATTAAAGGAAGAATTGCAAAATTGAAATTCAATGAAGCTACTTGCAAAATAGCAGATGGAGCTATAATGATATGTGAGATCTGCACCAAAAATGTCCAAAAGGTTATAGAAACCTTCCAATCCCTTTTTTCTTTTTTTGTGAAAATGACCGTATCGGCACTTTGTCCCTGCCTTGATGCATGGAATCCTTATGTTCTTCTGGGAGGGCTTTACATGAGATTTTAGAAAATTGCTTTGCACTCCGTTATAAGAGCATTAGTAAGGTACTGGTTGATTAGATCTGGATCACACTAGCACCACTCCCAACTTTGAAGGTATCTGAAGGTGCTCTGTCAGTCCAGCATTGCCATGATCCAATGCTGGGTAGCTTTTTAATTTTTCTAGCCGACCCCTGGAAATGGGTTTGGTAAAATATGGCTCATGTGGCTGCTCCAGGGCAAGCCAATTCTACTGTTACGAGCTTTTCAATAGAGATCATACAAGCTGTGTGCGCAAATGTAAACTCCTTAAAAAAGCAGAAATCAATTAAGAATTAAAAGAGGTGTCTGGATACTTTTGGACATGAGTATAAATATCTTGAGCTCTCAAGTTTGAGGTTGAAAGTGGATTCTGAGCTAAGAGTTCATAACTGCTTCTGTGTTTAGAAAAGCCAAGCAGTGCTTGGATCACACAATGCACTTTTTGCCACCCCAGCCTGCAAAACCATCTGCTGTGAGAGAAACAATTTGTTCCTTCTCCCCGCAGTGCAACATAAGAGCCCAGAATAGATTTATTAGTATATAATGCTCCAGACATGTCCGTAAACAAACAGGAAACGAAGAGGTTCGTCTGTTCTGTACTTAGGGTCAGCGTTACTTTTTCTTTTTTGCCATTTCTCCTAAACGAATGTCTCTCTTTTTTTTCTTTTGCTTTTTATCAAGAAGTAATTGTGTTCTTGTGAATCTAAAAATGTAAGTCAGAGGTAATACTATTTCAGTAGCATGGAGGGAGGGAAGAAAAAGAGAGAAAACGAATGCACACAATGCAAACTCATGGCATTTTGAATATGAGTTTAGCAGAAGATAAATGTGGCCTGTGGAGGCATTATAACCTTGAATCAAATGGCATGGGATGAAAACTGCTAAATAATAAATGAGCTCTCTTTACAGTTCAGACCGTGGTTTGAAAGCACATGAGCAATGAGTAACCCAGACACAAACAGCACTGGTGTCCGCTTTCTCTCCTTCTTTTTCTACTTTTTATTCTCTCTCTCTGTTTCTTGCTTTACTTTATTTATGTCAACCCCCTTCTCTCTCAGTCTTCACTCACTCGCTCCATCTATTTCTTATTCACCATCTGCTAATCTCTACCTCCCTTTTTCTCTCTCTCTAACCCTCTCTTTCTGCCTCCCCATTTGCTTCTCCCCTTCCCTCTTTCTCTTATCTTTCACCATCCCACACTGTCTGTCTGTCTCTCTCTCTCTCTTCTTCCATCTGTCAATTTTCATTTAGCCTTTTTTCATTCTTTCTTTCTTTCTTTTTGTCTTGCTTCTTTTCTTTCGTCTCCCTCTTGCCTTTTTGCCTCCAAACGTCTTCTATTCTCTCTCTCTCTCTCTCTCTCTCTCTCTCTCTCTCTCTTTCTCTCTTTCTCTCTCTCTCTCTCTCTTTCTCTCTCT
>JBBPDA010000037.1:2004503-2015823 GCA_037974385.1 Arnoldichthys spilopterus
GTGTGTGTGTGTGTGTGTGTGTGTGTGTGTGTGTGTGTGTGTGTGTGTGTGTGTGTGTGTGTGTGTGTGTATATGTAATTTGTCTTTTAATTTTTATTTTCTGGATCTAAATCTTGCTGAATTTGTTTTTCTGCAACT
Source organism: Arnoldichthys spilopterus (assembly GCA_037974385.1). NCBI lineage: Eukaryota > Metazoa > Chordata > Actinopteri > Characiformes > Lepidarchidae > Arnoldichthys > Arnoldichthys spilopterus. The sequence continues at coordinate 2,004,642 of JBBPDA010000037.1, forward strand.
GTGCTGAACTCTCAGGAAGGATGTGACTGATCCATGGATTCAGTGATTAGAAGAGTCACACACTGCACACCTCATGATGAAGCGCCATTTTTGTACCCACACATAAGAAAAGTTTACCTTTAGGTGTATGTCTCTGTTGTGTAGTGTGTTGTGTAATGGTTACAGTTATGATCAGTGAAGAGGCTAACCCTCAGTTTGTTGTGGAAGAAATCAGTTTGATGCTGTGTGCAAAACTGCTGAAAACTGCTGGAGTGTACCATTCACTCCTCAGTCCATACAGTTCATATATGTAAACTGGGCAGCAGAAACAGACCGATTGTAATGTATCCTATACCTTCCTGTTCAGTTTACAGTAGTTTAGCCCTGTCTGCAACATTAAAGTTGTAAGGAGGGTTGCAGTCCCTTTTATGAATAAGCCGTAAGATAGAGCTTCTTTCAGAATAGAGGTTTATTTTCATACAGTCAGTTTTATAATTACTGGCACCCTTGATGAAGAGGTACAAAAATGTTGTAGATGACTAACTCAAAAATCAAAAATATCAAAAATCAAAAATATTTTTAACCATTATATGTGTGTCACAGTTATTGACACTTCTAGAACTGAAGCATAGTCCTCCTTATCCAAATAAGTGTTTTAGGAACTCTTAAGTGTTCAGTGGTCTTCCATTTCAGTACTTCTTATTTCACTGGGGTGTAAATATAAGGGGACACAGACGACAAATTCCCGTATTTATTCATCAACATAGAGGAAATTATAGAATGAAAAAGCATAAATGTAAAGAGACAGAAGACATTCATAGAACAGCCAGCGGCTATATAAGTATGGCTACATGCTTTGCCTGAAAATGTCCAGATCCATTGTAAGGGCAATAATTAGGAAGTTTAAAATAACCCACACTGATATGACCCGGCCTTGAAGAGGACACATGCTTATTTGAAAACCTGTGCGTGAGCTGAAGACGTTAAGGACTAGTCAAGAAAAGAAGACCTGGAACCTTGGAAGATTTGGAGAGATCCTGTATTGAGGTCAGATTACTTTCACTGTATTCTCCAATCTCTTTGGCTTTGTAGGAGAAGACACATGGCTGCTGTCAAAGGGAGTTTGCTTACATACATGTAATATATGTAGAAGGGGCAATAACCAATATGTGTGGTTTTGTTAAAAATAATTGAAAGTTTTTTTTTTCTTGGATCACATTTAATTGTAGATTAGATTTCTCTCCTGTTTTCAGTGTGAAACTGAGCTATTTAGCCACATTTATAATATTTTATACTATTTATTACTAATTATGGAACTGACTGGGTTACTTTTTTAAAAAGTGAAAATAATAATAAAACATGCTTGAAAAATGTAAGATATTGTTCTTTAAAGACCTTTGAATGACCTTCATGGATTGCGTTGAAGCCCATTATTATAAAAAAAATAATCATTTCTTTTACTTCCCAAATTTCTCCACACTCGGTTGTTCTTTTTTAAAATTTTGACATCATATATGCCCCTCCCACCTCATCAAGGTGACTTGCTAAGGACACAGCCATTGTTCTTTGTTAGGCTGTGCTCTTTTCCTTCTTAATAGCCAAAGAAATGGCTCATGCTGAAAGAGGAGGCCAGGCTCGCGAAGTGAGTTTGGGAAAGGCACGTGGTGGAGTTGAGCATGACTTTGTCTCTCAGTTTCTCCAAGGTAATGGGTAGAACAGGGTGGCAGTCTTCTCTGCCCAGGGTGAAATAAGATGATAATAAGAGAAAGGAAAGCTATTACTGTCGCTGGGCTTTCATTATGCAAATGATATTAAAACAGGCCGCATGGATGGCCCCTGGCTACAGGCTAATCTCCATGCAGTGATTACAATGTGTCAAACTTAGTCATTTTGATTATGACATGTTAATTACATGCCATGTTTTCACCTGCACAGCTGATAGGTGCACTATAAAACAAAAAAGGAGACAGATCAAGACAAATATCGTTTTTGGAGATAAAAACACAATTAATTGTTAATTAATCAATTAAGTGCAGGAACTCTGTGATGTAAGAGGTCTTTGAAGTGTTTTTTTCTTCTTCAGTAGTGCATTTCACTGGCGTCAGACAAACATTGCTTCAGAAATTATCCTCTAATCACTTCCCTACATGTGAATACCTTTTTTTAAAGTATTATACATTTGTTAAATAGTTTAGATTGTTAATTAGATATTTTTAATGAAGATGTTTTTGGTTAATAAGTATATCACAAAATATAAAATGTTTATATTTAAACATAATAAACGTTATCATATCTAGATATAATAAACACATACATATATCATATTTATTTATATGTCTTAATTATTTAATCACTATTAAAAGGTTAAATATTCATAATTCATAATTCATAAAAGGTTAAATAATTGAATGTTTTTAATTGGTTAAAATAGTTTTCTGTCAAAACTTTGTTAACACTGTAATCCTGGCTTGGAGCTCAATGTAAATTACATTGTCCCATTAACAGTCTTTAAAACTAAGTTCTAAATAATTTATATTCCACTTTGAGTCATTTAGGTGAGTACACATGGCACAAGTCCTGACAGTCGGTTTCTTTTCCCCCAACTCCAGTGGTGGTGGTGGAACACCCCGCCCTGCTTCCATTCAAACTATTACGAGCTGTAGAGACCCATTGTGTTTATGCATCTGTAGATGGAGATGCCAATTCTAATGGAGGCCTCTCTCATTTGAATGAAGTGGTTAGGGCTAGCTGAGTGTTCTTCAGCCCAGTATGAGCTGTGACGTTGCAACCCATCTACTCCGCTGATTGTTTATGTGCTTTATGCCACAAATCCTCAGGGGTTCATAAATATTGATTGGAGGCAGAAAATGGATGGAATCCTTGTAGCAGGTTCAGGCCCAGGGAATACACTCCATTTTTCTGACGAGTCCAAGACCGCACACAATGGGACTCATGCTTCAAAAATTGTTTTTGATGTTGATTTTTTATTTTTTTGCAGCCACTTTTCTTCCTTTCATTTTTATTTTTCCTTTCTTTTGTCTTTGCCACTTCTGACACTGTCAGGAATTGCATGGTGATGCATGGAGGCAAATTGTGTGTGTGCCTGAGTGTGTGTGAATATGTAAGTATGTTTGTGTGTTTCCTATTTTGCTAAACAGTTTTTTTGCTTGTTGGGTTGCCAGATTCATGTCTTGTAGACACATTTTAATTGTTGATAAAAAACAAAATGAGGTGTGTTTAATTAGGATTTCCTGTAATGTTGAAGTGCTTTTGAGAACTATGTGGATGTATATTTTACTGTTTTTCTTTACACAAATGCTAATGAATTATTGTGTTACTCTGGTCTCCTTTTGTCAGTGAAATAATAAGCATTTATTGTCTATATGGAAGAATGTTTCATAGGTTTTCAGTAGTTGGCCTCTGCATTTTCTTCTAGGAAGTGGCTGGTTGCTCCATTTTGAGAAATCCAGCAGAAATCCCACTGGGCCTGTTTTTCGCCTTTTGTTTATGAACCACTTTATGCATTTAAAACCACAAAATGTGCTTTTAAACAAGGCTTTAAGTGTTCTGTAATGGGAGTGAGCGGGACTTGTTAAAAGGTACTAATGTTAATTTTTAATTTTTTTAATTTTAGGTAATTTCCCTTTCCCTTCACTTTTTCTTCTCTCTCTTTCCCTCACTGACAAGAAATTCTCAATAATGATCGTTAGAATAAATATCATGTAAATGTAACTGCACCTTAAATCAATGGGAATCAATGAGTGTTTATAAAGTATATAGATGAACTGATTCAATGTCAATAGCAATAAACATGATGGGTGATGGTGGTTATCCTTTGAAAATAGAGCAACAAGAAAAATGACAAACATAAAATGATCAAAACTAAATAATAATAAGAAAATTGGAAAAATAAGGGAAAAATAATCAACAGTTTGTTGTTTTTTAATAGATTTTGTTGCTACACCTTTGGGTGTATTTTAATTAACTGGTCTTGTTTTTGACAGTTTTTTTCTTTATTGCTGTATTATTAAATAGATAAAAGAAACAAATGAAAATACATTTTAATCTCACTAATGCACAGCAACATTTCTGCTAAGATATTATTTTGGTATATCATTTTAGGACAAAAACCCTCCTTTCCCCCATGTTCTTTATATGCTAATTTCTACAGACAGTTTGCTTGACCCAACAAGGCACTGTCAACTTTAGTTTAGAAAGACAGGCATCCCTAAAATCTCTCCCTTCATAAACAAAGCCTGCAATTTTCTGCCCAAAGAAAAGTAGTTGAGAGGGGAAAAAGAGGGACAACAACAACTTATTCAGTACCTGTCACCTCGTGTTAATAAATAAGAATCTCTTTTTCGGAGGGACGGTGTTGTCTGCCTGGCCGGCCGGGGTAAGGTGGGGTGCGTGCTCTCTAGATTAAACATCTTGTCTGGTAAGGCAGCCTCCTAATGAATAGCAATAGAGATTCACTGTGTTTTAATGAACAAGACACTGCTTTTTACAGAGCGCAATTTATTGGGCCAATTCCCCCTGTCCGTCAGAGCGAGGCCCGTGCAGCGGCCCCCCTGCCCTCCTCGCTGCCTCTCCTTGTCAGAGGGAGGGTGGGGGAAATTGGGCGAGTGGCTGGGAAAAAGGGCCAGGGCCTCTGACTCAATTTACCTGCTGACATCTCTGATCTCGCGCACAAGATCAGTAAGCAATCCTGGCAATGAGATGCATGGAAATTAATTACTCCGCTTGTGACCCCAACACACACAGACACACATATGTGGCGTGTCAGCCCACCCCCTCTGGGCCGGTGGATCAGTTTACATACGCTTAATAACAGGGCAGGGTGTCGCTGGCTGTGTACACATACAGACAATGTCTGAGTGAATGTGACATGCTGGTCCACCCACTTACACTCCCACCAGCCCCTGGGTCACTCGCTCTGGGAGACTGAAGAGATGACCCAGGCTGGCCCATTTACCCTATTGCTGAACAGTATATACTATAAAAATGGAACTTATGGGAAAATGGAAACTGAAAGACAGCAATTTAGGGGACCTGGCATTGTTTTCATGCACAGTCCCCCGACACATTTAGTGCACATATTCTGAGAAGTGTAAAAACTAGGGCTCCAACAATATGAAAATTTTGATCATTATTTTAAGGGGCTAAAAATTGTGATAAGCAATAATATAAGCAGATAGAATTTCATAATTTAGATTTTTTTGTATTATAACACTTTAAGTTAAACTACTTATTTTAGTGGTATGTTACAATAAAAGATTAGCTGCTACATATGAGTGGTTAATAAGTAGGAATTTTGACAAAATCTTAATATAGGCCCCTGTGTCGGCTGATACAATTAACCGGTTGACATCGGTTGGACCCTCTTAAAAAGCAATATCATTAGAACTGATCCCAGCACTTTAAATTCGTTAGTATTCATTCAGTAAGTATTCGTTTTCTTTTTAGGATTTGGGAAGCTTACTCTTTTTTCTTTAAAACAAAAAATCTGTAGCATGAGTTTCAGTATATTTAATCAGCAAAGGATGGGAGCACATTTAATAAATATAAGAAAAATATGTTGTGCAGAATGTACAAGTAGAGGCTGGTATTACCATGGAAGCATCATGTCAGATATGCAAGTACAGCAGAACTTCTCCAACTACCATTAGGCTCTGGTAAGAATGCTAAAACTGGGGAGTTCTGGCTGTGGTGGAGGAAGGGGCACTTCCAGACAGTTTAGTCTGACATAAGGATAAAGTTAATTTTAAGACAAACTAAAACTGGGCTGGGAATAAAACAATAATTATAATTTGCTACATCCAGACACGTGGCTCATAAATGTTATTCCCTCCTGCTGCTGAAACAGCTCTGACTGTGGTGCATTGCGTGTTCTGACACCTTTCATATCAGAGTAATCAAGAAAATTTTTGTGCAACAGGAGTTCCTCTTTGGAATCAGCCAGACAGGGAAGCTTTCACTCCGTACATCCATCAGTGAGCCTTGGGTGCCCATGACCCTGTCGCCAATTCACCAGTTGTCCTTCCTTGGATCACTTTTGGTAGGAACTACTGTAGAACACTGGACTACTGGAACATTCCACAAGACCTGCTGTTTTGGAGATGCTCTGATTCTACCCAGGGATCTTCAAAGTGGCTCAAATCCTTACACTCACCCCTTTTTCCTGCTTCCAACACATCAGCTTTGAGAACTGACTGTTCACTTTCTGCTTTATATATTCATCCCCCCTGACAGGTGCCATTGTACTGAAACGGTTAGATAGCGAATGTTATTCATTTATCCTGTCAGTGTTAGGAGTTAATGTTAATGTTATGGCTAATCAGTGTACTACTGGATATATTTTGAAGTAAAGCAGCATATAAATGTAAAATTATGGTTTATTATGAAGCATTATTGTGTTTGTTGTTTTTTTATTTTGTATCAGTATTCTTTGGCCACCCCCTGCCTCTTTGGAGACACCAGCTCTTTTTTATGATTAAGAGTTTTAAGGTTTTATTTTGAAAACAAGCTTTCCACCAACAAGCATTCAAAGCTTGTAAAATGCTGTTCGTGCCCCAAATGTCAGCATAAAACATCACATTTAATCATTTGTGCAAAATATTAAGGCAGAAACAGTAAAGGGGGAAATAGTAATGAGAAAAGCAAAGATGGACTATTATATAGTGGATTGAATTCATACAGCATTACATTCATTTATATATGAAGTTTGATATCTGCCATTATAATGGTGAAAATGTAATAATGTGTTCTTAATTCTTAAAGCTTTTCTCTACTTCTCATGGGGTCCAGCCTTTTTAGTTGTAATATGTACTTTTAGTTTAATTGAATGTGCAGTTTTGATGTTGCAACATATGGCTCACGGATTAACCATGTTATTATGTTTCAAATGAAAGGTTGAAGCGCTGGAGGAAATTGCGTTCCTAAAGAGGATGGAGCACTGCCAGGGTATGATACTGTACGTCATAGAGTGTCATTAAAAACGCTCTCCAAATGGAAATTTACCACCCTTTGTTGACCTTGAGCTGTGCCGTAGACATTAGGTCACGTGACTGACAGTGCTGCACACATCTGCGATCACATTCTTTGACACACACTCTGTTTAATTATTCACTTTCCTCACACTATTTAGGTGTGTGTGTGCATGACTAACAAAAGGATTCCTATGATCTAAAGTTCTAAGTTCAGTGATTATGAACTGGTTTAAGCCAATTATGTAGTGCAGAGCTAGCTGTTGGCTAACAGGCTGCTAGCATTGTTGTTCACTTGCTTTTTTAGTGTGTTACAGACTGATTTACCTGCTGAAGGCCCCTCATAGATGATTCTGACAGGCAACCTGAGAGAGTTCATCGTTACTTATTCATCGGCCAGACATCAGGTCAGCTCTGTGTTCACATTACATGCCGACACTCAGCTAGCAAGGCCGCGGTAAACACCGTCTGCGTCTGTCATCACCGCAAAGAAACCCGCAGCCTTGGTACACTTGGTGCCGCCATCTTTCCAGTCACTGCCATCCAAATAACTTAGGCCTTAGGTCAATCTTAGGTCGTCACACTCAAAGCTCTGCCATCCTGTTGCCTGCTGGCGATCAAAAGACAGCCGTTCATCTCTCACCTACATGGATGGCTTACTTCTTGCACACATTACAAATAGCAACCTTTCAAACACTGCCTGTCAAAAGACCGTCTTCCATCATTCTGAAGACTGTCATCCAACTACGACATGTCTGATAGCGGAAGATCTAGTTTCAACTGCTGCTGGCATCAGGTTTTAGCATGGCATGTGAGAATGTGGACAAGAAAGAGAAGGAAAGGGAGAGTTTTACTATGTGGCTGGAGTGTAATTACAGTGCCACCTTGCTCTAAAATATCGCTTTCTCCAGTCATGAATTAGCCATTAACTTTGACTTCGAAAGAACCAGGTCCAGGAGGCAGTTGAGGAGGTCCGGCTTGGTTTCACTTTGGGTTTTGAGGGCAAAGGTCAACTAGTGAGGCGATTCATCTGAGATGGAATTTGATGTCACTTTAAATGTAATGTTACATTTTATGGACTAAGCATCATTCAAGTGGAAAAATGAGAGACTGTTTTTAGATTATAGATTTGTTTAACAACCAAAGGGGGGCATTGAGCACAATGGTCTGGGCAGTAAGTGTTTATTTTTATTGCTAAAAGTGTTTTCCCTACTAATAAATAGGACATGCCACTCTGCTTGGATAAAATACGAATATTAGGTTGGTGCAGACAGACATGGGTTTCCTAGCATTTAGTTTTAATGAAATTTGATTGTGATTGAATTGTGATTGTTTTGACCACTTTGCTGTTTATTATGAGAAAACCTGTGAGACCTTCAACTTCTGGATGTCATTCTTCAAGTGCTAGTAATCAAAAGCCTATGACTATTGAATGTCTCGAAAAAAAGTATAGAAAAGGTCGAACCTGGCCTATAAGTATATGTAGTGTATCCACTGTTTTTTTAAAAAAAAAAAAAATTATATTATTTTATTTCTGCAGTTCTAAAAACTAAAACATCTTGTCACTTTTTACTGCACTGGTGTATATTTGTCTATTTTTTTTTTAGAAAAACACAGAAAGAACAACATTCTTGAATGGCCCAAGACTTTTAAACAGGAAAGTAAGGTCCTGCAAGAAGGTCCAGTATAAACCTGACAATATCCACCTGTGTGTGTGTGCGTGAGTGCGAAGGCCTATGTTCCGATGAGATTCCCCTGGCTAGCAGTGCTCTGCTCACATTGTGATGCTGTAACATGAAGCAATTAACCTAACAGCAAGTTCCCCCCACCCCTTCCTCCTCCACCGGCGAGGGACCTGGGGTTAATTGGCAGCTTGGCTTAGACAATTTGCTGGAATCTGAGGATGGGTGGAAGGGGCCACACTATGCTTTGTAGGAATCCATGAGGCACACGTACATCACACACATCCCCCTGGAATGAAGGCTCTGTAGATGACGTCCTGCCAAGCAACAATTTACCTCGAATTCCATTTTAAACATGTGGCACAAGGACAACTTGTTTCTATCCTGCCTTGAAAATTAACTGTGATATTCTGTGGTTAGGTGTGAGGCTGCTTTTACTGGTCAATGTTTTATTGTTTTTAGTCAGATAGCGTTTTTTAGCTGACCTCATGTCACCAAAACAGAACTTCTGAATGTAGTACTGTGTTTTCTGATGATCTGACCCCTTTCGATCATACCCAGCATTAACATTTTGGGAAACAGGAGCTCCTCATTGGGATAAGATCAGATAGGCTAGCCTTCCCTCCTCACATGCATCAATGAGAACTGGATTTCCATGACTCTGTCTCTGATTTACCAGTTGTCCTTCCTTGGGTCACTTTTGCTCTGAAATACTCCACAAGACTGGCTACTTTGGAGAAGCTCTAACCCTAGCCATCACAACAAGGCCCTTGTCAAAATGGCATTTTTCCTGCTTCCAATCTCAGCCAGAATTAAATACAAGATTTCTCTGCTTACCCACCAGTGCATCTACGGAAACGCTCCTCTGTACCTAAAAGAAATTCTTACCCTTCCAACCTCAACACGATCCCTCCGCTCTACAAACTCAAACTGTCTCCTCCTCCCTAGAACTAGACTCAGTACCATGGGTGATCGGGCTTTTTGCTCTGTTGCTCCACGCCTTTGGAATGCCCTCCCTGATCATCTGAGGGCACCACAGTCTACTGAGACTTTTAAAAAAGGACTAAAAACATTTCTTTTTAGTCAAGCTTGTTGTTTTAAGATGTGTTTTACTAGTCAACTTGTCTTTTTAATGTTGCTTTTACCATGTAGCACTTTGAGATTGTGCCAAATGTAAAGTGCATTACAAATTAAATGTATTATTATTATTATTATTATTATTATTACATCTAATTCAAGATCTGACTGTTCGTGTGCTGCCTAATATATCCCAGCCTATGACAGCCTGGAATATATTGAGCAGCAATAAATATAAAGGCTATTTATTCTAGACCCCCCCAACAAACAGAAGTACATATTCATGTTTTCTGCATTCATTCTATTAAAACTAATGGAAACAAATGTCACATTAACATCCACTTATCCACATAGGACCGTTTCAACATCAGTTCTATTGGCTATATGTTGAAGTAATATTAAACAGACTGACTGACTGACTGATGTGGAATAATGTGAAAGCAGCAATGTTGTCTATTTAATGTGTAATGCCAGTTTTTATTCACATAACCTACTTTTGATTGTGCCTTTACTACTACTACTACACATTGAATAGCTGAGCTGAACAGATGCCTTTTCAGCCTACTCATTTTCAGCACATGTAGTTGATGATCACCGTTCATGTACAATTGCTCGAACATGAACCTCTCCCCTCTCGCTCATCAGTCATCTACAGCACTTGCTGTCAGAGCTAATCTGTGCTCGGTGAAACAGATGACTGTTAAAGCAGTGTATTTAACTGTGACTAATTGCTGTTTAATGGATTTAGGTGGCTTGTACTGGGCCTCTGCTTGCTGATTCTTGCTACAGAGATTAATACCAATGTTTAGTTTGCACACTGAGGGCATAACACAGGTCTGCTGCAGGTCCAAATGTGTTTTTGTTTCCCTGTGGATTAAGATCATTAAAATGTTCTTCAAATAATTTCTAGGGTTCCAAAAACTACAGAAAATGCACATAAAGACGATTATACAATTGTAAAACCTAATTTTTGGCAAAACCTTTTTTTTGTTGTTGACATTTTAACAATTTTATTTTTTGTAAATATGAGGATCTCTGTAGACCACCATGCATGAAACTGTGGTTTATGTCTTTTATTCTTTCTATAACTACATAAAGTGTGTATGAGGCTTCCTTTATTGGCGGATGCATTGTTTTTTTTTTTGGAACAGAATACATATCAGATAGCACTTATTGATTTGTTTAATAGGAGTAATAATGTAGTGTGAATGGTGTGTGAGCTTTATTCCTGTTCTTGTGTTTTGTTGTTCAAAATGTAAGTTTATTTTGTTTATGTAAGATTATTTTATTTACATATCAAATAACTGCATTAATGAAACTGTGCTGTTAATGGAAAGAGCAGATAAATCGGCTGAATTAGCCATCAGTCTTTTTACATGTGTCTCTTTTTCACTTTTTTTGTATTGACCTTGAAAGGTCAGCTATTACTAGTCCTTAAAATAAGCTATTGTTAATTGA
>JBBPDA010000037.1:2047276-2067595 GCA_037974385.1 Arnoldichthys spilopterus
CTATCTATCTGTCTATCCATCTATCTATCTATCTATCTATCTATCTATCTATCTATCTATCTATCTATCTATCTATCTATCTATCCCTCCCAAACACACCTGAATCTGACTGATTAGTCATGTGATTTGCTCCTTTGAATGAGAACATAAATTGTTCTTAAATGTACAAATGAACTTTTTGATGTGTTTATGCCTTCCCCGGTAGGCTTACAGGTGTAATCGTCCCTCTAGTATAAAGGTTAAATCCCTCACAGGTATGTAATGTGTTTAGGCTGAGTGAAGTGGTCAGTCTAGTGCTCTAGTAAGTAAAACAATAAGCTATTAAACTGTGATTTTCTCAGCTTTATTAAAGGTGAGAACAAAACACCGTTTCATTACCCATTTATTTGCTATAATTCACTTTTATGTGTTTGCTGTTGACTTAATGGGCCTCTGATAAATATGAGTGTCAACCTGATGGGTGAGGACAATAGTAGGAGATGTCAAGTGCTGAAGGTTCTCCTCCACTTGGTTTACTTAATCATAGTGGAGCCTTGGAGCCTCTGAACATAAGTTGAACAAGGCTACATGACATTTAGCTTTCATACTGTCCTCAGTTACCTTTGATTTACTGAGTATGAGCTTTAATATGAACATAGTTCTGTTTAAAGATGTTGGTACTCTTTGCATCTTCACTGGTCTAGACAGTGTAGTTAGGTCACAGCTAACATCTAACATCTAAAAGTAAGCTCTAGCTTAACTAGATCTTACTTAGAGCAGATGATGATTAGACAACACTGACATGTCTGCTTTCAGACATGAAGCACACAGCAGGAGATTAACTATGTCAGACACATTCTTACCTACTGCAAATACTCTGTCTTATTTAGGTAAGAAGTGGTGTCCGGGTAGATTGTGCAGAAGGCAGGACATGACATGATCACATAGGCAGTTTGCAATTTAGTCCTAAACAGCTGAGTCTCTTACTGTTTTTTGAAGATGAGATTTATTAAGATGATGTTGACATTGTCCCTTAAAGAAGTTCATTAATCTCATCATCTCTCCATTTTTATTAGTACCTGCATCTACATTTTCATTGGTATGTTTGTTTAAATGATCTTTCTTCACCCTCGAATGTATGCTTTCTTCTGGTGTTGCACTAGTCACACAACAATGTCAACGCATCCACTCCCTCACTGTGAATTCTGCAGAAAATGACCTGAGTTCAGTATTGTTCAGTAATGCTGAGATAAATAACTGATCATCACACTGTCTACTCAGGCTTTAGCAGGAACTTCAGTCTTTGTAAAGAAGATGCTTATTGACTTCCTTTTTAGCTAAGCTGTCCATTCTAACTTATTAAACAAGTTGAATCAGGTGTTTTCCTGCTTGTTTGGAATGAATAGATTTTGTGATTTTGAAATTGTTAATAAATACAGAGGGACAGATGTTTGTTTTTGGTTTAGTGTGGGTAAGTATACTAAAAGCACTCTGTTGGCTCAGTTTATTGGTTATTGGTTATGTTCCTCACATCTCTTCCTAGGTGAGTTTTGTTGACAGTTGTATCCCTTCCTTAGCCATCTACACTAATTCAGAATATTCTTGTAGGGTTAAAAATGACCTTCACCCTGCCCTTTTGCCCTTGTGTGTTGTTTGTAACCTTGTCTTTCCACAACTTTCCAAATCCCTCCTAAGTACTATTGAGTTTGGCTCAGTGTTTGTGGAATCTCTGTTAGTATTAGTGTTTGTATGGACTTTGTGTTTTTTTTTTGTGTTTATAATAAATTTATTTAATTTATAATTTTTCAAATTAAACATTGGTCTATTATGTTACATTTTGTGCCAGTTTACAAAAGCTATTGTTCTGCCACATTGTGCCTACCAACATCCTTGGTAAACTCATTTTAATGAACGTCCTCTTGCAGTTTATGGCCTTACTTTAAAATTGGCACTTTTAAAGAACCAGATTTGGAGATTTGTGCTGGACTGTCTGACCGCAAACGCTCAGGAGGAGTTCATCTTGTACATCTTGTGCCTCCAATGTAGGCCACACTAACAAGCAATAAGGCAGGGAGTTGAGGGAAGTCACTGGTGAATACTAGAAAGGAAGACAAATAATTAAGCAATTTTTTCACCGAACATTGGAGTGTTCAGTAGCCTGAGGCGGTAAAATGCGATTAATAAAAGCGGGTTAGAACCCTAAAAGATCAGAAGAATGCCAGCGTTCATAATTGAGCAAACATGGATGGCCCAGATAGCAGTGCAGAAAATATGTACTCACCGGGGAGAACTTAATAGAGGAAACAAGACACAAATCTGCCAACACTCACACTGGATATGCTGAGGCCTCAAAAACTGTAAAATGATGTCACCTTCACTGAGATGTCTCCCACTGTACATCCTGTTCAAATAAGACTAATCTACAGCAACATTGGCCTTAATGAAACTGTCATGATCAGAATCAGAGTCAAATGTTGGGTGAAATGTTGGACTGTTGGAATATACACAAATCACTCACAACATTAACAATTGACTGGTAAAGTGAATAACACTGACTATATATATTTATTCTATACAATGGCACCTGTCAGGGGGTGGGATATCAGAGAACAATTGAACAGTCAGCTCATGAAGTTGATATGCTGAAAGCAGGGTGAGCATAACAATTGGAGCCACTTCACCACTGAGCATCTCCAAAACAGCAGGTCTTATGGAGTGTTCCATGTATGCAGTAGTTAGTACCTACCAAAATGTGATCCAGGGATGGATAAGGGTGAAAGGGTCATGGACACCCAAGGTTCGCTGATGCATGTGGGGAGTGAAGGCAAGCCTGCCTGGTTTGATCCAACAGAAGAGCTACTCTGGTGTATAGAGTGAACACTGACTCTGATAGAAAGAGGTCAGAACACAGTGCACCACAGTCAGAGCTGTTACAGCACCATGAGGGGGACATACTCAATGTTAGGTAGGTGGTAATAATGTTAAGGCTGATGGCTATGTGTTCAGTAACTGCCGGACCTTCTTCTTTACAAGAACAGATTTTGGAGGAATTTTCTGCATTGCTCAACTTCATTTCTGTCTGCCACATCTGCAGTGTATGGTTGATTAATGCAATAAATAATTTAAAATAAAAAATACCCGTAAGCACAAGGAACAAGTGAGGAGGTGCTGAGCAAATCCTCACTGTATGTGTGTATGTCGATAGGTTTTGTTTCCTTTTGTCATAGTACTGTGTGCGGCAATCAACAGTACAATGTAGGTTAGGCAGATTACATTGAAAAACTCAAGAGTGTTCTTCTTTTTGGGGTGATTTTTTCTACCTGGTTTTTCTCTCAAGTTTATTTTTGTTTGACAGCTGATTACATCAACTAGCTCCCTGTCACATGATGCTACCAACACTGGGAAGATGAAGGTGCATGCTTCTTCCAAGTCACATGAAACCCGACTGCATCTTTTCATGTTACTAATGCAACAATACGGGACAGCTCAACACACTTGAAGGAGAACACTAGCTTTCAGTTCTGTTCTGCCAGCTGACAGACACCCTTGTTGGCTAGCATCATAATGCATGATGAGGGACAGCAGGAGTGTCCTACCTACCCAGAAAGACACAATCCAATTATGCTGTTTTGGACATACTGCCATGGACATGTGGCATAAGATTAACATTTTACCTTAAAAACATTACTGTATCAGATATACATGGTTTTCCAATGACAGTGATATTTTAAAACTTACCCTAGATCTGCTGTGTGCATTGACTTTGACCATTGATTCAGCTCTTATCTGAGCTCTGATCTGCGAACAGCTTTAATTACTGGCCCTTCCTCATAGACATGCTGTAATAATGGCATGAATCATTAGCAGTGTTAGTAAGTGAACAGACAGTGTTTTCCCAGAGCTGCCTGACAGGCTGACTCAACCAGAGAGAGACACAGAGAGAGAGAGACAGAGAGAGAGAGAGGGAAAGAGAGAGAGAGATGCTATTTGGGCTGCTGATTTATTAGACACTGTGGGTTGGCCAGATCCATGACCCCTGATCAGGACGGTGCATGCGGGCCCCTGGCTGCCCCTCCCTGGCCCGGCCTCCCAGCCTCCCATCACTCGCAGGGATATGAGTTGCCGTGCCGACCGGGGGCCCTTGTCCTTGGGTTTATAGGCTGGGAGTTGTCAAAAGGCCCCGGCTATAGTGAGCCTCCAAAATCAATTTCAATCAGCATGGAGCGCAATATTATCAAATGTCAAGCGCAAGCGGGTCCTGTGCTTTGAAAATTATCCTTGACAGCCTCTTGGTGACTTAATTAAGTGCGAAAAAAAGAGAAAAAGAAGCGGTGGGGGGAGGGGGGGAGTGAAAAAAAAAATCAAAATATCTCAATCGCCTGGTCTTTTTTGTGCTTGACTGGTTGTATTGACATCTTGTAGAATGATTGCCTCTATAGGGAATGGATAGAAGGAGAAGGAGGGAGGGAAAAAGGGATGGATGAAGGAAAAGGGGGTGGGTGGTTTATTGATGGGGTCTCTACTGGCCCTGGATTTTTTTATATTGAAATGATTCCTGACCAAATAAATCACATTTCGATTTGTTTTTAATTGCAGTAAATCGATAGTGGTCCTAAGATGGGCACTTGAGGAACTCCCAGCCACACAGGACTCAGAAAGTGTTGTGAACAGTGACCAGTAGAAAAGGAACCTAGGTTTCTTCAGTAATTATTCACAGACATGTATCCACAGCTGGTAAAGAACAAGGAGACTTATAAAGACCAGAAGTTTCTTCAAAAAACATAAAAATCATTGGGTTAGAACGAACAGAATCACCTGATAGTCATGTTTAAAATGTGGCATAACCATGATCTTAGTGGCCAAAGTGCAATCAATTAATCAATCAATCAATCAATCAATCAATCAATCAATCAATCAATCAATCAATCAATCAACCAATCAGTAAAAAAAATAAAAAAATAAAAAATTAAATAATAAAAATAAGCCCCCTGGATGAACCAAACCTTCACTGAAAAAATGACATTGTGTTTTTCTTGCTTACGGACCAAGTTGGCTACATTATTGCCATTTTTATATAATTTTTATCATAATGTATGTAGGCTGGCTAAACTATAATATTTATCATATATGATTTATTGAGTACACAACTGTAACAAATGTGTAGTTTTATAAAGCTTAGAGTATAAAAAATTCATTTTTCATCTTAAGACATATTAACTGGAGTGTGAGGTCACAAATGGACCTGAATTTTGTATTGAATTTAGATTACAAAAATAGAAAATATCAAATTTCAGTTGGATACCAACAATAATTTTAATGTAAAATATTCCAAAAAATAAATAAACATAATATTAATGAAAGAATGCTATGGATGGAAGCAGAAGAGGCATGGAGTGTGTGATTCAGTCAGGTTACCTGAGTTAGAGACATGTAAGCATGACTGCACCAATGACAGGCCCATGAAGAACTGCCACACACAGTAATTGACTCGTTGGCCGTCACACCATGTCATTTGTATAGACTAGAAAGTCAGCAGCTTCAGATCTAGTCAGTGACCAAAAGGTTAAACGAGTTGTTGCAGAGTTGTGCTTGGAAACAAAATGCCACATGGATGATCAACCAGACAGTAAAATAAAAACAGCACTCTACAAAATGACTTTAACTGTCCTTTAACTATGTCCCTGGTGGCATGTTTGTCTTAAAGTGCATATAGTTATTAATATTGTTATTGTATTAGTATTTTAGTATTTGCAAATTTATTAGTGCACAGATAAAAATTTGTTTTTTTTAATTTTACATCATTGCTGTGTTTTTATCAGTTTTATCATACAAACAAATGGAACATACAGACTCAAACTTGATGACAAAATATAAATGGAATGTAAATGTAATTTACCATGCAAATATGTAATTATGTAATTCTATAAGGAGGTAAAGCAAAATGACAATCAACAGTCATACACGTTTTTAAGACGAAGATGTTTTTATGTTTAGGGTAGGATCATGGCCATTAGTATGCATACAGGTGCTGTAGAGTTTGTTTGATGCCTTTACGGAAAGCTGCTCAGGTAAACTGTCAATAAATACTGACCCGTGTGGGCAAGCAGGAGGAGAGCATGGATTATCCAATATGCGGAGGAATTGATCACACTCATTTTACTGCAGAATCTGGTGCTTATGAATATGATCATAGATTTCTATGCTGTAATACAACTATAAAAATTATTCACTTCTCACAGTATTGTTGAAAGCAGCATGAATGTCACAGGACTGGAGTCTGGAAAATGGCATAAAATGAAATACAAATTCTTAAATAAAACTAATTCTTTAAGCCTGAACATCTCTTTCTGAAGTCAGACATCAGGGGGACAAGGGTTTGCCTTACAGCATTTGTATGTTTAATTTTATGTTTAATATTAAAATATATTTACCGGTGTTGACAGATGTTTTGTGGTTTAAAATATTTGTCATAATCCCAAAGCAGAACACAAAATAGCGGTGTATGTGTTTTGATTGTCATGGTCATAAAAGGGTGAGTTGAAACTTATTAGGCAGATTAATATTAATATGTACCATTACAGTTATGCATTTTTACATTCCATTGAATCCAAACACACTGTTTTAACTCATGCTTTATTTATTTATTTAATTCCTTTTTTTATTGTTTGTAAAAAGTTCAGAAAAGGTCCAAATAAACCCCTTTTCCTCTCTGAAAGTGAACAGTGTTCCTATAAACTTTACACAACTTAAGGCCATTGTTGTATATTCATATGCAAAAGTCTGAACGCTCCTCCTGGTCAAAAGACATTTATTCCTTTGTTGTCTGAACCACTTATCCTAGTCAATATCGCTGGGATACGAAACCAGAGCACTTGGAAAGATCCTACACACACACAGAAGGAACATACAAACTCCAAACCATTCTGCCCAGGACCAGTGAAACTACAGCACTACCCACTGAGCCACCATGCCTTCTTTTGTTTAATTTTCGTTTTTTTTTATGTATTCCACAAATAAAAACTGCATTAAGATATAGAGAAGTGTGATCTCTGCAGAGGACTTCTTCTTTTCATGTGGAAAGTCAACAAAATATGCAATTTGACTGGGGTGGCTAACATTCCGCACTTTTCAGTGTACCTCAGTGAAACCTGTACACTACCCTTTTATACTGACAGTGTCTTATTACCAGGGGCAGGTTGTCCATTGAAGCAATCAAATTAAATTATTTAATAATCATAACACTATTAATAATTCATAACCATTTCTTCAGCTTTCTCTATATTCAAGGGTCCTAATAGCCCCCTAGCCCACTTGACATATTTTGTCACTGTCAGAGTGCTTAATATCCTAAGCTGACCACCAGCCATCATTGATGGTCACATAATGCAGGTCTTTTTTTTGTAAATTTGATGCATAGTTTTGCTAGTTTTAGAACTGAATAAGAAATGCAATGAAAATGTATGTGTGCATGTGCATGTGTGTGTGTGTGTGTGTGCATGTGTGTGTGAGAGAGAGTGCAAAAAGCAAAAAGAGAGAGAATGAGAATGTTTGGAATATCTGGAGTTTCTGATTGTGAGATACCTTTGTTTCAACACTTTTGTGTACTGGAGAGAATGGTGTGTGTGTGAGAGAGAGACTCTTCACCCAGGGGTGCTCTGTGTAAATAAGCATGCTCCTTCTCCCACAGGCAAGCCACAACACTTATCCATCACCCGCTGCTTTAGGTCATCTCCAGAGAGAGAGAGAGTTTACAGTTGCCCCGCTCGCCCACAGCCATCATTTACTGAGTCCTGTTCCGAGTGTGTTTCAGGATGTTGTAACACTAGCTGGGGCCATCACTGAAACACACACACATGCACGCACTGGGTGAAGATAAACCTATAGCCAGGAGTGTGACTTGTGCAGATAGCTGTGGACAGTCATATTTCTCACACATAGTTGTAATGCATTTAGGCTGGATAATGCATTGGTGTCAACAGGAGGGTAGCTGCTTTCTAGAGCTGCACATTACTCTCTCTTTTACACCTTTGCGAAAGCCATGTTATGCCATGTATACTATAGATACAGATACATGTTGGTAACTAGAGAATGAGAGGTTACATGTGTTTGTTTGCCTTTGTGTCTGTGAAATTCACCACTGTTCACTATTCACATGTTCAACATTGGGCAGTGGAGACCTAATGGTTAGGACATTGCCCTTGTGAACTGAAGGTTGCAAGTTCATTTCCTGGCCCGGGGACTACCGAGGTACCCTTGAGCAACTACACCCGCTACACTGCTCTCTGGGTGCTATTGATAGCTGCCCACTGCTCCACATGTGCACCTGTGATGGCTTAAATGCAAGGGCCACATTTCGTTGGTGGTGCATGACAATGACAAATAGTCACCTTCACTTCCCATTTTCAACCACGTAAAACTACTGTTTTCAGATAAACATATAAACCGAATGCATTGTGCAATTCCATAACTGCAAAACAATTAGTAGAGAGCCATAAAAAAAATAAAGGTAGATGTGGCCAGTTTGCATTCAGGGAAGTGGTCTTAGGTTTGTGTGCAGCTGCTTGGCCATGGAAACCCATTTCATGAAGTTTCCAGAAGTCTGGAACCCTGTAATGAGTGACACAACACAGTGTATGCAATTTTTATACACTTCAGCAATTGAAAGCTCTGCTCAGTGAGTTTGCTTGATATACCACATCGTGCCACAGTTGTTGCTCTTTGATGCTTCCATTTTCACTTCTAGTACTTACAGTTGACAAGGGCAGATATAGCAGGTTACAAGTCACTTGACCAATTTGGAATCCTATCATAGTGCCATGTTTGAAGTCACTGGCAGAATTTGTCTATGGAGATTTTGGCAAAAGGGTGAATCTCAAATGGCTCCCTCCTCCCTATGTAGTGCACTAAGCATAGTTCATGATAATACTGGCTTCTGCACCCAGACTGTGCATTACATGCTGCATAACTACCTGTTCAAATAGCCATAGTTCTTCAACTTATGTTGTGGACTATACTTGTAAAAATAAGCTTGTCAAAAAAGGTTCTTCTTTGGTTCCCTAAATAACCAGACATTTTGTAAATGAGATGTGTGAAGTTAAAGAACCTTCAAACAGTGTAAAGGTTCTTGGATGAACCCTGACACAACAGCCTTTACATAAGGTTTTTGGCATCTTTTTAAGGGTATAGTGCAATGCACCATTTGCCATCTTTAGCTATTGTAATGAATGAGATGACTGGCCTGTTCTCAAATCAGCAATCAAGGGGGTGGGAAAAATGGCCAAAAATACTGGACTGTTAACTGTATGACTTATATAACTAGAAAAATAAACTTTCTGCCACCCAAACCTGATCTGACGGTGCCCTCACCACCTTGGCAGCCTTTTTACTTACAGCCCATAGTTACATAACATCGGTCATGTTGATTCGTTCCATTCTCATCTGTATTTAGGAGGGCTAAAGATGGGATCTGGGTGACTAAAGTGTTTTAGCCAGAGTGACAGAACTTAGAACTGATTATCATGTGTGTAAAGGCTTCATTCAGTCTGATTGTGCAGAAAATATGAATATTCAAAGGTTTGTTCTCATTTTTTTTACCTTATCGTATGCTGTTGAACATGACTGTGGTCAGAAGTTTCACCACTTAAGAGTTTATTTGATCTGAGTGTGTGTCTGTATCTCTGATGCTCTTCTCTAGTTCTTGTATGTGCTTCCAGTTCACTCCCAAACCACACACACACATGTATACACTCTCAAACAGCTCTAATGGATTAGTGCTGCATTATCCCTCTCGACGGTGCTTAAAAATTCATCAAGCCATTAGCCGGGTCATCATGAAGCTGTTTGCTATTGTCCAAAGGGTTAATTACCCCTCATATCTGCTAAAACCATGATTTAGACTCTTAAAGTCTAAAGTACTCAAATTAATTTGTTATTTTGGAGATTAATTGTTAAATATAGTAAAATTAAATAAAATAGTAGATTTTTCATCAGTGAAGTGTGCTGTAAGCTAAGGCCTTTGACCTGCTGCCTTGTTCTATGAATCCTGTGATGACCTCATTAAGACAGTACATGTTCTTATTAAAGTAAGTGACGGATTAGAACCAGGATGTCAGGCTTACTTACACAGTCACCCTCACTAGGGGCGCTGCTAGAAATCCTGGGTCCTATGAAAGAAAATAATATTAGGCCCCATTATTATATAAGGTTTTTTTTAGAGGGGCCTTTTTTTCAAAGGGGCCCCTGTCAATGCTGGGCCTTTGGATTCGTCTTGACCAGCCCCCTCCTTACAGTGGCCCTGACCCTGATCCACACAGATTATCTTAAGGTAAAAACTTTATTTCTTTGGTCTGAAGATATCTCATTTTCTTTTATGTCACTTGTTTAGGGATTATTGCAAACTGGTCAGCTTACACAACTGTCTGTCTTTGCACTGTCCTATAATGTTTGTACATGGTTGCACACTTTAAGTTATGTTTTTATGTTATATATGTAGTTTTTTGTTGTTCTGTGTTTTTATGTAGCACCATGGTCCTGGAGAAACAGTGTTTCATTTCACTCTGTACTGTCGTAAGTGTATGTGGTTGAAATGACAATAAAAGCCTACTTGACTTGATATTGGCCCGATATCTGCACTGGGTATTGGATCAGACCTAAGTCTGCTTTCTACCATTTCTACCAAAATTAATGCCAGTGTTACTTTGATGTTTGAGTTTGAGTTCAGTTGTGACTCAAAGGCTGCTCTGAAAGTACAGACCTGTCTGCTGTTGCCCTGCCCAGCTGAAGTGCCTTACACATCAGGGTCTTAAGCATTCCATTAATCCTCCAGCTGATGTTCTGTATCACATTATAGCAGAAGCCAAGTTACATGTTTGGAAGGTAACCTGAGCAGCTCTTCCCCTGATGGCTGTGAAGAGCCTTTTATGTGCATTTTTTCCAATCCATGCTCTTGGAAGGCAAGCCATGCAGGCAACTGTTAGTTTGGAAAGGCTGGATGGAGCTTTAGTGCAGAATGTATTTGGGCTCAGAGCGGTCAAACTGAAAAGCTTTTGGACTGCATGAGAGAAGAGGGTTCATTTAACTAGTCAATAGATTGCAGACAGACAGCTGACCATCTAGAAAAATGGCCAGGCTGATACTGGACAGAGAGGAAGGGTTGATGAGAAGATGAAATTTAAGACTGTCAAATATATTATATTGCACTGATAATTATATGCATTTTATTGATATTAATATATATGGTCTGAATTCCGTGGGCCTGTATTGTGGAAAAATTAGTATTCTTCCCTTTTTGGAAAGAGAAGAAATTGGTAAATAGTAAAAAAGGTAAACAAACTAAACATATAAGCCTATAGCAGTTCAGCCGTACACATTTACTCATTTGGCTGATGCTTTTGTCCAAAGCAACTTCCAATACGTAGAGCATTGGGTACCTCAGTAGTGCCCAGACCGGGACTTAAACCTGCGACCTTCAGGTCCCAAGGGCAATGTCCTAACCACTAGGCCACCACCTTGCACATGCAAACTGAAGCAGGGAGTGTCTCAAGCTCATAGCGTGTTATGTAATATATTTCAGAAAGGATCTAATCAGTGAATTAATTTACTTGAAGGTGCAGTCATTGCTTACACAAGCACTGAGCTGCATAAACACTGCAGCTGTACTGTGATGAAAAACTCTGTAGCAGCTACACATCAATCTAAGATCACCATGTCCAATGACAAGTGTCAGCTTGAGGAGGACAAAGCCCCCATGATTGCACTATGGAGCAATAGAGCTATGTTCTGGGAGCTCCAGACAATATGTTTGGGGTGAGCTAAAGTAGTGTACATGATCTAATCTTCCAGCATCAGTAGTTGACCTCACTAATGAATGCAATCAAATCCTCAATGTTCCAACATCTTCTGATATCAGAAAAAGTAATGGCTGAGCAGATGTCAATGGACTCGCTTTAACTCTTGTACAGTTATAATTAAATGTGTAGTTGAGTTTTGAGAGATCATCAGTCATGCATGTATGTATGAGTTAGGATGAGAGTTGAACTGTATTACCTGTAACCCCAGACTGAGGTTTAAAATATTGCACACTCCAAAGTAACGTTTTGTGATCATATCACACATTTCCATTCAACCAGATTAGAATTAGCACAGACTTTACCCAGTGTTGTATATTAACTAAGTATTAATACTTCACTACTGTACTTAAGTAGGTTTTGAGGGTATTTGTACTTTACTTGAGTTTTATGAGTTTGAGTTTAATTCTGTCTACTTTCACTTTTCACTACATTTCCTTACTTAACTGCATACTTTTACTCCAATACATTTTGAGTGTGCAGTGTCAATACAAAAATCAGGTGAAACTAATAACCCATCATTCTTACTCACACTAAGACATTTAGGGGGTGTACATTACTCTTATTAGAGGAAAAAAAAAGAAACAAGGTGAAGAGGAACTAAAGAGAGGGAGGGAGGGTTGAATGACGCTATGTAAAAAACAGGTTGGTGTTCTAAATTATTTAGGATTATTTATTTATGAAGTGTGATGTAGGCTCCATGTTTTAAGTATGATATAAGTATAATGTTTAAGTAGATTTAGTTATAAATTACTTGTCATACTTAAGTACAGTAAATATTAGATACTTTGAGAAGCTTTTTAGTCAGTGACTTGAACTTCTACCAGAGTGTTTTTTTCACTCAAGTATGAATTTCAGGTACTTTATACAACACCTCAGTTTAATTATGCCAATTAATACTGAGACAGTTTTTAGTTTTTGTTTGTTTTCAGCTTGATTTTTTTTAATGCCATTACACTTTTTAAATTATATATAAAATGAAATGTACATACACAAAAAATACATACACACACACACACACACACACACACACATATATATATGTGTGTGCGTATGTATTTTTTGTAATTCAGTAGTACATTTACATTCAAATAGACAAAATGTTGGAATAGTCACCAGCCCCTTTTCTTGAAATGCGCTCTTCAGTCATGGCTTTTAATTGCAGGAGTCAATAACTCAGCTGGACGTGTTGTGGTCAGTGAGTAGTCAGGTTTATTTACACTGCGAGGCCTCACTTAGAGCCAGGAGCTTTTAGAAGGCCAGTGAGTCTCGATTTTTTTCCATCTTCTTCCTTTAATGCCATAAACACTCCAATTGTTTTTATTGTGTTTAAGATCCATCACAAACGTCCTGGGGATGCGTTCCCTGCTGAGTTGTGGTCAGCCAGGCCACACAAGTCTGGCTGCCTTTTATGTTCTTAAATATTCATAAGTAGCTTTGCAACATTAATATCTTAGATGGCTTACAAGAACACTTAAATAATATCCAGTACTCCTGCTCCCACCTCACATGCTTTTTCCTATCTCTCACTCTTCTCTCTCTCTCTCTTTCTCTCTCTCTCTCTTTCTTTCTTTCTCTCTCTATTTTTCATTTGCGTAATGCACTGGGTTGTTTTAGAGATGGTCCTGGGATTAATGGAAAGGCTTCCACTGGTTTAGTCATACAGAGGGCAATAATTACAAAGGGTGGGTTCTCTCCTCCAGACCACATGTTCCAGTCAGTGAGAAAGAAAGAACTGGGTTTGAAGGTTGGGCCAGGAGCTGGCCTGGCATTTGCCATGTCATGTGTTCATGTGCTACTTTTTTAAGTGACAGTTCCAGTTAAACTATTTTCCTCTCATGCCAAAAAGTCAACATGTTTGGTATTTTCCAGGACACATTTGAGGTCCAAAGTTTGCTTCTTTTGTTTTGTATGTGAACCTTGAGGCTAATGTAACTAACAAGTAATGGGAGCCAATATCCAATTATTATTAGATGTTGGGTTTGTGTGGTTCATAGCTCCACATTATTTGAGTGTTCACAGTATGAAACTTCAGAATCAGAATCAGAACCAGCTTTTTACGTTCACACAAACAAGGTGGAGTTCTGGCAGATGAAGTCTCTTTAGTTCTAGTGTGTAGACATGCACATGCACAACTCCAAATCAGAAAAAGTTGGGAGGGTATGGAAAACGCAGTATCACAGAGTAGTGATTTCTAAATTTACTTTGACTTGTATTTCATTGCAGACAATATGAACCCAAAATATTTCATGTTTTGTCTGGTCAACTTCATTTCATTTGTAAATACACATCCTTTCCTGTCATTCAGACCTGCAACACATTCCAAAAAAGGTTGGGACAGTAAAGCATTTACCATTCTGTAATGTTGCCATTGCTTTTCACAACACTTAAAAGACCTTTAGGGATTGAAGACACCAAATGATGAAGTGTTTCAGTTGTAATTTTGTCCCATTCTTCCTGCAAGCAAGTCTTAAGGTGGGCAATAGTACAGGGTCTTCATTGGCACATTTTACGCTTCAAAATGCACCACACATTCTCTGTTGGAGACAGGTCGGGACTGTAGGGAGGCCAGTCAAGTACCCGTACCCTCTTCCTCTGCAGCCAGGACTTTGTAATGTGTGCAGAATGCGGTTTTGCATTGCCTTTTTGAAATATACATGGGTCTGTGGTCTTCACGGTTGTGATGTGTCCTCTTAACTTTTTTTTTTCTTTCTGTGGACAAGCTTTGGGCTCTTAATTCTTATTGAATGCAACAGCACAATCCTTTTAATGGCTGCTTTAATTCTTTTCATACGAACATGTGCTGCTGATGTTATCCAGACTTGTCCTTTTCATTAGTAATGATTAATTTTTGCAGCCAGTTATTACAGCTCTCAGGTCAGTGTTCAGCCCTGGTTCAGTCTGCCAAACTGCCTCTTGTGGGTATGAAGTTAAACCTTCATGTCGCACACTCTGAACGCTTCCAGGTCACCTGCTGTGCACATTTGATCTGTGGGAAATTGCCTGGCTAATTAAGTAACACACTTGCTTCATGCATTATTGTCATGTCCCTGCTGATAGCGGTCACATGTGTGCTCATTACTTGAAAAGGGTCAACAAATGCTGAAAAATATGAGTGGCTAAACAGAGAGAGCATTAAACCATCTCGTAGAGTGTGTTATATGACTAGATTGGTCAGAACTAATTGGGATCAAATATGCAAGCATACAGTATATAAAGGTAGGTGATTGGTAGTTGTATTATTATTGATGCATATCTTTTCAACAATCGAAATAGAGATATAATCCTGCTTAAATAGTTTTTAAAAAGATGCTTTTAATAATTTTTTGATTTGTAAAAACACAAGCACTTACAACTCACAAGTACATGTTTCTTAAGAAACGTTTTTACAAACTTATTATGCATGACTATTTGCATAACATTTCCATTTACAACTCTTGCCTGAGTTTATTTTGTTAATTTTGATTAATTACAAAAAATGCATCAAAATTCATGCAGATTTATCACAGTCTATTATGCTGCTTGACCTCATATGTCACTATGCACAGCAGCATTTGAACATTAAAATTGTCCACAGAGCATTGCTTGGCCAAGTGAAAGGAAATTTTACATATAAGAATGCCCAAGTGGAACAGGAAGTTGGAAAAAGTCTGTTGAAAGTGCTGCTTCTTGACACGTTTGTATTTAGAAGTGAATGTTTTGCTATAATCTGGATCTAGGACTAGGTTTTGGAAGTCCTGGTGTTGTTTTGCAGTAATATGAATTGAAATTGTGACAAAGAGAAAAAAGTCAGAAACGTAGACCTGAAGCTGCTGATACTAATGTAATATGCAATTACATAACTCTGCAATGTGCTCGCTTCGTAGCTAATCCGCTCTAAGACATAGCATCTTTATTCGGTTGCTGAGGTTAAATGCTTGTGCTAGTGGTGACCTTGCTTTACAATAAGCCTAATCTTGCGACAGTGTTCCTTACAGAACCCCATGCTGACAAAGCACTCATTTGACATGAACCGTAATGAGTGATTACTTGTGAAGCGAGGAGAAGCCTTTCACCGCCTCAGCCGGCAAAAGAGCAGCAGGCTTCTCGGGGTCAATCGCTGCTTAGGCGGATTAGGAAGACTCTTATTGAGCTTAAGCTTGTCCCTGCTGGAGATCGTTCCAACTTAATCACATCCTCGCAGCCCCACAGCCTGCTCGCTGGAGCTTACAAAGGCAGAACTGAAAAGGCCTGTCTAATCCTGTACAACCAGTGCAAGACTCGAGCAGACTCAAAGAGGTTGAGCTGGACCCTTACCTGAGCTCCAACAGGTTTATGGTGTTTACAGTGAGTTAAAAGCTGCTCTACTAATCCTAATTGCTAACAGCAACAAAGGCCATTTTTAACTTTTAGGTCATTGACAGAAGTTGAAAGTTCTTTTAAACATGCTGATTTTTAAAATTTCAGTAAAGTACTATACCACACTATGATGAATTATTTTTTTTAACAATAAATGATTCCATATCCTCTATAAATATGAATTTTATAATAACTACACTACATTGTCAAAATGCAGTAAAAGTTTGTTATATATCCTTTTTTAAAGTAAGAATAAATAAACCATAAATGTAATCTATTTTAACACTGCTGTTGGTAAATTACAGAAATGGATTGTATATTTACAAAAACAAACTATTGTTATTTCTCAGACATTTCCTTAATATGGTCGATCTCTGTATCTCAGAATAACTATAGTTAGTATGGTTACAGTATAAACTATATTTTTATAGGGGTTGATGTGTAAAACTTGATTTAGCTTGATTTAACTGATTTGTGCATTAATATGTGTTAAAAATGGCTGAATTACGTTAAAAGGTTCTCACACAAATTAAATAGCTTTAATTTTACAGGTTTTTGCCATCAGCAACAGACATTTACTGCTAATTAACATAAACATAGATCTGTTGTCTCTTGTCCTTCTTTTTTAATACTTGTGTTATAGTTGGTTCTTTGTATGAAATATTCAGAAAAAGATCTGCCTCTGTTTTGACTATGCCAAATGGTAGCAAATATTGATTTCTGTACACTTTTTTCTGTCTACATCTGTCTGCACATGCAGACTTGTTCTGGACTGGCACTATTGATTATAGTAATAAAGCAATATACGGATTTAATTAATCAGCAGTGAAGAGAGTTTATGAATAAAGAATTTGTCTTAAGAAAATGTGCCTTGTCATTTTCCAAAGCACTCTAATGGGAACAGATGAAAAAAAGGAAACCTTGAAGTAGCTATGAAAAAACAATAAATAATACACCAAAGGACAAATAATGTAGGTGTGTCCATCAGGTCTGTTTCTTCTTGTGAGAAAAAGCAGCAGGATAAGTAAAATATTCATTATTATCATGCAAATTCCCAACTAATCACTGCTGATTTATTGAGAAGGTCAATATGAGTACATTATTTCTTTAACTGAGTAATCATGTTTCACTGATTATTCATGACAGCCCTGTTTGTTCAGATCATCAGATCAGTATCAAAAGCGAAATGATTGAGCTCAGATCTCTGTTTCAGTGTCCCTCTACAGATTTTGTCTAATCAGGTGCCTAATAATGCGTCCAGTAGGAAATGCTCTATGTCGTACGCCGGAGGACGCATGTTGCTCAGTGATGCCAAGTTGTGGTGGGCCGAGGGGCGAGGGAGTGAACTCTGGGCGGTCCGGACTGTCTGTTCATTAGCTGCAGTTGTCGGCAGGAATCGGAGCGCGGCTTCACTTCAATAAGACAAATTTGCAGCGCATTGTCCACGCGGCAGCCAGGGAAGCCAGACGGAAAAGAATGATAGGGCCGCGAGTGGCGAGGTTCATCAAAGTCACCCCACTCTCCTCTGCTCATTTTTCAGCCGTTGAGGGGGCGCATACCTGCAGCCCACCTGTGAGGTATATTGGACAAATTGAACGACAACATGTCTCTTTCATATTTCACACACCAGCAGTTTTGCTTGGGTGCGGGGGGTGTGGGGCAGTGTGGGGTAGTTGCTCAAGGGGGAGGGATGGTCCACACATTTCAAACCATTATACATTTACAGTTTTTGCCCTTAGCAGCATTCATCACTCCTTCCCCCCACTCTACCAAAGCCCCCACTGCTAACCCCAAAACAAACCTCTATAAATATTGTATTAAGTTCTCTTGGGTGGACGAAACTTGTCAATACTTGTTTTCTTTCTCTTGATTGAGACGGCCATCATAAACGATCCTGGGCTTTGATTTCAGCCAGCAGCTGGGACAGCTTGTACAAAATTGATAAAGTGCTCTAAAGCCATAAGTGGACCTGCATCATGCTGAATGTACAGGAGTTAAAAGTACAAATGGAAATAACAGTGGTGTAAATAGGATCTTATGGGCCCCAGTGCAAAAAACACTTATGGACCCCCCCATATGAAATGTGTTGAAAGTACAGATGTTGATTGCTTTGGATTACATCATCTTAATGGTTCAATATAAGGGGAATGACTCTCTGTAGGTCAGCACTGACCACACATAAAAGATTAGTGCGGATGCTAGTGTGTGAAAATACATTTAAAGTCATTGTGTTTGAAAGCTGAAATTACTACTGTACATCTGTATCCATGCTCTGTAACGACCATTACCATCCACAGGGCAAGCTCATTAACAACCATACTGGAAAACAAAGGTGAATCTGTTCAATCAAAGACCCACAGTTATTAATCCATGAGGACAGACCTGTATGAACAAAAGCGTTTAAATGCTGAAGTTAGTGCTGCTCCTATTGTACATTTATGTTAAATGGCTCATATAAACATCTGTACATTTTATTTTGGTTCAAGAGGTAATCAGCCTTTTTTACTATGCCTTGAAGGCTAAAATATGTAGCCTCAGTCTAAAACATTTTTTTTTTACTGCAGAGTGACTAGACTAAGCTACTAAGCTGTGACCAAATCCAGTTCTGGAGGGTCAGTGTCCAACACAGTTTGGTAGTTTCTCTCCTTAAACACACTCAATAAACTTGACAATTGGGCTGAACCAGGTGAAGAGAGAAGTCACCAAACTGCTGGATATTGGCCCTCCGGGACCAGGTTTGGGCACCCCTAGAACAGGGGGATATATTCAAAGTAGGCTGATTTGGGAGCTTTGCCTTTATACATGGACTGTATGGAGTAAAGAGTAAATGGTCAAAGGTTTGGTCAATGAAAGGTCAATGTTTGCACACTGCTCTTAGTTCTTTTTTTAATATATAAAATCTATAGGCCCTTTCATTTTCTTCAGTATTGCAACCATTGTAACCATTTGGGCCTTCAGGGAAAACTCAAAATACTCTCACATCTACCCTTCTGTTAAAACCAGTCAGTCTAAAAAGCATAGTTCCACTTTAGTGGGTCCTAATAACTGTAATTACACATTTACAAAACATGTTACAACAATGTAACTACTAATGTCATGTTAACACTTACAGGTGGATCAGTAGTGCCACTTATGTTATTACGCATAGGTATTTACATCATTTTTACTGTATTTACACATGTGTATCTTAAAAGAAATTGCATGTAAAAATTGACAAGCATTATCAAGTTAGCTGTAACAGTAAATACATCATCAGTAATTACACTGTGGCTGCATGTATTGTTACAGTGTTACTACACAGTTATTACAGAGATTTGACCATAAGGATTTTGTTACTGCTGTACATTTAAATTCACTTTTTCCAGGGTTTCTTACAACCACTGCTACCCACAGCGTATTTGAGAGAGGAAAAAAGGAAGAATGCGGCATCTGCTCATCAGTCATAGAGCCGTAGTGTTTAACCCATGTTGACAGGTCGAATTAAATCTCTCTCAGCGTTGGAAAAGTTTGTGTGGAAATACCTGCCATTGCTTCTGCAACTGTAGTGCAGGATCTCCTGAAGGTAGCCAGGTTATCATCAAGCTGTGATGATTCTCAGCAGTGTCAGTTCTTTTTTTTCCCTTGTACTCTGCACCTCTGGGCTGCCCCGGGCCTTTCCAGCCATCAGAGGGGTAGGCCGCCACTGAGACAATGAAACACACACTCACAAACACACACACACACACACGCTCAAACGCATATACACTTTCGAGCGGCAGCCATCACTCGCAGGCTGTCAGCACACCACATGCCGGATATGCTCTGTGACACAAAGATATCAGTTACACGTTTCCTCCAGCTTGGGTTTAAACCCACACAGGCCGCATGGCGAGACTAAGCTCAGATGTGCATTACGCTGGGAATGTCACTAATCCATCAAAAAAGAAGAGAGTTCACATCTACTCCCCACGTTATGGAAGGATGCTAGTATGGTGTTCTGGGCTGTGCATCACTGATGGTCTATAAAAAGGGAGTTTTAATTGAGCTTAACCACAAAGTGACCTGCCTTTAGCGCAGATAGCTTGCAGATACATTAGACATTTTAAACAACAATTTAAAAGTGATTTTCAACAATTTTGAAAATCCTGAGGCTGATTATTTAGTGATGGATGTTACT
>JBBPDA010000037.1:2078324-2089811 GCA_037974385.1 Arnoldichthys spilopterus
TTTTTTTTTTTGAAAACAGCTCACAATACTCATACAGAAATTTCAAAGAGGCTTCCAGAAGCCATTAGAAGTTTTCTGTTCAGTTTAGCATTTTGCACTTTGTATGAAGCTGCTGTGCAAAGACTGAAGACATCCAGATGTTGCAAGGGTAATACCTTCAACTTTAATAGCAAAATTGCCTTGTAGGTGAGGAAAAGCTCTAAGGCCTAATTTCATGACACTGTCCCTCACCTAATTGCAAAATTCCTTCATCTCTCACTCTTTTTTTCTACGTTTTTGGTTTCCTCTCTCTCTGCCAGCTTCGTTATGCTTGCAGCTAAAAGAGCAAGTCTAATTTCATTTCAGTTTGTCTTAGGACAACCCTTTAGATGTTTAATTCAATCCCATTTTCGTGTAATCAGGCAAAAGGCTTCCCTTGAGGTAGAGCAAAAGCTATGAGGACCAGCAGCTCACAATTTGCAAATGTAATTGGTCCACCTCTTTCTCTCTCTCTCTCTCTCTCTGTGTCTATCTCTCCCCCTCTCTCCATCTCCCCTTGTGTTCCACCACAGGCATTATTAACTAATATCATTTTTGAATGTTTTTCATCTATTTTATTTCTCTTCTTTTTTTTCAAATGGTACCTCTGTTCACATATCCAAACTCATCTTCCAGCCCTACAGAGATGAGCAAGGCAGTGAGAGAGAGAGAGAGGGAGGGAGAGAAAGAGGACAAGGAACATCATCCTGTTTTCCTCAAGGCAACCCTGTTGTTATTGTAATATTCATATTTCTCTGGATTTACAGCCGCTGGATATTGAGTACAAAATCCATTATCATTTGTATATTTTAATTATGCAAATGAGGCTGCTCAGCTGGCTGGCCGATCCTGCAGGGAAGCCTAACTTCATTTCGGGTGATTACAATTTATCCAGTCGAGTCACTTTAATTGTAACAAGCTAATTACCTTGTTTCATTTAGTTTTAACAATGCCAAAAGAAAAGCATGCGGTGATAGCACGCTCACTCACTGAGGACTGTGAAACAACCAGGCACAACAGAGAGAGAGAGAGAGAGAGAGAGAGAGAGAGAGAGAGAGAACAGCGTACAAAAATTCAAACATTCAGACTTCTCTGATCTTCCTGCTGGTGGCAGGTGTCCATAACGAAATCAAAACGATGTCATTGTCTTTCATTATCATTCAAAATCTGACCCCTACTGTATTGGATCTAGTACATGTCTTGATTGGGGGCATGTGCTCAAAGTGTGTTGCATGTAGACAGCCCTCAGTGGCTGATCTCCAGTGGAGATCAAATGAGCTGAAGGCTTTTGGGGCTTTTTGTCTCCTTCAGACATGCCAGTCATCGGGCAATTATCAAGGACAAGCTTGTTATGGGTTATTAGACTGTGTGTGTGTGTGAGTGTGTGTGTGTGTGTGTGTGTGTGTGAAGTTAAAACATATTAAAGTGTTATTAAACACTTAAATATGTAATTTCTCTACTAATTTTAGTGACTTATTTCTATTTGCTGGGTTTGACATTTTGGGAAAAAACATTAAATGTAAAATGTGTCATGAGTTTTTAAGGGGCCATGTTATTGTGTATTATGCATTTGCAAGTCACAGTAGTTGTGTGTTAAAATGTGCAGACGTGTGCTCTCTGTAGAGAAATCTGACTGGGGAGTTTAAACTTTTTCTGTGTATATATAATACATATTTTTAAACCCACATGCTTATACTGTCGGTAAGCAAATGTCTCTCTCTCTCTATCTCGCTCTCTCTTTCTGTGCATGTGTTTGTGTGTGTGTGTGTGTGTGTGTGAGAGAGAAGAGACAGCTGTTGGCTAAAGAGGCTACACCAGCAACTTTTACTTTTCACTTAAATGTCTAAACAAAAAAAACTAATTAGCTGATTCCACCAGAAAGCCCCACACAGACAGAAGGAGAGTATGTGGTGTGGGCAGAATGTGTTAGTGGGATATTGATGGGAATAAAACATTACAGTCTTATATTTTAAAGATCTTTTACCATCTCATCCCATTCCCCAGTGCATTGAGTTAGTTATGCATGTGTCACTGTCCGTGGTGCTGAAATCCGTTACGGCGCTCAGCAATCTGAGCAACCTGTTGTTCCACCAAGCAAACTGTGGTATTAAACTATTGTTTTCACATTTTATCAAAAGCGTTTAAATATTCTCATTACTTCTGTCATGCTTATGTCACAAAAATACGACCATCCGCCTTTTTTATCCATGCTTTCAAAAATAATATGTGTTTAAAGACAGATTGCAGACGTCTGAAACCGGCTGCATTTTAACCTATTTAAGAATCCAGACTTCATCTGCCCTCTCTCGCTCCTTATCAACATGAAAGCACTGTCATTAACAGTTTACCCAAAGATTTACATGATTACAACTTTACGACCAATCAGAGAGTCGTGCACCAGATTACGATGGCAACATCTGGAACGGCACTAATGTGCTGCATATGTTTTTTACTGTTACTGTGTAAACATGTTTTTTTTTCTTTCCCTTTCCCTCTCCCTCTCGCTTTCTATCGGTCTCTCTCTCTTTCTCCCACTCTCTTTTCCACACTTTCACTTAAGAGTGATGAAGCATGCTTTTACACTCTTTAGAGAGAGTTCCGTAATCCGCATATCTAAATCACTTGCCGCAACTGCAGTAGCTGTGATAACATAAAAAAACATACCCGAAAGCACTTAAGGAACAGAAGAGAAAAACATCTGTCAATTTAACAGGCAAAGTCTTACAGTAAGCAGTTTCTCGGTAAGCATGCACGCTAAGCTTAACAAAGTAGTAAAGTGCACAGCAGTGGCATGGATTGCAGAAAAAACATATTTACATAAAGGCAAATATAACTTTAACCTGATTTTTTTCCTGGTGTATTGGGCTTGTAGTTTAGATTGGGATTATTATTCAGAAGAGCCTAACCACAACAAGAATGATGATTTTTACCTGGTAAAAATTATACAGGAGTCCACAGTGCTTATTTTCATTTAGAAATGTAATATTATTTGTTTAGGGGTGTTCAAAGTTTTGCATAGGACTGTAAATGCATTTTACCATTTTCCTCATTGTCTGCAGTAATGATTTAAAAACAAAAACCTATCTGTGATCAATGCTAAATGTAGCAAAATCTCTCCTGCATCAAGTCTACTTTTGTTTCAAGATCCTTCAAACACCTCTTTATCTAGGCTTGCTAACCACACAGTCAATAAGCTGGTGTTTAAAACCTGCCAATCCCATAAGCTTCTTATGAAACTGCTCCTTTAGAGGCACTTCCTCGGAATTTGGGAGTGAAAACGGTCCCCTATTGGTCAACACATTTTAAGCAGAGAGAGGAACTGAAGGCCTACATACACTCCCACTACACAAAATACCACTATTTTGAAGGCATCTTCTATTGACATACACATTCAAAAGTTTGGAATTATGTGTCTGATTAATAACCCTGTTATTGCATTTACTGACAACTTACACAGTGCAGACTGAATACCTTGAGCTAGACACCAGAGAATATTTGAATGTGTTTTAGGTTTCCAGGTATTTTTAGAAACAGCAAGAGATTATTAGATAATATAAAATATTTATTAAATAATAAATAAAGAATTATATACAGGAATTATATACTTTCTTAATACGTTGTTTACTTTGAGAATTGATCATGTTTCAGATATTAAGCATTCTGAATGTTAATTTAAATATAATTTTATTCTGTGATACAGCTTCCTTGTTATGGAATCCCCCCTCTATTCATCATTCTGTACATATATCTATTCATTTTCGTCACCTTTGTTCTAGTAAGCTGAAATCTGTAAACGTCTTTTGGAACCCATAAGGTTCTACTAAAGGCTGTTGATTAAAGACAGTGGTTACATACAAAATCATGAAAACTCAAATAATCATATGCCTGGTTCTTTGCAGTTCACATGTGGTTCTTTTGATGCCTGTACGCCTTACGATGGAGAACTTGGTATATTTCTATGAATTACCATTTAAAATGGGTTTTATATAGTGTCAGAGTGGGTTGAACAATAGAACCACTGGTATTTAATGCTAGAAGTAAATCACTTTTTCCATATTATACTACATTTTACCATTAAAAATGACAGTAGTGTCCATTAGGTCCAATTATGTAGTTTAAAAACTGTAACGGTTCACTACATTACTTTCCCAGGAGAGGATGGCCATATTTGGCTTTTTTATGACTTAATATCTAAAAGCCTTTAATTCATAAAAGAGTTCAGACAGGGCAATAAATAATAAATAAATAAACAAATAGGCCCATATTGTTAGACGTTAATGTATTTGTTGAGTATGACTTTAATGCCTGTTTCTGAGACTGTATGTGTATCTCTACTAGGAGGAAGAATGACAGTTTTTTACAAGCTGATCACAGTGTGGTGGCTAAAGACACGGAAAACGACCATAGAAACACAGCTGTTTTTGTCCTTTTCAGTCCATTGTTTTTATTTTCCTCATTCTCCAGCAATAACACGTCTTAATCTCCTCAGTGAAAATGGCAAACATGATCTATCATGTAATCATGTGGTAAGAGCTTGTTTATGGTTAATATCAATAACAACCATCACCAGTCCTGGCTGTGTCCAGGCATATAATCCTCTGCATTAATAGCTGCTTGTTTTCTGCTCTGATACTGCCACACTATTGGATGGCGTCATGGTGGATTTCATCCGTATGCAATATTGTGGCACATATGATTCTGTTAGTAACAGCGTGTTTTTTTCCCCTCTTGTCATGTCAGAGCTCAGCTGTTGCGATATGTCCTGTTAATTCACATTAAGTAGAGATTACTTTAATATGTTTTTCATTGTCGGTGCTGTTTATGCAAGACAGCTAATGACAATTGTTATTTAAAAAACAGAAAGAGATTTGTGTTGTTGCCTCAAAAATAATTATGTTTGTTAATTGGTTCTGTTTGCTGCGTTTTTGCCCAGTGGTGCCTCCCAGGTAGAACATTTCACTGAAGTGTCTCTGTATTTAATGATGTCATTTTGGTGAAAACATTGAGAGCTCTGTCTGTCCCTTATTACTGGTCTACAGACTTAGATTTATATGTATTAGAATATTGTCCTGAATACTGTTATTGAGTTTTGGAAGGATTCTTTGCCTGTTTATTTTAACCATACACAGCATCAGTATGTTAAAATGCCTTATTGAGCATCAGCTTTTTGTTACATTTAATTTACTTATTTCTTACATTTGCATTTGAGCTTTTCATGAGATCAGACAGTATAAACAGAATTTGCTCCATAAAAGCTGACTAATCAGCCTGACAAGTGAAATCAAATCAGATAGAAACCTAGTGGGATAAGATACAGCAGCTAATGCTTATCCTGAAAAACAATGTGTTTTCCTCAGCACATCTTTTTTTTTGCTAGTCTATGTATACATGGAAGAGTAAACAATTTAATCTGTATTCCCCATTTTTGCCACTGCATGTTTGCAGGGATTACAGCAGGATTAGGAGGCTGCACAATTAATACTAGTCTGGGGGGCAGCGGAGGACTGTAAATAGCGATCTCAGCTGGACTGTGTCCTGGGTTTACACACTCAGGTTACTAATCTACTCAAACTTGTGTCTTTTGTGGATAACGATGCTGTTGTATGCAAAGGTTTGAACATCCCCAGTCAGATTACAAGCTTTGTTGATTTTAAACATGAAAATAAGAACACGCCATCAACAAACTTAAATATGACATTTTTCTGCTAATATTAGTGGGCAATGTCTAATCATTTGCAGAGTTTAACAAAAAAATATGTATATAAATAAATAAATAAATTATATATATATTGTAACTATAAAATTCTTTTAACCATAACTTTTGCACAGCTTTATTTTATTTTATTTTATATTTTTTATTTCTCAGTATATTAAATGTATCAAAAAAACTTTAAATGCTATGCATTAAAATATGCAGAAATGTGTCCTCTGTACAGAATATGTTCTTATTTTATTTTAGACAATAAATTAAATTTTGCATGAGACTGTATACTGTATACTGGCATCTTGAAATGCTTGGAAATGTCACTTTATGAAAGCCTTGAAAATTATTTTTTAGTTTTATTTACACCATCTAAAAACAACAAGGTGTTGGAAACATTCCTCAGAGATTTTGGTCCATATTGACATGATGGCATCATGCAGTTGCTGCAGATTTGTTGGCTGCACCTTCATGATATAAATTTCCCATTCCAATACATCCCAAAATTGCTCTACTGGTTTGAGATCTGATGACTGTGGAGGCCAATGTAGCACAGTGAACTCATTGTCATGTTCAAGAAACCAGTATGAGATTATGTGAGCTTTGTGACATGGTGCATTATCCTGCTGGAAGTAGCCATCAGAAGACATGTACACTGTGGTCATAAAGGGATGGACATGGTCAGCAACAATACTCAGGTAGGCTGTGGCATCTAAACAATGTTCAATTGGTACTAAGGGGCCCAAACTGTGCCAAGAAATGTTTTCCACACCATTACACCACCACCAACAACCTGAACTATTGACAAAAGACAGGACGGATAGATGCTTTCATGTTGTTTAAGCCAAATTCTGACCCTTCCATCTGAATGTTGCAGCTGAAATCAAGACTCATTAGACCAGGCAACGTTTTTCTAATCTTGCATTGTCCAGTTTTGGTGAGCCTGTGCAAATTGTAGTGAATGCTTATGCTTGAGAGCTGCTGCTGCTTTTCTATCATCTCGAATGTGGTGATTCTCCTCTGAAAATATCCCTAACGCACACTGGATATTTTCTCTGTTTCGGACCATTCTCTGTAAACCCTAGATATGGTTGTGCATGAAAATCCCAATAGATCAGCAGTTTCTGAAATACTCAGACCAGGCCTTTTGGGACCAACAACCTTACCACATTCAAAGTCACTTAAATCCCCTTTCTTCTTCATTCTGTTGCTCAGTTTGAACTTTAACAACTTTTCTTCACTATCTCTGGATGCTTTGAGTTGCTGCCATGTGATTGGCTGATTATCTATTTGTGCTAACAAGCAATTGAACAGGTGTACCTAATAAAGTGGCCAGTGAGTCTATATATCAGGCAGGATCTATGGTTTAAATTATTTTAATATTTTATATTATATTTTATATAGGATATATAAAATTAATGGGAAGTGTAGTCCGTAAGCAAAGAGCCTGCGCTTATTATATCTACCACAGGCTGTAGCTCTGCCCTGGATTATAAATACCAAGGATGTAGCAGTACATAAAGTGCCATTCAAGTCAAATAACATTATTTTGATCAACAGCAGTGAATCAAAGGTGTTTTGACCCAGAGAAAATATCTTCAGTATTCGTTACAGACATGAATAGCAACACATTTTAAATATATCATGTTGTACATTTTGTGCTAATATGTTTTTGTTTAATAAGTGTCAGATGTAAATTAAAAGATCAGTTATTCATGTCATCCTGATATTTGCATTTGAATTCATGAACTCACGTAAGGGGCAGATGTTTGTTGGTTGCATGTGTATTGAAGTGTTTGTAAAGATACCCACTTTTTACTGCAATATATAGTAATTTTAATGTTGACGGTAAGAATGTTTCACATATTGAATAACTATGCCTAATGTAACATATCCTTAATGCTAATTGTAGTCTAAAACACTTAGCATATGATGGCTCTAGTGGTATTTATCTGGTGGAATGGGTCCTCCCCAAAGTTGGAATGAAACTATGGACAGACCAAAGAAAATGGTTCAAAATGACTTTGAACAAACTTTTATTATATTAACGTACATTCATATTAAACATGTCTTTTACTTTTTCTTTAAAACTGACATTTTGGAGATACAAGTTTTTGTTACAATACCAATGGTGATATACAGCCAAAAAATGTACAACGTACAGCATGCTCCATGGTACTAATGTTCTGGAATGTCTACACATTTTTTGGCACTGTGTAAATGAATAAAATTTAAAAATTACAAGGATCATAAATGGTTAATGGACTTCCTGTCTCCAGAAGTGCACCACTGTTGGCCTGCTGCATGCAAACAATGGTGATTAAGCAATGGATTAAAGCTACTCATGAATAATGAAAAGCTATGTGTTTTGCTTGCTTCCTGTCATCTTCCTCTAATAGCCACATTAAAAGCTGTTTACAAGTCGGTGGTGAGAGGAACTCAGAGAGAGCCTTAATGAGCCAGAGAGAGAGAGAGAGAGAGAGAGAGAGAGAGAGAGAAAGAGAGAGAGCTGTGGTCTCCAAATTAGTTCTGTGTGTTCATATATGGCAAAGATTCAGATTTCTCCCACCAAGTACAGCTTTCTAGTGGCAGATGTCCGAGAAGGAGGGAGGGAGGGAAATGGAAAGTGAGAGAGAGAGAGAGAGAGAGAGAGAGAGAGAGAGAGAGAGAGAGAGAGAGAGAGATATCCCACTTGGATGCTTTATGCCAGTAGAGAAAGAGAGAGAGATGCCAGTTGATCAATGAGTCAATGAGGTTCTTGAAGGAGCCTGTGCTGAAAGTGTCTAATTATGAAGGCAATAAAAGGCCTGGCTCCGGACCTGCATAGTAATTAAGGAAGTAGAAGTTAGAAGAGCTTGCTTAACTGTGATCCCCATTCACCCGGTGCAATGCATATGACCCCTGCATGCTTTATACATGAAGCTACTCATATTACCAAAGACTCTTTAGCACACTGGGATCAATATTTTGCCTATTACACTTGTCTGCTAACTCATTTTGAAAATGGTTTGTTGATCTTAACCTGTATAAACTTTTTCATTAGT
Source organism: Arnoldichthys spilopterus (assembly GCA_037974385.1). Taxonomy (NCBI): domain Eukaryota; kingdom Metazoa; phylum Chordata; class Actinopteri; order Characiformes; family Lepidarchidae; genus Arnoldichthys; species Arnoldichthys spilopterus. The sequence continues at coordinate 2,087,088 of JBBPDA010000037.1, forward strand.
CTGCAGGCTACTGTACTAAAGAAGAAGGTACATTTTTCATCCACAGTGTGCCCCATGCACTGGCCCACGGAAAATTCCCTGTTTAATCTAAATATAGCATAAGTAACAAATATAGCAGGGAAGGAGTTGATTTTCAAAAACATACATCAAGTAAATCAAATTGATACTGATGATTTAGCAGCTGATCAAAGTGCACAGACAGTATACAAGAATGTTAGGCCTTACTATTAAGATTTCAGTAAAATCTAAAGTTTATAGAAATAAATTTAAAGAGAGTGCACACTTATACTAGAAAGTTTAGAATTCTTTGAAATCTGACCTGAAATGTGATTTGATTTTCATTTTTCTGTAGGATTTTGATCTTTTAAGAAGTAATAATAATAAAGAAAGTGTGTTGAACAGAGTGATCTAATGTTAAATGTGTTTTTTGGTGTGAACCTTTTGGTGCAGGGAGTAATTAGGGTTAGAAGGTTGTGTAGGACTTTACAGAATCTTAGAAATATAAATGTTTTTGTCATGATGTAAGGGGATACAATACAATACAATGCAAAACAAGTAAGGCAGGTAAAGCCAATCAGTGCCCGAGTGCCAGCAATTAGGAGTTCATCAGGTAAGCACTGAACAAGAATAATGTGAATGGAATGAAAACAGAGAGGAAACCTCTACCCTACAAGAAGAACATTGCTACCTACCTGTTTTCCTGAAGATCACCTAGATAAGCCAAGAAGACTACTAAATGGTTATGTGGATTGATCAGACAAAAAAAGTTTGTGGCTTAAATTTGAAATTTCATTTTTTATGGAAATATTTCATTTCAGCATAATAACCTCATTGTAACTGTGAAACACAGTGGTAGACATATCAAGATTTGGGGCTGTTTTGTTGTCATTTGACCAATTCAAAGTCCAGACCATAATCCTATAGAAATCTTGTGGCAATACCTAAAGCATGGTGCTCATGCAAGAACGCCCACCAGCATCGCTGAGTTGGAACAGTTCTGTAACAAAGAACAGGCCAAAATTCCTCTAAGCTGAGGTGTGAGACTGAACAGCAGTTAAAGGAAACATTTGGCTGAAGTCGTTGCTGATTAGGACGGTCACATCAGCAACTGTAAGCAGAATTTTAAATACTTTTGTTCACAAACTAAATGTAATACTGGATCACTTTGTCTAATAAAATGAAAGAAAACTATCAGTTCTTTGTTTTATTGTTTTTTTTATTGTGATTATGAAGATCTGACCAAAGTTTTGGCAATTTATGAATTATTTTTTTTAACTGCATTCTTTTTTAGCAGTTGTAATCTTTCTTAAAATGACTGAATCTGGAGTATGTTTTATATTAAAGGTAGAAAGATACAGCTATGTAGTAAAATGCAATTATGAGTGGGGCAAAAACTATATTTGGGCATGAACTTTTGATTTTTTATTTGATATATGTGTTACTAAAGATTGCCTATTTGTTCACTGTAATAGCCAGTTGGATAAAGTAGCCTAAACTCAGATCTCATGTAAAAGGTTTGTTGCTTCAAATTATGATGACAAGTAATGTAAAGATACAAGTAAATGTAGCTGACCAAGAAAAGGGTCAGATACAAAAACTTCTGAAGTGCAGATTACCTTATAGAATTCAATGGAACTTTGTAGCACCCAATATTATAGAAAGTGAAGTTCTTTTCTCCTTTTTGGGGATCATTTTAGTCTTAATTAAAATGCTAACGCCTCAAACTGAGAGGTGTGAGCAGTGCCAAAGCAGTCAAGGAGATGAACTAACAGAAGAGAATGAAAATAAGCCAAAGAGTGATGGACTAAAATGGAACAACAATGTAACTAGTTACAATACTACTCACTTATCATATGCCCATATAATGTCTTACTTTTTCCTGAAATAGGAAACAGAATGAAGTCTAAACAAGTAAACCTTATATCAAAAATGGAGACATGTTGCTAAATACAACCCCATGCTTCCAGAATAGTGTACTGTAGTCTTCAGTAAAAAAGGGCAGGACAGCTTTGTATGTTAACAACTGTAAAAAACAATCCTAAACTTAAATCATTTGTAAAAGATGCACAGCTCAGTCTTGCAGGGACAAATGAACAGGTCCAAGCCAGAAATATGTATTTTATACATTTTAAATATCAAGATTTGACTGATATTTTTAAAGTGTAGGTGTTTTAAATGTGTTGTCTTTGGTGGATCCTACTGCCTAAATAAATGCCTTCTGAAGGACATGAGTCTCTTTCTCTGTTCTCCCTAAGCTGCTCTTGCTGGCCAATGCTGTAACTTGCAACTTGTTCTGATACAAATATTTAGTGCAGTTAGGGCTGTATGCATTAGTTATTTTAATTTTAGAACTGACAAATACAGGCCTTGTCCATATTTTATTTGGGCTCCTAGTTATTAGACAGTTAGGCTCCTAGACAGTTTGTTGTGGTGTTCCTTTAACAAGAAAGTGCTTTAACTACATACCAGGCGTATGTGTATCTTTTTAATTCATTTCAGTTGGAATTGTTTTTGTTTATTTGTTCATTTTACTAATAAACACACTGCTTTAAAGACTTCATACATTTTTAAAAAAATAAATATTAATTTGTCTTCAGGCTAAATTAAAAAAAAACTGCCTAAACAGATTCCAATGACAAAAATAATGTTTAATTTGAATGCTCATTTAAATAAAAGATTATAGTTTCAAATAAATGGGGTCACTTTTTATATCCCATTGTCTCA
>JBBPDA010000037.1:2094838-2132780 GCA_037974385.1 Arnoldichthys spilopterus
TATCTATCTATCTATCTATCTATCTATCTATCTATCTATCTATCTATCTATCTGTCTGTCTGTCTGTCTATCTGTCTGTTTGTCTATCAGTGAACGTAAAATGGTCTAAACATTGCTCCTATAGATGTAACTGAGACAACCATGTAAAAATCTTCTCCGCAACTATTGTTAAATGTGCCTTCAGCCCCTGTGTGAAACTATAAAAACATGTTACATGTTAAATTAACTTTTCTGCCCAAATGTCCTGTGCAGTGTGAAAGTGGCGTTTGTGTTTAGCTCTTTACTGAAGGCCTCAGTGTCTTCAGAGTTTGAGTTCGGCGCTAACAGTCGCCGAACACAGTGTTACCGACAACGAACACCGCGGATTCTGTTAATCTGAACACGATGGCGATTCTCGTCTGATTTACAGGGGAAGACGGCCAAAGTAAAGTTGTAAAGCTTTTACATTTTACCCGTTTCCATCTTCAGCCGAACAAACGTTACTTAGGCTTCACTTCGCTCTGCGCGAGGTAGTTCGAGGCACCAAGGCAGAGCCAATCAGCGGCGTTAAGCGGGTTCGCGAGCGCGTTCTATTCTCCCGCCCGTTTTCCGCACAACCCCGCCAACTATGCCCAACGACTGGGCAAGCAGTCCGTCGATTAACGTATTGCCCGTGAACATAATCTACTGTCCAATCGTAGCACAGGATGCGCGAAACTAACAGCGAATCATAGCGCAGGAAGGCGGGACCTGTCGGTATACGGGTGGGAGGAAGAACATTGCCGCTGGTAAGACGGCTTTTAGAGCGAATAGGCTGCACTTACTCGCTCATTCGCTCGTGTTAACGCGAAGGAAATACGGGGCTGCTCGTTTAGTTGTAGATCGTTTGTTTTGTGTTTTCCCTGCAGTGTTTACTGCGTTTAGGTCGACTGTTGAACCTTCCCGTAGTTGTTTGTGAAGGGAGCACGGCCATGCTTGGCATTTTGTAGCGGTTTTGGATATCTCCGAGCGAACACGGAGCTCAGGTGGGAACTCAGAACTTCCAGACGAGCTTTTCCCGATGCGGCGCTGATTTAGTGCGGGTTAGTCTGCGGGTGGACTGTGAACATTTGTTTTGGCTAATTATTTTTTTGTGCTATGGTAATGTAACATCAGCGTACCGAACATCCTCATAAGGGGAAAATTATAATAGACTAACTATAACTGATTAGTACTGTTCTACCAATATTATTATTAATAATAATACAATGCCACAATTGCTGCTATTATTATAACGTGTTATTGTAATATTATATAATTATTATGTGTTATTTTGTAATAATTATAAATACACCAATATTACGACTAATAATAATAATTGTTCGTTTTCTTTTACTTCTCCTTCATCTTATTATTATTATTATTACGATTATTATTATAACGATTACGTGACTTATTATTATTATTATTATTATTATTATTATTATTATTATTACTGTAATTGTTGGGGACTCTTATCATGATTTTGGGAAACACCGTTAGACTTTTTACTGTCTTATGTACTTATTGAAGCGATCTGTTATAATAATTGTTTTATTTTTTAAATGTCAGAAAAGCCACGGATGTGTTTATTTGATTTTCTATCAATTTTACATTCCTCCTTCCGTGTTTGTCTGCTTTAGACTGTTTTTAATTTAAATTCTGTTAATTAATTTCAGTCTAATTTAAAATGAGCGCGATGTAAAAAATCACTTTCATTCGCGCTGATTGTTTATAACTCATACTGATTCGCCTCCACAGCCTCTCGCGGAAATGAGCGGGCTTAGTTAGCCAAACAACACGAAAAAAACAGCGCGCACTTTTTTAATTTAAGTTTTTAACTGGAATAAAAAATGTTTCCCTCAGAAATGTGTATGAATGTCTCACAGACTTTTGTGTTTATAAAGCTTTTAGTCTCTGTTTATTTTATTACAAATTAATAACATCTTTTGGCTTCACTGTATTTATATATGTATATACATATATAAACAAACACTTCTTACTCTAATGTTTCCTTTAAGTAATGACTAAAATGTGTTTCCTTTTTTCCTCCACAGTTGCCTAGTTCCCAGTTTCCTGGTTAAGGTCTCCATAGGATGGAGAAGACTCTTCTCCCTGGACCCAGCGACATAGTTATGGCTACACCCCCCAGCTCATTCCAACAAGAGCCTCTTACCCCACCCAGGTCCAACCACTCTTCCTCCCTCAAGCCCAACCAGGTGGGCCAGGTCATCCTGTATGGGGTACCCATCGTTTCCTTGGTCATCGACCACCAGGAGCGACTGTGCCTGGCTCAGATCTCCAACACCCTGCTGAAGAACTACAGCTACAACGAGATTCACAACCGGAGGGTCGCTCTGGGCATTACCTGTGTGCAGTGCACCCCAGTTCAACTAGAGATCCTCCGACGGGCAGGGGCCATGCCCATCTCATCTCGCCGTTGCGGCATGATCACCAAGCGTGAGGCAGAACGCCTCTGCAAGTCATTCCTGGGTGAGAACCAGCCACCCAAGCTGCCTGACAACTTTGCATTCGATGTGTCACACGAGTGCGCCTGGGGCTGCCGAGGCAGCTTCATCCCGGCCCGCTACAACAGCTCCAGAGCCAAATGCATCAAATGCTCTTACTGCAACATGTACTTTTCACCCAACAAGTTTATCTTCCACTCGCATCGCACACCCGAGGCCAAGTACACGCAGCCTGATGCTGCCAACTTCAACTCGTGGCGCAGGCACCTCAAGCTGACCGACAAGACACCAGCAGATGACATGGTGTTTGCTTGGGAGGACGTGAAAGCCATGTTTAACGGAGGCAGCCGTAAGCGGGCGTTGCCTTCGAGCCACTGCTCTTCAATGGACTCAGTGAAGGCTGTGGGCTCTGTGCTGCCCCATGTGATTTCCTCAGACCTGGGGCAGAAGAGAAGCCGGTATGAGGAGGATGATGAGCTGGATGCCGGGGGTCTTTCGCCCAGGAAGAACCCACGCAGCTACCCAGTCATTCCTGTGCCCAGCAAAGGCTTTGGGATGTTGCAAAAGTTTCCCCCAACCTCTCTCTTTCCCAGCCCCTACACCTTCCCAGCCTTTGGGCTTTGCCAGCAGAAGAAGGATGACGGCGAGGCGGCTTCTGGGCAGAAAAACAGTGGACTGTCTGGGCTGCTCTGGCCTGGCCGCAAGGACGCTTTTTACCCCCCCTTCTGCATGTTCTGGCCCCCTAGGGCAACGGGTGGCATCCCGGTGCCTACATACCTCCAGCCACAGCCCAGTGCTCTGTCTACACTCACAGAAGCACCCTCCTTGCGGCAGGCCTTCTTGGACCTGTCCGATCAGGGCGAGACTGGTACAGTTGCTGGGATGGGAGCCAACCCCAGACCAGGGCTGTTTGAGAACGAGTGCCCGTCTGTGACTCCGCCCGACCTACGGCCCACTGCCCCTGAGGGCTGGCTCAAACTGCTGGACGCTCCCTCCCTGCAGGCCCGCAAGGCCAGCTACCACTCTTCTGCCTTCCGGCCGGTGGTGAAGGACTCAGAAAGCATTGCCAAACTGCACGGCAATCTAGAGGACCTGGGGGGTGACAGACACCTCTCACCGGGCACCAGCTGCAGCTACCAGAGTGAGAGTGGAGAGAGCGATGAGGAGCAGGAGGTAGACGTGGAGACCAAACAGGACGAAGAGCAGGAAGACTTCAGCAGCCTCAAGCAGCAGCCACCAACCACACAGCAGCAGCAGCAGCAGCAGCAGCCGCAGCAGCCATGCAGCCTGCACCTGCGGGGGCTCACTGACAGCACCGCTGGGGAACGGGATAAAGACACGGCCCCCTTCCCCCCCACCATCCCCCCTGAAAGCTCCGCAGAGGACAAGCCCAGCATGCCTGTCAGTCCGCCCACCTCCCTCAAAGTCCCCAGTCCCGTTCATGCCTCACTGGAGGACACCGCCACCGTGTACAAAAATGTAAATATTCCCTGCAGGCACTTAAACTAATTATTATTTAAATGCAGGCCACAGACTGGCGGGATAGGCACGCATAACGAGATTGATAGCCGTGCGCTCCCTGCAGAAATGAAATATTCAGAGTGCTTTGATCCCTCCTAATAAGCCCAGTCGTGTTTTGTTTAATGGCAACATTATATTTGCTCTCCTTTTGTCACTCCTGCCTATTAGCCCTTTCAGTCTTTAACCTGCCGACACTACATTAACCGAGGGAGCTGGAGGAGTCACTCGCAGCAATGGAGGCGCGGGGGCTGGGGGGGAGCTGTTTAACAGAGCTGTAGTGGATAGTTTCAACGCACACACACTCGAGCCCTAAGACTTGTACAAATGCCAATTAGCACCTCCACTGTTAACCAGCCTGGCCTCTCTGACAGGTTCATTTGAACAAAGTGTAGACCACAGCATTGTCGGTTTCAGTGCTTTTGGCTGTCTAACATATGTGTATAGGGTGCCATGAGGAGCCTATGGCCTGAAGCCATGAATCAGGTCTAATCAGATTTCTGTGGTGCTTTGTGTTTGCAGTCACACAAGGGCAGAGAAGACGGGCTGCCAGCTTACGCTACCAAAGACAAAGCAGCACGTGCAGGTGAGTGCCCCTTATTAACAAGACAACAACACTGAAAAAATGTGTTCATGTGTTAAGCTGTGCACTGTTGTTGTTGGAGCAAAATGATAGCCTTGCAGTAGGCAAAATATACATATAAAAAAATATTGTGGCCAAATATAACTGAATGAAAATAAATAATAATAAAAAAATAATGCAAAATAAAATAGAATAAAACATGGTTTTTATAGACATGCACAGGCAAAATAATAAGATTTATCCATTTGTATAGTGGAGGCATCCAAGAGTTTCCTTCTTTATTTTTGAACACCTAAGAAAGTAGTGATGCGCATAAGCCCATTTAAGTAAACACTGAGGGCTGGATTAAGCTACGTCTCGTCCATGGGCCAATTCTTTACACTGTTACTAGCAATATCTGTTGAAAATCTGTTCTCTTTTCACAGAGTGGACTAAACTGGCTTTAAGGAAATGTGTTTTCATTTATCAATGGCTTGCGTCTCCAGACAGACTCTCTTTTTATGCCATTAATACCTCTCTGTCCTCTTGCAGAAGAAAACAAAGAACAGAGCAATTTCTTCCTCCCAGAGACGGAGACATCGGCCCCAGAATACTGGAGGGAGAACACAGGTAAATACTTCATCACTGTCATCCCTCTGAAAAAAAAAATAAAACATCCAACACTTACAGCAAGAATGCTACAAAATAATTTGTGCTACCACATCCCTGTGAGGATCATGGGATTACACTAAATATAAAAGACAGAATGGGATATATACTCAACTCCAGCCTCACTCTGGAAATGGAGCAGTTCTATCCACAATGTCATTGGCAAAATGTGTTCTGTGGGGAGCCATAACAGTTCAAGAAGACAATCAGCTCTGCACAGCGAAGGTGACAATCACCATTTGAACAATATCAAATGGATATAATTGCTTTTTGCCTGGCAAAATCGTCCATTACAAAGATCATAGCTTATTGCCTTTTATCTGTCAGGGAGACATTAAAAGTGTTTTACGACATCTATGCCAACATTTATATTATCGAGCCGATAATGATCTCCTCACATAATGTATAATATGTTTGAAAAAAATTACATGAAACAAATTAAATGAAACCACCTTTGCCTGATTGCTAAATGTCTCCAAGGGGCTGGTGGGGGAACATGATTAGAAGTTCTGATTTCCGAGTCTAAAGGCAGTGTCTTAAGGAGAGCTCTGTTTCTTGGGAGGGGAAAAAAAATAATCTAATTTTCCATTTATGTAATGCAAACTGCCTTGGCTTTGACTATTCACGGTTAATTGACTGTCAAACGAGGTTGTTATCCTCAGGCAGTGTCTGCAAATTTGCTTGTCAAATGAGACAGAGAGAGGAGGAGAGCGAGAACAAGCCCGCTTTCCAAATGAGGAAAGCGTTGTAAGGCTTAAGGAGGCAAGACGTGAAATAGAGAGAGAGAGAGAGAGAGAGTGGAGAGAGAGAGAGAGAGAAATGAGGGGGGATTATATACACAAATGTGCTGGATTGCTTCATTTAAGGCATTTGATTTGCGGTGCAGCACACCGAGAGCATGACACCCCCACATTGCCAATATACTGCCGAGGTACAATATGCTTAATATGGCAACTCCTGAGGACATGCAGGTTGTAATAATTTGGATATTTCAGTGCAATGACAATAATAAAATCAAGAACACAAAGGACCTTATCTTCATTCTGCCTGTAGATGAAATCACTGTCTTTTTAAAACAGGCACACACAGGAAGAAAGACTGATGTCATTTTAGGTGCACTCATCAGCATGGATGTTTGATTAGATGCCCTTAAGAGAAGATAAAGTGAACTTTTCACCAAATGAAATGTGTGTAATTATCTGACTGCAGATACTGACATGATAATTTCATTTATGACCACTTTAAATATGTTGTTAAATATACCCATCATGTAATAATAGTGCACTAATAATGATAAATGTACTAATTTAATATCATCACTAAAAAATGCATTTGTGGTCATTTGGAAGGCCCACTTTCCATGAGCATCATCCTCATTACAGCAAGCTATAGCTGCGCATTTAGAATGTCGTTAAACTGACACCTACTGGTCATTTTATGAACTGCATTACTTTCACTGGGTCCTCACATACAGCCCTTGCACGTCTTTAAAAAAAAGCTATGAATACTACATTTTTTTTGCAGTTTTTATCTCACAATTGATTATTTCTGTTTGAATTGCAGCAGAGAATAGTCAGGACTCCCATTCACCTGCTTCGCTCAAGAAAGACGTTGAAAACATGGAAAAAGGTGAGAAGTAACTTAGTTGTCAAGCATACTTCAGTTGAAGGGTTATCCTTCGAAAAAGCCTCTTTCTTGCATTTCACACTTGTTTGGGAGTTGTACAGATTTGTTATGTAGTGTTATGTAACATTAGTGCCAGCACTACCTACACAGACTGTGGTTTAATTACAGTGTTGTTTTTCTTTCAGAGGAGCTTCAGAAAGTTCTCCTGGAGCAGATAGATTTACGGCGAAGACTGGAGCAGGAGTTCCACGCGCTCAAAGGCAGCTCACCCTTTCCCGTTTTCCGTATGTTGCCTCATACACTTTTCTGTTTATCCATTTGGGGCTTTTGGAAAGCAGAGAGCGTTATTGTGCTCCTGCGCAGTGCTCTGTACTCAGTAACGAAAGCCAATATGAGTTAATTTTACAAGAGGCCCATTTAAGAATTATCGTTTTTGCTAATAGGAATCAACTGAGTAACAATCTGTGCAGTAATGGTTTATGTAGAAACAGTTTTATTTGGTCAAATAGTGCCTCATTTTCATACAGTCCTACTGTCCTTCAGATAATTTTCAGGACCAAATGAAGAGGGAACTGGCTTACAGAGAGGAGATGGTGCAGCAGCTACAGATGGTGAGAATTCTCCATTATATAGTCATTTCTGCTTAAAAACAATTAAATTAAAAAGATGGCACAATGCTGCTATTTCTTTTTCAATAACGGTGTGTAAATTGTCAGTACTGGCCAATGCAGGACCAATATTTTTAAGTCCCTGAGCTTTAAAATGAGCTCTTTTTGAATTGCAACATATCACTTAAGGCCTAAAAGCATCTAAAAGTAGGTTATAATGCTCAAACTACTCAAACACTCTACTACCCTACAGGAATAAACAGACAGCAAACAGTGCGACATTACACAGAGTGAATTTGTGCTATTTCAGGCTACATTTGCTACAGGATTGGATCAGATTCATTTTTATCCTGTCTGATATCCGATGCAGCATTTTCTGCTGATATCGATCTGATAGCATTACATATTTCATGTACAAATACTAATGCTAAAATGACCCAGAACAACAAGAACAATGCTTAGCATATTGCTGTCTAGAACCCCCCCCCCCCCTTTTGCATGGCTGAAAGTTGCTACTACTAAGGCTGAATCTCAAATGGTTCCCTACTCCCTATATAATGCATGACACATCTGTCACATTTGTTTGGCCAATCATTTGACCATCACGAGTCAAACTGGTGTGACTAGACACCATGATAAAAAACATAAGAAACCTGAACAAAACACAAAAAAGGCAAAAATAACCTTAAATCTTAGATCTGATTCTGCCTATTAATTTATTAATTATTTATGTATTATCTTAACTCTTTTATTGCTTATTATTGTATTCATCCTTTTAATTACTTTTTTTTTTTTCTTTAATTGTCTTTTATTCTTATTTATCCTTTGTACAGTACTTTGGTCCTATACTGGTTTGTAAAGTGCTTTATAAATAAAGTTGGATTGGATTGGATATCAATTTATTTATTTGTAAAAAAAAAACTGAGATGTGTATACGAAGATAAAAGTAGGTTGTAGTCAGTTAAAGACCGAGTCTCATATAAATATATATCTTTTAATTCTTTTTTTTAGATTCCCTATGCAAATATTATCAGAAAAGAAAAAGTTGGTGCACACCTAAACAAAAGCTGAATGGTAAGTATTCTGAATCCATTCATGGGGTTACGATGTGGGGCTTTGTGAAAGACTTTGCGTCATTGTATGTTATTGCATAGTGAGGTGAGATTAGTGAGATAATCCACAAAGGGACATGTATTCTAATATTTTTAATGAGGAAAATTTCAGTGCATTACTAGTAAATGCTGCTCAAAGTGTATTTATATCATATTGCTGGACTCTAGTGGGAGGGCTCTCTTTACATAGCAACTGATATATTGCCCTTCTGCCTTTCTTTCAGGTGACTGCTATCGTTCATATGAAATCGCGGCAGGCTGTTCTCAACCTCATTTGAAATACACAGAAAACAATCTGGATCTCTCTTGACTCTTTATAAATCTAGCAAAAGCAATCCCTTCATTAAGAACTTTTATCAGACGAGGCACAAGTGCTTTCATCATTCGCTGATCATCTGAAGATACTGAATTATGTACGCTTCCCTGAGCAAACCGGTGACGAACCGACCCACAGATTCACAGTACAAGTAGCCCAGTCTTCTGCACTAGTGCTACATGAACACATTGTAAAACAGCCACTACCTGTACAGTGATCTCATTTTGCATTTATTTATGTATTTAATTATTTATTCATTTATTTATTTGTAAAAAAAAACTGAACTGTGTATAAACATACTGGCTATAGAAGTACCATATACACATACAAGAATAATATCTGAGGGAAACACATTTGCTCTACAGGCCTTCTGAAGCTTATGGGTACGAGCAACTGCACAAGCAAGCAAACCTCTGCTCTTGCTTGTTTGAATACAGCACTGACAAACTTAAAATGAAGAATGTTATTATTGTTAATGCAAATGTATTTAAATATGTTCTTGTAGTTTCTCTACTATTTATGTGGATAATAAAAGTCTATAATATGAAAAAATTATATATATATTTTTTATGTATTTTAATGTTCTTTGGTTACACTGAAATATCAAACCACACACAAAAGAAAAAAAAAATATTAAGAATATAAGGAATAGGTACCAAAACACAGAACATGGATTAACCTTTTAATGGCCACATCAAGAAAAAGCAATGAAAATATTTTTGCATTTTATATTAATTTGGGTATTTTTTAAAAAAGAAATAACCCTATATATTTTTATATAGGCCTCTACCAAACAGTTGAGTTTTCTTTTTATCATAAAACTCTAAATACATAAACAAATCAGTCAAATAAAATTCTTGGTTTTTCTTAAAAATTCTGTGAAAAATCCATAACATTTTCACAAATTAAAAAATGGAGGTCTTATAATCAAAGGCACAGCAAATTCCAATGGATCTTTTGACCATAACTGACCTAAACCAAGTGGTAGAGATGGAGCACTCAGGTTATGTTCAGTACATGTTTCAGTTAGATATAGAGACTTAAAATGTGCTTGACCAAATTACTGACCAGAACACTAAAGGGTTAGATACATCATCTATATTTAATATATTATTCATTATTCACGTGATACTCTCTGACCTGAGTTGGATATCATGAAATCAATGAAAGGGTTAAATGCAGTAATTCTGAATATATATATACACACATACACACAAATATATATATATATAAATCACCCAACCGTTTCTGAGAAAATGAATTAAACCACTAACCGTTCTCCACTTTAAAATGACCTGCTCCACCAATTAAGGTGTTGTGAAGTTGTGTTAAATAAAAGACCAGTAAATGTGCCAAAATGTGCATCGTATTTTTTTTTAAACTCACGACGTTTTCTTTAAAACTTTTACCAAGAGCAGGCGAAATTTATTTTATTCATTATTTATAATGCCGCACGCAACTGCGCATGCGTGTGACGTAACCGCTGCCGACGAGGAGTGCCAACATGGCGTTTACTCTGTACGCCCTGATTCAAACGGCAATTCTGTGCACAAATGCGATCGCTGTGTTACACGAAGAAAGGTTTCTCAGTAAAAGTGAGTAGTCTTTTACGTGTTTGTCTCTGTCCTAACTAGGGGTTTGTGTTATTTCGTGGCGTTATGCTTGTAAACAGTTGGTGAGACACCTACCAGCTGGAGAGTTAGCAGAGCTGGCTAACAGAATAGAGTGAAGTGAATGGCGATATAACGCCAAGAGTCACTGACGTGGTGCGCTGTGTTTGTTCTTGTGTCTTTCAATGCGCGTCCTTTAATACTTTGTGTTAAACGCTACGATGATGTGGTTGATGGCTACATACTGACATGAACAGCAGCAGCAGATGGTCATGAACGCTGGGTTGCCACCTCACTAGTCTCTCTGTGTGTTATGGCCACGCTGACCTGAGATAGTGGGTGTATTAACTTACAACAAAACTAGAGCAGTATAGAAAAACGATTCATTTGTTAAAATCGAGACTGAAGTAGAAGTAAAATCTGTTTTTTAAATGCAACTTAGGAAAAAAATTGTCAAGAACTTAAATATTGAATAATGTCTAGAACAACAATGGAAATACTTTTATTATTACATTCAGCACCAATCAGCATAGGATCTGTTCCTCTCCTATAATCCAAATGTAAACATTCTAGAGCTCAGGGATCCCAGGTCAGTGTAATCTTAAAAGGAATATTAAATATTTAAGACTTCATTAACTAAATGGTAGGAGTGTAAATTGCAAGTTGGTTGGTTTAATTGGGTCTGCAGTCAGTGTGGGATGATGTAATTTAACATCTGCTACAGTTCCATAAACTCACAAATACAAACAAATTATAATGTATACATTTTATTATGAAGTCAAATACAGCAGTCAAGCCTTAAGGAAAAACCACTGCTCAGTACAAAACACTGCACACAGTAAAATGAAAAAAATATTTGTGGAATCTACATAAATGTCAGTTTTTACAGTCACTTTTACACCCTTACCAGTAAAAAAAACATATTATGAGTTAACTGAACTTTTAATAATAATAACTAACATTAAATCTGTATTTTGCATTATCAGTGAACTACAGATTTCAAGGCAGCATGGCTTTAACTTTAAACACCAATTTTCTTTACATAAGTTTGTTGCTCACAAATATACTTAAGTACACATATTTATATTATTTGTAAATATTGAGCTCAGTACAAAGTACAGATCCATTCAGATTTTACTTGAGTACAATTAACAGAGTAAGTGAAAGTAATTAGTACACACCTCTGCTACTAACCTAGCTGGGAAAGATGTTGGCATTAGAAATGGTTAAAACAAAGTCAGTCGCAGCCATTTTCAACTGTAACCAAGTAATCAGACCTTACACTTCACACACGAAATATAGTAAGTAATCTTAGTTTACACAAAAGTGTTCAAATGAGCAGTCATATATTTAGACTATTCACAGGTAAATTTCAGGACACTGTCCAGATGTTGGATTAGTTTTCCTAAACATTATATGCACTTAGTCTTACTTGGAGAATAATTTTTTTCATTGCAGTCGGCTGGGGAGCAGATCAGAGCATAGGTGGCTTTGGAGATGAACCAGGAATAAAGGCGCAACTTCTAAACCTAATCCGATCGGTCAGAACAGTCATGAGAGGTAAGTAACTTGGTATGTAGTGCAACAAGTTCTGCATTAAAAATGTCAGACAGCGACTTCAGAATCTTTACCCTGTCTTTGGGACATGAAGGTCACAGGTTCAAGCCCTGGTGCTTGAGTGTGTTCACAGTGACAAATAGTCACTTTCACTTCACCCTGAAGCTCTCTCTCCATCCAGCCATGCACACAGCCATTCACGTTTCGAAAACGCTTGTAGACACCTGCCCATCCAGTGTTTCCTCTAAAAACCCTTCCTTTGCTGCTGCAGCAGTTATTTGCCTTTACTCCTCTGGGAAGTTTTTACACTCGACTAGGGTGCACAACTCCTTGTCCAGTATGGTCTGGTATTTTCCCTACTCACATGCTCGCTGAACCTGGCAACTAACCGGTGAGTTGAGGTGTGTTTGAGCAGAGGAATCACCAAACTTTGCTGGGCACTGGTTTTCTAGGATCTGAGTAGTTAAAGTAAAGTGAGTACTTGTCATTGTGAACACACTCAAGCACCACAACGAAATGTGACCTCTGCATTTACCTCCTCACACGTGCAAACGTGGAGCAGCGTAGCGGGATGGTACCTTGCTCAAGGGAACCTCAGTAGTGCTGGGACTTGAACCTGCGACCTTCAGGTCCTAAGGGCAATGTCCTAACCACTAGGCCACCACTGCCCTGATGTTGAACTAAATGTTGAACAATACTTAAAGAATTTAAGTGCATTTAACCACAAGAACATTGGTGAGGTTATATTCTAGATGATTTGTTCTGGATCATAAATGCTACTCCAACACTTCCCACAAAGTGCTTGAGACTCCACAGCTCATTTCAACATTCAGGAGGTTTGTCTCACACACACACACACACACAATTATACAAGTACAATGTGAAATCTAGAGAAATGTACAACAACAACTGTTCAGTTCAAGGAGTCCTTACATCCATCTATCCAACACTTCGCCTCGGGCTTGATAACCTCGTTGTGGGTTCTAGAGAGTGTTCAATTATATTGGCAGTGCTTTACTATGAGGTTTTTTTTTTTCACTGATCAGCCATAACATGAAAACCATCTGTCTAATTTTGAGGAGTTCCCTCATTTTGCCAAAACACTGACTGTGGTGCACTCTGTGTTCTGACCCCTTTTTAATGAAAGTCAGCATTAACAGTTTGTGCAACAGGAGCTCCTCTTTGGGATTGGACCAGACAGGCTAGCCTTACTAACGTGCATCAAAGAGACTTGGGTGCCTATGACCCTATTGCCAATTGACCAATTGTCTTTGCTTGGATCACTTTTGGTAGTTCCTAACTACTACAGACCTGGAACATGTCACAAGACCTGCTGTTTTGGAGATGCTCTGTCATCTAGTCATCACAATGTCAAAGTGGCTCAGATCCTTACGCTTGCCCATTGTTCCTGCTTCAAGCACTCAATTTCAAGAACTGACTGTTCACTTGCCTAATATATCCCACCCCCCTGGCAGGTGGCATTGTAATGAAATAACTACATAGTCTGTGTTATTCACTTTACCTGTCAGTGGTCATAATATTATGGCTGATTGATTGATTGATTGATTGCTTATGTATTTCTGTCTAATCAACATTTACAGTCACCGTCATGCTTGAACTTCTTTCTCTGTTCCTGTCCACAGTGCCTTTGATCATAGTAAATTCGGTGTGCATCGTGTTACTGTTGCTGTTCGGATGAAGAAAGATGGACATTCAGCACAGAACGAGCTAATGGACAAAAGGAAATGTTCTTTTTTTTACATGCGGTCAATGTAATCGTTGCTGTCAGGTTTCTCACACTTGCATCTCAAAAACAGTCACAATGTTTCTGGGATTCGTTAAGTGATTGTTTACAACCCCAAAGTTTTATATCTTCAGATTTCAGCAGATTCCATTCTTCTTTGTATGATTGTGCTCATTATAATTATTGCTTTAAAAAACAGCCCAAAAAAGTGTCAATTTTGTTTTATGTAATTTACTCTTAATGTGTAAGAATCTAGTTAACTGGCAGTTCTCCTGGCATTGTGTAATAGAGCACTGTACGCCAAGTTGGTTAATACAGACTTTTTTGGGGGATAAAGCAGTGGCTTTGTGTTTCGGCTTGGTTGTGGTCCTCAGAATGTCTTATTTATGATTCCTATGTGATTTGTCAGCATTTCAGTATTTAACAATACACTCCAGGCATATACTACAGAGGGAACGCAAATGATTAAGGCAGAGTGTTCTAACCAAAGGGAAGGTCTGTTGCTGTTGTGAAAGGAGATTGTAAGGCTGCTTTGAATGATCCGTTTTGGTGAAACTGTAAGCTTTAACGTAAGATTCTGTCTAAAGACTTGCCGTTTGAGCACAAGTATCCTGGGCGTCTGTGAGCCAGTCAATATGTATGTCAGATTTTAATAAAGAGATGTCTTTTCATGTAACTTCTTTTCTCTGATTGTTTTCGCATCTGTGTTAGCTTATCAATGTAACTGCAGAATTAGTGACAGTTAAATTTTTTCAGCTTAAAGCAACAGCTATTTTTTTGGTTTACCTTCAGATGTTACATATTTTGTTTCATGGAATGGAGTCATCAAAGACCTGAATGCCGTTTTATTAACAGGAGCTCAGTACATGGGTATTATGTTAAATTACAACCATATGCTCATAAGAGCGATTATGGCTTAACCCCATTTTGATCGAAGTTTAGCCGTCATAATCCTAGCCTAAGAATGTTCTATCTATCTATCTATTTATTTATTTATTTATTTATTTATTTATTGCAAAACTGTATGACGCCCCATTGAACTTCAGACTGACGTATATGCAGTCCTTTACAACACCAAGTTGTTTTTTTCTTTCTTTAAGTCTTAAAAGCTGACCTCAAAAGCCTGTCCTGCTTAACCAATTCAGTAAACCTTCCTGACGTTTAGGCTCAAGTAAGACCTTTTTCTGAACAGATTCTAAGGCCCAATGTAGTGCTCCTAGTCTTAGTGCAATCTTTGAGCTGATGTATGATTTCACTTGGCCAAGGCTTTACATTTCAAGATGACTAGTGCACAGAATGTTTTCTGCGATTTAACATTGGGGGACATTTCGAAGTGTGGTCAGACTTTTGTTGACTGGTTTTGTTTTTGAATGTTAATGGTCAAAATTTAAAGAGGCTTTTTAAGCCAAAGTGATAAACACTGCTAAAATCGATTACTACACAAATATGCCTCTTAATGTGATACATCTGTTGGTAAAATAGCCTACATATGTTTTCCCCCCACATTTTAGCAAATGAGTAATCTGTCCCATGGGTAACCCTCTTAAATGATTAAAGGATCATCATATCATCGGAGTTAGAAAATCTGCCCTGAACTAACAATATGATTGTTTTTGCATAGGGATGTAGATGTGGGCGGATGTGTTTAATGATGGAAGCATGTGCATTGAGGGGACACGGGTTGGTTTGTTTTTCATTAAAAAAGTGCAAGAAGCCAAAGATTTGGTTTGACATGAAGTCTACGCTAGGGTTGGGTTATGTGTAGCACGGCAGCATTTAAAAATAATGATTTACTGAAAATTTTAAATTTACAGTTTCTTCCTTAACCCAAATACATTTACATTTATGGCATTTGGCAGACGTTCTTGTCCAGAGCGACTTACATGCTGCTTTTTAGTCAACAAAGAAAACTTATACCAGTAAACTTAGGTTTGGTTTAAGAGCTGCTGGTCAAAGAAGATTATACCTGAGCTCATGCAAAACCTTGACATAAAATAATTTTTTTCCGTAATGTTAGTAAGTTTGTTAGTTCTGTAGTTGTGGTCCCAAGTGTGAAGAGGTGAGTCTTTAGTCGTCGTTTGAAGACAGTAAGGTTCTCTGCAGTTCTGACCATTAGGGGAAGTTCATTCCACCACTTGGGAGCCAAAACTGAGAAGAGCCTAGATGTCTGTCTTCGGTTTTTGAGAAGGGGGATGTCCAGTCGGGTTGAAGATGATCTGAGAGGACGAGCTGTTATCTGTGGTTTGATCATTGCAGATAGGTAAACAGGGGCTGGACCATTTTTGGCTTTGAAGGCCAACATCAGTGTTTTGAATTTGATGCGGGCGCCACAGGAAGCCAGTGAAGCAGTGGGTTAGTGTGTGAGGACCAGGTGAGCTGCTGCATTCTGTATTAGCTGTAAAGGTCTTGTGGCATTCAGAGGAAGACCAGCAAGTAGAGTTGCAGTAATCCAGTCTTGACATGACAAGTGACTGGATGAGAATCTGAGTAGTGTTGGTGGTGAGGAAGGGACGGATTATCCTGATGTTGTGTAGGAGAAACCGGCATGTTCGAGAAAGTTTAGTAATGTAAGATGAGAATGTAAGACCCTCGTCCACAGTGATCTCCAAATTCTGTGCTTCCATTGTGGGAGTGATGACTGCGTTCTCAAAGTTGATGGCAAGGTCAGGTAGTGTGGAAGCATCCCCTGCGATATACAGAAGTTCAGTCTTATTAGGATTTAGTTTGAGGTGATGTGTTATCATCCAGGTAGAAATGCCATTCAGGCATGCTGTAATCCAGGTTAAGACCTGAGGATCACTGGGAGATCTAACACCCTGGCATTTGCTTCTTTAGTTTTGTACTGGAGCTGCAAGACTAAAAATGACCCTTTGTTCCAAACAGAGAGTGTATAACTGAATACTTCAGATTTACACACATTTTCCAAAAATATCTTAACAACAAGGATGTGATCACGAGCAAAAACAAAGATTGGTTTAAAAACCTCCTTATGGGAAAAAAGTTTGTAAAACCATTGTAGACAATGGGAAGTAATTAGCTTTTTGTAGCACAGTGGTTTCTTAATGGCCCTTTCCTCTGGGCAAACTGTCTAATTCAGAGGCTATAAGGGTCTCCCTGATGGACTTGCAGTTATTAAACCTTTCGCAAATTCTCAGCGGGATTCCAGTCAGGAGGGTAGACCACACAAACATTCGTCACCTGTTTTAAAAATCCCTCTTGAGTCACTTCGTCTGCATGTTGTAGGTGGTTGTACTGTTGAAATGAGGGATACACTGATCCAACTTTTTCAGTCCCAATACTGATAGCTGTGCTTTGGGGATGGGTTGATACTGAGCACCAATACCAGTGTTTAAGTAATAAGCTGTATGTCTCACTGTGTGGAAGTGACCGCGATCTTCTTTTATTTGTAAGGCAACATCAGTCTTAACCTAAACATGGCTTTCCTAACTTTAACAAATACATATAAACCAATTAATTAACTATTTTATTATTAAAACAATAATTGTGCACCAGCAACTTGGTAAAAGAAAAAAAATGAATGAATGAATCAGTTCATTGTTACGGATACCCGATCCAGCTATCTGAGCCAGCAGACTGATCCGTTATCAGTATAGGTTCAATATCAGTATAGGATCAGTGCATCCCTACTTCTCCTTTTCTTATGTGTCAAGATTAATATCTCTGTTCATGTTTCCTTCAATGATGCCCCAAGACATTTGGTGGCATAGCAGATGCAGATCATGATGCTCCCACCTCTACACTTCACTGCAGGTAAGGTGCTCTAAGGATTATGCAGTCCAACCATACTTTCTCCAAACAAGATGAGCAGAATTGTTGTGGAGCACTTTATTTTAAATTCTGATTTGTCAAAATGCTCATGTGAAAATTGTGTTGTGTAGAAAAGGAGATGACCGTGGTAAAGTTTATTGCTTCTCTCTTACCTTCACTATCATTAGTCTAATAAATGTGCTTGGTGCACCTGTCTAGGTATGACTGTGTTTTCATTAACTCTCCACTCCCACACTAAACTAAATGTCCATGGAGGTACAGCAGCTTTGGAAATGACTTTATAAAAAGAATTCTCTCATCAAGCAATGTTAACCTTGACTTCCCTTTAACCTTGAGCTGTACCTGAAACAGTAGCCCTACATCTCCTCCACAGTTGACATGTGCTCTGGTCTTACTGTCATTTTACCAACAAAAAAAAACAAAGTAACATCCAGACTTTTATAAGTACATTAAAGGTTTTTAAATAAATCATATATTTAAACTTTATTTTCTTTGTTGAATATTGGAAGTCTGGGTATGGGACGAGAGCAATAAGGCCTCTAAGAATGTTAAAAATTATTTTAAAAAATATATACAGATGGTAAAATTTTCTAAGATTATTTTTGTTGTTAATCTGACAAAAAGAGAGGAGATAGTGCAAAATTATACGTTTTTTCTTTCCAAAAAACATAACCAAAGGACATACTGTAATGCAAGAACTACCTCAGGAGCGTTCCTGAAAGCCCCGCCCCCGAACAGCTGATTTAGCCATAGGATTTAGCGTCAGGCATGTACGAGGACAGCTGAGCCTAGGCCCCCTGTAAGAAACGTCAAAAAGAAGAGAGAGACCAAATAAAAGGAAGCTTTAGCTTTCCTTCTGTTTAATTTGTCAAGTTTGTTCAGTCTTTTTAAATGACACCACATTATTAAAGCGGTTTTTGTTCCAGTTTGTTCTGTTTTGCGGTAACGACCTCTGCTTACAGGTTAGCGCTGCAGGCTAACTTCTCTAGCGTGTCTGTGAGGGAGCTTTGGGTTTCTGTAGACATGTTCCAAGAGCGTCTCGTAGCAAGAGAGCGCAGGAAGGTTTCAAAAATCACATCGACGAACCATAGATGTACTTATTTAAGTCTGTAATTTGTAAATTCATGTTATGGTGGGTTGTAGTGTGCGGAATTTAGTTCATTAACTGATGTCCTTCGTTCTTTCTCTGAATGAACAAAGGGCTTTATTGCAGATAAATTCAAATTTAGTTTGGCTGCTAACTAAGTCTGTTTTGAACAGGATTCTAACTAAAAATGCTTGCTCCTAGCTGTACCCTGTGTGCAACTCTTTAAGCTGTGGATTTAACTAAACGAATGGTATGTTCCACCATTTCTTAATTTACATGTCTTTTAGCTGCCTGTGGTATTATGCTTGTGTGATTTTAGTCAAACCGCTTTATGTCCTCTAAATCATTCTCAGTGCTTCTGGCAACACTTTTTAAATAAATGTATGCTTCCAAATCCTGAAAGGATGTCAAACACAGATCATGAGCAATGTGCCAAAGCGTCCAGTCTTTATTTTGCTTAATCCAGAGCTGGCCTTGAATAAGAGCATTAATTGTTCTTCCAACTTCCAAGAGCTGATTTGACTTTGGATTATCAGAGGGAAAAAAGGCAAAATTTCTAAATAATAGAGGATCAGCGGTGTGGTTAATATGATCCACCGTCGAGATGTTTTAATAGTCCTTAATATCTCCTGCAGAATTATTAAAGCTGAATTTTGCTGATGTGTTGCCAGAGTATTTTGATCTCTATATTTAATATTTTTAGAGCATATGTCATGCAAATGGATTACAAAAATTATAGTCCAGAGGCTCCCAATTTACATCTCCGGGAGCCATTTTTTAAACCAGGTCTTAGTATGTTTGTTTTGTTCCAGCCCCTAATGAACCAGGTAATCAGGTACTGTAGGACACCTGTTTAGATCTAGAACAAAGTTCCTCTCAAGAGGGCTGGGGTTGCCTCAAGATGATTTGACATTCTTGTGTTCAGTGAACAGGCCATGGCATCTCGCCGGGCACTGAAGACAGTGCTCATTGACTTAAGTGGAACCCTTCATATTGAGGATGCTGCTGTACCTGGCGCTCAGGAAGCACTTGCAAGGTCAGTCAACATACAATAGGTTGAACTACCCTGTATTTAGGAACATCAAGCCAAAGTCAGCTGAAGTTTTAACCAAGTGTCTGTTTCCTTTTTCTAAGGTTGAGGCGCGCTCCAGTGGCTGTGAAATTTGTAACCAACACAACAAAAGAGTGTAAGAGAATCCTGCATGAGCGACTGAGACGGCTCCAGTTTGACATTGAAGAGCAGGAGATTTTTACCTCTTTGACAGCAGCTCGCAGCCTGTTGGAGCAGAAGGCGGTGCGACCGCTTTTGCTGGTAGAGGATAGTGCACTGGAAGACTTTGCAGGTGAGCTATGGAAACTTTCCAGTACAGGTACAGTCTCATAGTTTTCTTGCTTGTTCACATTTGATAAACTTACAAAGGGCTTTATAATTACTCAGGAAATCAAATGATTTGTGTTAAGGCAGGAATAACTTGCCATGGCGGTTAAGGTTATATAATTCTGCTGCTACAGCCAGTCCTGAAGGGCCATTGTCCACCTGCAAACGCACTCGTTAAACCTGGCAATTAACAGGTTGAACAAGGTGTACTTGAGGCTGTGCTGGACATAGTTGGGCACCCTGTTCAAAGTTCTGGATACTTAAATCTCTTTTTCTTTGTCACAGGTATTGAAACCTCTGATCCTAATGCAGTGGTAATAGGCTTGGCACCAGACCACTTCAACTATCAAATGCTTAATAAAGCTTTTAGGTAAGACCTCTTCTTTAGTTGCATTAATGTTTTGGTGCAGACCTCATCAGGTTTTTTCACTTGCAACTAAACTCTTAATTCATACTAAATACAGCCATATGCAAATGTTTATGTGGTCAAAAACATGTTGATTTTCTTCAGCACATTTTAATGCACAATTAAACAATGTGAGTGAGAGATTGTCATTTTGAACACACAACAGCACAGCACATGGTGGACCACAATGAAACCTCTGCATTCGACCCATCTGTGCACTGTAGCAGCTGCGTGTACCTCAGTAGTACTTGTCCAGGATTTCAACCAGTGACCTTCAGGTCACAAGGGCAACTCCCTAACTGTTACACCACCACTGCCTCAATTATTGTTTATTTGAATTTAACATTTTGTTAAATAGAATTATAACTAAATGCACAAAACTTATGAAACATTTGATATCTGATACAGTTTAACTATAGCAGTTGCATACTAAAATGCCTGAAAAATTCATATTTACATTTGTTCCCTGTAGAGTTTTTCACTTGGAAACATTTAGAAAACATTTAATTAGGCCAAGGATGTTCAAACTTTTGCACCCAACTGTAGCTCTGTAGTTATTATGGACTGTGTGCACAGAAGTGTTATATTAAGTGCTGTTTGATATGGTTATTCACATTGCCGTACTGACCTGAAAGACCAGTATTTAAGTCTACATTTACTGCATGATGGGCCCAATGCATAAACAGTTGTACCACAACACATCTTTTCTAAAGTTTCAGAGAATTAATTTTATTAATCCTTGTTTCCGCTTTCATATTTTTTCTGCAATAGGTTAATTCTTGATGGTGCCCCTCTTATCGCCATTCATAAAGCCTGCTACTACAAGAGAAAAGATGGGCTTGCATTGGGCCCTGGGCCATTTGTGACTGGACTGGAGTATGCAACTGATACCCAGGCCACTGTAGTGGGCAAACCTGAGAAAACGTTCTTCTTGGAAGCTCTTCGAGACCTGAACTGTAGTCCAGAGGAGGCTGTGATGATTGGAGATGTGAGTGTGATTCTGTATTCACAAGATCTAAAATTATG
Organism: Arnoldichthys spilopterus; assembly: GCA_037974385.1. NCBI lineage: Eukaryota > Metazoa > Chordata > Actinopteri > Characiformes > Lepidarchidae > Arnoldichthys > Arnoldichthys spilopterus. Next base: position 2,116,312 of record JBBPDA010000037.1, read on the forward strand.
CTGTGTTTGAATCATCCCTTTGGTTTCCGTTTCCTGGTTTGGTGAGAGAATAATTACATTGCTGTATTTAATATGGAAATTTCCTGCCAAGATAAAATATTTTGTTGCTCCTACAGGATGCTAGGGATGATGTTGGTGGAGCGCAGAATACAGGGATGCTGGGAATTTTAGTTAAAACTGGTACGATTATTAATTATTCCATTTTGTACATTTTCAATTGCAAAAGCACATTATTACATTATTGTACAGTAATATTATGAGATGGTAATTCTGATTTTGTTTTGCTCTCAGGTAAATACAGACCTGCTGATGAAAACAAAATAAACCCTCCTCCTCATCTAACATGTGACAGCTTCCCAGAAGCTGTAGATTACATTCTTCATCACCTGCTAGAAAGTAAATGAGTTTTAAACACAATAATCTCATAAAGTGACAACTGGGCTAAACATTGGGCTGTAAATATGTAATGGAGACCTGTCCTGCACCTTGCACTTCACATCATAATTCGGGCTAACTGCTACCCTGGATCTCACATGGCTTATAAAAACATCTGGACTGGAAGTCTAGTGTCATCAAAGCACTGCAGAACCCCCCCCCTTTATAACGCTGAACCTTCCATTTTTTCACCCTGGTACAATTCCAGCCTGGAAAAATGTTTCACTTACACTGTAAAACCACCTAAAGTCCACCCAAAATAAAAGTTAAAAACAAATGAAGTTCTCTTTTATTTTATTCATGTGTACATTTCACAATGTTTATCCCCACTTGGTATATGTATGTTGCAATTATCCTGTTTGGCATGCAATCTGTCTTATAACTAAATAGAAATAAGTATAACAAATCACTTAAAAAAGAAATTGCATGGTGTGCAGTAAAAAAAGTAGTGTAGTTGTGATGACAGTTCATGTTGCAAGCTCAGACAGACTCATACTCTCTTTCCCAGGCCGAGAATCTGTCCGTCAGGTTCCTGGCTGATGGTTTGGTGTGAGCAATCACCTCCAGAAAATCTGCTGTGGTCACCGTTTCTAGCTCAATAAATGGCATGCCGCAGTGACCTGTCGAGACACATGGTTGACCTAGAGCTGTGCAGCGTGCCAGAGCAAACTGAATGGAAGGAGCAGTGAGTTTGTGTAGTTTAAGAAAGGCAGCATATGTCTTACCCTCACTGTGGTTTTCCAGGGCGTCAAAAATCTTCCGGACAGGCCTCATCGCAGCTTCTTTACAAACAAGTCTGATATCTGAGCCAGAGTAACCCTCGGTTTCCTTAAACATTTGAAGGAAAATCCTCTGTTACCAGCAGAAACATTGTTAATTAATGCTCTGTGGTCTCATATATACTCATACTGGCAGAAAATGTATGCCCATCTATCTTGTATTAACTTAAAGGAAAAAAAACGGCTGGATGCTATGACAAAAAGTACCACTGGTTAAACTGAAAAGGGGGTTTGAGGAGAAGGGAATTCAGAAGAAAAGTGTAGTGGGAAATGTGTGGAGAAGAAACATCCAATCACAATGGATGATCTGTGGATAGCAGTACAGGATGGGTTGGCAGGAGATTAATGATGACCCAATACTGATGAAAGCTCTTGTTTACTTATTTGCCTTTATTTTGTGTCTATTAGGGTAGGTGGAGTTTGAGGTTTGTGTTGGGAGGTGCAATGCATGTTTTTCTGTATTTATCATCATATGATGACACTTGACTAAGCCTAATGATATGAACAAAGACTATAATGTTGCAGTTAAAGGCTTATTACACTGCATTTTCTTTAAACAACTACCTTTATGATGCCAAAAAACACATCTTACCTAGTTGAGCTGTAAAATTTTACTTAAAAGCCTATTAAAGATACCTTTAAAGATGGAAAACCAATTACCTCGTTTAAAAAAAGAAGTCGTCTATTTTCTGTAAAGTAAGTATGGTAGGGAAGCTTAAGTTTTGAATAAAACGTTTAATTAAGTATGCTATTAGTCTCTCCACTGTATAAACTGTCTCTTCTATTGCAGTAATAAAGCCCAAGTAGCCTGTGTTTTGTGAAAGTAACTGGAGTTCAACTGGTCGTCAAAAAGCACCCCTTGCTCCCCCAAACCTCTGCTTATGAATATTAGTGATCATTACAAAAGCATTTGGGCAATTCATTTTGAATGGACATGTATGCTGAATTTGCCCCACATTATATTAAAAATTAATTGTTGGTAAGGCCTACCTCTGCAAGAATTTCATAAGCTAGTTCGGTCCGAAGCTCCACCCCTCCTGTATTGCTGACTGGAGGAAGCCAGTGGTTGATCATTGCGTTTCTGGCTGGGCCAGAGGGAAGACCAACTAGTATCCTCTTCTCTAGTCTTCTCAGCATGGCATGGTCCAGCTCCCTGAGACAGAGAGTAAAGAAAGGTCTGAAAACTTAAGACCGCAGCTAAGATTACTAAACTGCAGTATGTATCCGAAGTCTCACATTTCTGCCTACTCACCAGGGTAGGTTTGAGGCAGCCAGCACAAACACCAGATCATTAGATCGTGCTAGTCCGTCCATCTGAACCAGCAGCTCTGTTTTCATTCTCCTGCTGCCTTCATGCTCACCTCTTAAGTGGAAGAAGAGATAAGGAGTGGCATATGTTAAAGTTCTGTATACGTCTTTAAGCATTTATATTGAAATAAAGATGAACATCAAAAGAATGTTGTTAATAATATGCTTTCAATCTGATCGCACATCAGTAGTAAACACTAGGAGCTTAAATAACACACACACACCGACTGATTTTACATAATTTAACCACAATCATTGAATATCAATTTAAACCAGTAACTTTGCAAAAAAAAATCCACAATTGTTCCCTCGCATTTCGACTTTACCAGAAAATAGCAACAGAAGCTCAGTTTTTCCTCATAAAACCAGTGTAAATCTGGGGTTCCTTATATGACATGACACTGACTAAAGAACGATAATGTAATTTTAGAGGTCTATGTACGTTTATCTATTTTTTTAGATAAAAGTATATCATACATTGGACAATATATGGCATACAGTGTGCATTCTATCTGGTATAAACGCTTCTATTACTCATTACCTACATTAGCCTTCTAGCTCCAGTGGAAAAACTAAAAAAGTAAGTTGGCTGAGTAACTACAGCAGGATTAAGGAGGAATTGTGTACATTTGACTTTTCACTAACCTATTGCTTTAATATCTGAACAGTAGAGAAACTTTATCTGGTGCAGTGGTGGTGTAATGGTTAGGGAGTTGCCCCTGTGACCTGAAGGTTGCTGGTTCAACTCCTGGACTAGTGCATCAGCTGCCCACTACTCTTACACAGATGGGTTAAACGAGAGGTCACATTTTGCTGTGTTCTGTGTTGTGGTGTGTTCACAATGACAAATAATCAGTCACTCTCACTCACTGGCACTTACCCTTGGCCAACACCTCTCTGGCCCATCACAGACTCCAGCTCATCCAGAAAGATTGTGGATGGGGCGTGATACCTCGCCAGCTCAAACAAAACCTGCAGAGAAAAGACAAGAATTTAAGTTAGAGAGACTTTCCAAAAGAGCTCCTGTGGAGTGGTAGAACATAAAAGTACAGATCTGAAATGAACACCTCTCCCCTCACACCTGTGTTTGAACTGCTGTAAATTCTGCTTTTGTTTTGCCGTGTGGTTACAGATTTTGACATGGGCCATAAAGGATATTGTGTGGATAGAGTGAGAAAAAACACTGACCCGAACCAGCTTCTCAGAGTCTCCTCTCCACTTGCTAACAATACTTGAGGCAGAGATGTTAAAGAATGTGGTGCTACACTCAGTGGCTACAGCTTTTGCCAGCATAGTCTTGCCAGTACCTGAAATTTTTAAAGAGATGTAACATTAGTGAAACACAGGGGCCATTTACTGCCCATAAAGCAGGGTGACGTGTGAAGTGCAGTATGAACTGACAGTCACTGCTTGAAACCAAATCAGAATACAAGGTGTCATACATGTTGGATCTGGCCACTGTTGAAAAAGTGCATTATATCTCTTTAGCTCCTGCTGCATCCAATTGGTCCACTGGTCTTATTAAAGGGGCTATGTTCAGTCATTTCTATGAATTTCTATTATCTCTGAAGTCCAGCCATTGCTTGTGTGGTTTTAGAGTCATGTGAAAAAATAAGTACATCCCTAGGAATTTATTTTTCAGAATATCTGAACATTTCACTCTTAATTGAAAAAAAAACAACTTAAGTCTTGAAAGTGCTGATGTGAAAGTGCATACATCTACAATCAGAAAGAGATTTGATCTGCATGGGAGGCATAGCAAGGGAAAACGTCTTTGCTCTACAAAAAGAACATCAGAGCAAGACTACAGTTTGGCAAAAAAAATATAGGCAACGACACCACTGAAATATTGGGTTGGATTTGACAAGAGCAGTACATGCAAGAAAGCACTGAAATGTCTTGCAACTGAAGAATCAGTAACAGAATCAGGAATTAGATTTTCAGCACGTTGATGTCAGAGACTGGTGGCTACAAGATGTTATTTCTGCTAAAGGAGGCAATATTAGCTTCTGAGGGCCAATAACGTACTTCCTTTCTCTAAATCTGTTGATATTTCTATTAAATAAATGATAAACGCTACTATCCCATTGAGTTTTGTTCAAGTATATCACCTTTATCTGCACTAGATTAAAGAGGGTCAAATTTTTGCTCGTCATTTTCTTGGGATGTACTACTTTTTTTCTTTTCTTTTTTTTTTTTTTTACAAATATGATGAATACAAAATGGGCACATTTGGCACATATGGACTTGAGAGGGAAAAGCAAGCTTGTGAAAAATGGAACAATATTTACATTAAATATCAAATGAATAAACTTTTATTTAAAAAGAAAGGACATTTCAGTTTTTCACAACATGGTGCCTTCAAATGATTGGATATTTGTTGCTTTAACAAAACCTGTTACACAAACCTGGAGGCCCATAGAGCAGTAAACCTTTCCATGGAGAGAGGATACCAGTGAACAGCTGAGGGTACTGCAGAGGAAAGAGGGGAAAAAAAAAATCACAATTATCATTACACATAGACTTCACTCGCTTTAGTAAAAAAACACTACTGTCAGACATATTGGCAACTCCATGTTTCAGTCCTTATATCCTCTTATTTACTCTTAAGCTAGCAGCCTTAAATGAAGCCCTGGGGTCTGTTTGTATTGACAGACTATAATCACTAAGCTGCTTTAAAGTGACAATGAAAGTGAGCTACTGATAACTGAATTCCATGTACGTGTAAAAGCAAGTTTAATACAAAAGTAAAGACAAATATTGTTTATATGTCCCGTGAGTCAGGAGCCTGCCACATATTTGTCATTGCTGTAGAAGACAGGAGTGAGTAAGAGATGGTGAAAGGCAAGATTGGGTGGTATTCAAGTATGGATTTAATGTCACCTAAAGCTATAACCTTCCACGCTTTGCTTTCCTCTAGCCTTTAGTGAGATATTCACAATCGAAGTGCAGTGGCAGTTTGAGAAATACCACAGTGTTTAGCAGGCCCACACCTTAATGGGGTAGACGACAGCCTCTTTGACTAATCGCTTAGCGGCCTCCAGGCCTATAATGTCGTCCCAGTGCACGTTGGGGTTGTGTAAATAGATATCCTTTAGGGAAAGACAGGAAAGAGACATGAAACAGCAATTCATTAATATCTATTCTACTGTGTGTGCGTATGTGTGTGTTGTTCTACATAACTCATACATGTACACATTGATTCAAAGATATTACACAGACTGATTGTAAAAAAGGATTTTTTTCAAGTTACAGTTAGCTGTGTTGTGTCTGTTCTAAACACTGAACTACATATACACATATACACACAACTGACACATAAGGGGTTCTCAGATATGTCTAGAACACAACCTGTGTCAACTGTTCTTACTCTGCTAATAACAGCTGCCAGCTCTCTCATCTCATGGTTCATCCCATAGAAGGCACTAATGGGTTTGAGCAGCCGCTCCTGTAAAAAAAAAAAAGTTTCATGATCATAAAACATATCTGACAACCCATGTAAAACAGTAAATTAAATTAAATAATCATAATTCATATTTCTGTATATAAATATATGTTGAGGTCTTCATATAAGTGCACTGGTTAAGTTTGACAATTATAATTTCGTTTAAAGCATCATATTTATAAAAGTGGGCAAATTTTTGTAGCAGATACGTTATATATAGCAAGATTATTATACATAGATAATTCAAATATATTATTTACAGTTTAAGCGCTTGTTGGTCCCAAAATACATTAAAAAAACTTCCAAGAAAACATGTAGTGAAAGTGACTATTTGTCATTGTGAACACACTCAAGCACCACAATGAAATGTGACCTCTGCATTTAACCCATCACATGTGGACACGTGGAGCAGCGAGCAGCTACCAACAGCACCCAGGGAGCAGTGTAGCAAGGGCACCTCAGTAGCGCCTGGGCCGGGACTCGAACCTGCGACCTTCAGGTCCCAAGGGAAGAGTCCTAACTAGGCCGCCTCTGCTCTTGTTGTCTAGTTAATAATTTCCAAACTTTTGATCAGTAATGTAATTACAGTAATACCACAAAGAAAATATTATAAAATATTCTGCTGAATTAAAGGAATATAAAGATTATACATCTCAGTTGTCTGAACAAAATACCTTAGAAAAACATTGTGTCACATTCACTTACATCATTGTTTGAACAGCTGTATTGTTCTTGTACATTTCCTGTTCTTAGGAAAAAGCCAGGCATCAGACAACAAAACATGTAGGAGTTTCCTCACCTGGCTTTTTACTGGGCTTTTAAACTTACTGAGGGATCTTGATTGCAAGACCAGCTGTTTGAAGTATTGTCACTAGAAGTACCCTTAACTGCATCCTGGAAGAGACACCTGTAGTCGACCTGCTGACCCTGCAGAGAACCGTTTACAATGCTTCAAAACTCTATTTCACACAGCTCTGATGTGAAATACGCTCTAAATGCAAACACTTCCAGTTCTGTAGTAGAATACTTTATGTGTGGAACAGGCATTTCATTATAAGGGATTTACCTTCTTCATCTGGGTCCCCTCACCAGCTCCATTCCTGATGACTGGGGACACATTCAGGCCAAACTCTGCACTCTCTGGCACATACACCCCTCCATTCTCCTGAAACTAAATGGGACAGCTGCAACCTCAGTACATGATCAAGAAAAGCAGTGCAGGTGGGTGAGACTTGGCATCTTACCTCTTTGCACAGTCTTTGAATGGCTGTTATGAATAAGAGGAATCAACTCACACAGCTAGATTTACTGGAGTCCTTTGCTGTTGCTTTACACTCTGGCTTTTTAATACTGTTCCTGGACTGGGGGCGATGGGTGGAGGCAATTCTTGGCAGCGTTTGGGTGCATGGGTTCCTTTCACACAGCAATATATGTAGCTTAGTGGAGGATAAAACAGACATTGCGTGTAATATGGATTCTTGGTAAAAACGCCATGCATACTCACCTCTTTTTACCACAGCTCCTAAGTCTATTCTCCCCTATGTGAAAAAGTGTCAGTTCAGTACAGTATTTCCAAAAATTTTCTATGCCTTAAAGAGCCCATATCCTATACATTTCCCTTTTAATTATATATTCTCTCTCATTTTACATGCCTGTTCACCAAACTCTCTTTACCCTATTGAACTAAACAAGTTGTTGTTACTGTGCCTCAGTATGTAAATGACCTCTGCGCTGGCTGGTTTACATACTACATGCTATCTATTGTGGAAATTTCAGTTTTCTATTATATGGGCCCTTTAAATTACATTAAGACAATGGGTCACATTCTTATATGGGTCTTACATTCATATGTAAAGACAACAGGCAACATATTTGACTACACTTTTCTAAAATTTGTTCTTGAGAAAGGTCCTTAAAAAATCATAAAAAAGAATCCATGTGCATAAGTGTGCTTTTGAGTGTGTGCAGATTCTGTTCTTACCTAAGAACAAATGTCAAATAAGTAACCATTGATTAATCTGTGAATAAGAACAGTTGCAAACATTTCATTGTGTAAAATCACACCTACCTTGTTCTGGGAGTTTCTTTGTTAGCTTAGGATATTTCTGAAACTTGATAAAATAATAACTTTCATATTCCATGAGAATTGTGTCCAGGTCAACGTTATCACACACTTCAAAGCGACGCAGACCAAAATTTGTGTCTTGCTCCAGGGCAGTAGCAGCATCCATGTACCTGTACAGGTGATAAAAACCAAGTGAAGTGACTCTTTGTCATTGTGAACACATTCAATCAAGCACCACAACAAAACATGACCTCTGCATTTAACCCAATCACACGTGCAAATGTGGAGCAGCGGGCAGCTATCAACAGTGCCCGGGGAGCAGTGTAGTGGGACGGTACCTTGCTCATGGGTACCTCAGTGGTGCCTGGGCCAGGACTTGAACCTGCGACCTTCAAGTCCCAAAGGCAGCGTCCTAACCACTAGGCCACCACTGCCCACAAACCAAACCAAATAGTCATTTCAAAATCTTTTTTTTTGCCTAAATACTTCAAGACTTATTCAAATTCAATAGGGACAACTCATCTCACCCATCCTCTATCAAATGATGATATATCAACACAAGCAGATTTCTTCTTCTTGTCTCTGTCCTCAGTTCATCCTGAAAGGGTTATAAAGTAATTAACCTTGATGTCATTTCTGCAAGAAACAATACAGTATTGAACAGACCTGTAGAAGGAAATTTCAACATATCACAAAGGCAGGTCCCTACACACTAGGCTACCACACTTGCACTAAACTGAAAAGCATTACATTGGAATTGTGAAACTTCGGTGAACTTCCCCTTTGCAGCATTTCCACACAATGACAATAGATGGCGCTAGATCTTCGCAATGTGACCGGTTGCCAGGGCAACAGTGACTCCAAAACTCTCGACGCGCTTGTCAACCGCTAAAGTGCGGATTTACAGCGCTAACGCAATTAAAAACTTGAAATCACCTACTACATTACACCAGTTGTGAAGAAATACGAAGTATTACTCCTTTTTTGCATACTCATTAAAACATACTAGACAGTTCACGGCTCACCAGCTAAATCGTTAGCTCAGCTCGCTGCTAACAGGTGCACTATCAGAAAACTTTGCTTTTAACCGAGTGGAGGCGGAGAGACCGGAGGTATGCGAATTTACTCACAGCTTCCCTGGCCTGGTTTGCCGTTTTCAGAGCTTGGTAAGACAGCTCCATCATATTGTGGGAGGCAGCTAACATACACTTAGCCAGCTGTTCACACAAACATACACACGCACCCGCACGCGCGCGCACGGAGGCCCCTGCTAGTGAGATGATCCTGTGTTGCAGGAATCACTCTTTCATTGGTCCCCTCTGATGGCACAGCTGAGAGCGCGCCACACATGAGTGATCATGAGGACCCTGTTGAGTGTGTAGTGGCAAATATCTTTAACTAATAAAGTTAAGGAACATTCCTACAAGATTATGCACACATGTTGTTTTGTTGAAACTAAATGAAGTAAATTTACAATAGACTGATGTTTCTTGCAACTTCTGTAAAACATCTTTTTTTGGCATTGTATTCACAAGACTTTTATTTAAACAACAAAAAGTTTTTTTCCCAAACATTGTTGTGGAGTTAAATGTATGTTACTGCCATTTACCTGCTGCTCACAATAATGCACAATACATCTTGTGTCTTTTTGTCTAAATGCCACATTCACAAACTGCAGTGATGTACATTGCACTTTATTTACGCTGCACCTGCTACCGGTTGTCCTTTCTGTGGATCTGTAATTTGTACCTTTATTACTCAGTAAGTTAGTGCGGCCTCATTTTGCAAACAGAGGACTAGCAAGAATTTCATTGGACAGTGTAACTGCTTGTTCTACTGTGCACATGGCAAACTCTTGAATCATAAGTTTAAAAAAGTAATTCTCTGTAAATCAGTCTCTTTTTGTTTTTAAGTTAGCATCATTTACAATCCAGCAAATTGTCAGAGTAAAAAAACCTTATTCTTAACCTTATCCATCCATCAATTTTCTAAACCGCTTCTTCAGTTTCCAGGTTGCGGGGAAGCTGGAGCCAATCCCAGCTGACTGTGGGCCTAAGGCAGGGTTCACCCAGGACAGGAGATCTTATCCTTGTTTTGTTATTTAAAAACTGAAATCTTGTGAACATCCTAAAGCTGTTAAAACACATACAGCCTGGGCTTCTTTCTCCTTATACGCTGTTTTTCCTTCATCTCTCAGGGCTTACATGTTTTTGACAAATATTGGTAGGAATATTAGTGGCTGTTATCTTTCCCTAATCACTCCCTAAACCTGGAAATTAACAAGTGTTGAACCAGGTGTGTTTGAGCAGTGAACTCACCAGACTGTGCTGGACATTGGGCCTCCAGCACCGGAGTTGGAGACTCCTGTTTTAAATAACCTAAACAATTTGGTAAAGGTTGGGAAAGCAGTGACTGGGGGAGCCACAAGATTATAGGAGCTACATGAATTTTCCCCAAAACTGATAAACTAAAAATGAAGGTAAAATATTTGTCTCAAACAGATTGTAGTGTTTTAAAATTGTGTAGGTCTTCTAGGCTAAACACTTTCGCACTGCTCATATTGCTAATGATTTTAAATAGGGTTCCACTACTCCAGGCCTGCAGGGTTGGTGTCCATCAGTTTGGTAGCTCCCCTATTCAAACACAACCGATAAACCTGGCCACAAACAAACGATTTAAACCAGGTGTGTCCAAGCATGGAAATGGCCAAACCGTGCTGGACACCAACCTTCCGGGACCAGAGTCATGCACCCTAGATTTACTACTTCTACGTTTACACACAAAGTCACTGTTCAGATCTTTACAAATTAAAGGTTTATTCTGGAGAAAGGCTGGACAGATTTAAACACAATTCATTCAAGATTCTTTTGACAATAAAAGTTCTTGGTGATGGGGTTTGTAGCACATGAAAACATTCTACTACTTCAGACCTCGTTTAATGTTGACACGTTTGAAATGTACAGTGACTACTTAACCATTTTGTTTTCCTCATAATCAGGTAGATTTATTTTACAGAACCTCTAAGAGTCCATTTCTTCTTAGGTTAACAGTAAGTGCTTTGCAGAAAGTCCTGTCTGTTGCCAGTTCTTAGCCATCCGTCTAAAGTCAAACCCACAGCCGTGTCAGTGAGTTACAGGACAACATTAAGAAATACAGTGTGGCACTGGGAAACACTGTGGTCTTCAGAAGAAACCTGCTTCAGTCAGGAAGGTGTTGGCTTCCAGGAACATACCCTTGATATACACGCGGACAGTGTAATACAGTGTTAAAAAGTCCTGCGTGCTGAAGACTGTATCTGCAAGAGCAAAGCCCAGGGTGGATGGAATGAATCCTCTGCCATACTCCACCATCCAGGTCCCTGCAGTCCACTGCACTGAGGTAGCTTCACCTATAGTGTGCACTATAGTGTCACCTACCAAAACAGAAGTGCCATATAAGCTTGTGATCTCTGAAAGCTTTTCATCATGAGAATATTTACAAGTTTTCAAAGTAATGCTTTGAACGCACAGTATTTTGTAAAAGAACCTATCCATTTCCAGTCAAAACTGCTGTAACGTACAGATTGATCATTTGAATCAATAAAAAAAAAACATTTAACAGAACTGACAGAACCTTTAGAATGTTTCAGCATTTAGTGTGTCCACCCATTGCGTTTTTCAAGCTTCACATATTTTGCAAAACTTTTAGTTCTATAAAGGAAAATGCAGGTATATCTTCCCACATCTTGAAAACACCTGCATATTCTCTTGCATAAACTTTTGAACTCGTGTCATTTTCACTCAGTGACTTTTTTTTTTAGAACTTTGTCATTGTGAACACACTCAAGCACCACAACGTGTTGGGTTGTGACCTCTGCATTTAACCCATCACATGTCCACAAGTGGAGCAGCGGGCAGCTATCAACAGCGCCCAGGGAGCAGTGTAGTGGGACAGTAAGTTGCAGTAAGTAAGTGCCCGGGCTGGGACTCGAACCTGCGACCTTCAGGTCACAAAGGCAGTGTCCTAACCCCTAGGCCACCACTGCCCACTCTTCTGTCTCCTCAGAAACATCTCCTTTTGTCATTTGAAATGATCATGGGACATTTGTGAAGGCCTGGGGCTTGCTTGGACAGTTGTTTTGGTCAGTCTTGTGAAAAAGTGTCAGTGGGAGCAGCTTTTGTTGAGAGGACACAGCTGTAACTGGCTGAGTTTAAGATAGGAATGATGGAAGAAGTAAAGTAGAAGTTGGTGAGCAAAAGTAAAATGGACAAATGAAATACGGGTAGCTTTGATTTTGTACTTGTGTACTAATTTTCTGTTAAATGCACGTGTTTACACAAACCCTGCAACTTGTACTTAACAACCAGGAAAATCAAACAAAAGGACGGTCTCTGACTTCTGCACAGTTCTGTATATAACAATGATCACAGTTTTGAGAAACCAGACACCATATGAATATAACAAGCTGTGTGTGGTGCTTAGAAAAGTACAACATAACTGTATACCTGGGTAGTACATCTCACTTTTAGTTGTTCCCTCTTTCCATTGCCTGAAGGTCCCAGAAATGATGGTGTCCGATATTTCTGCCCAATAACGCCCTGGGAAAGAGGAGATTGAAACAATCCCAGTAGGTAAGACTTCAATGAACTCAATGTGCTGCACATGCCTTTAGCTCTAAATGTAATATTTCTGCTATATAAATTGTGTGTCCGATAATGCAAGGAAGCAAATGAAAAGATGAGTTGGTTTCCTTTTATAGGGATTAAGCCTAGTACTAAACTAATGTTTTTCTTTTCAGTGGAGAATCTGCATTCTGAATATTGATCTATTACTGCAAGGTCACTTAACCAGAATAAAACTGAGAGCAAGACCTGAGAGCAAGGCCTCCTCTAGCCTCTGGCATGGAGTTATCTATTGTAAATCTAACTGGTTAGATGAGTCACCTGAGTGGCCGCTTGTGTCCACGGCAGTTCCAAAGAGCAGCACATACTCAGTGAGAGAGGCGTGGAGCAGGCACATGGAGCCCATCCAGCCACCTGCATTCACAAACACCCACTGTAGGTCCTCGTCACGCAGAATGTGGCCTGGGTACCGCTTCCTCAACTCCACCACCACTTTAGAGAATGCCTGCTCATGATCCTGACCTTCGGGGCATACAAACACACAACAGAGACATAAAGAGAAAAACTGGACTCATTACAGTACAGGGATTCAGGTTATCCATCAGTGGTGTTTTGTAGTGAAATCTAACTTAAACTGGCTTGTGTGTAATGGCAAGTATTAACGTTTTAACACGTCTATACTGGGATTAAACAAACATATAGCAAATAAGAGATGCTCACAACCCAAATGGAAGTGAACATTGCAGTCACATACAAATGTCTGGTCAAGCAACTGGGGACTGGAGCAGCTGAACTTAAGCCTCAAAGATCACTAAAAAATAACAACAACGATAATAATAATGATAATAATAATAACTTTATTTATAGAGCACTTTTCATGCATCTGAATGCAGCTCAAAATGCTTTACAGGAAGTGCAAATATAGAATAAAACAAAAAAAATAATTTAAACAAAAAGACAAAATCATAAAATAATTATTAATAATAATAATAATAATAATAAATGAAAAATACATGTTTACAACGCAGAATACAAGGCAGAAAAATATATATACAGGTCAATACAAAATAAAAGCTTGGGTAAAAAAGTGTTTTTTTTAAGCTGCTTTTTAAAAAATACAGAGAGATTATTCCTCACTCATGCCAGACTGCCATTATACAGATCAGCCTGATTGAGAAATGAATTTAGAAGACTAGTAGAGAGGCCACCCGATACTGCTATTTTGTAAACTTTCCTCCAGTGTCCTCAGTATAATGGAGCTGTAAACATGCAGCAACAAGCAGCTTGAACAGCATCCAAGCCTCGAAGGAAGGCACAGTCTGGTTCCATGGTTAACAAGTAGCCATCCACATTTACAAGCCTGTTGAGACTCCAAACACAGCGATCATTTTGTATACTGCACAGTGGTTCGTGTGTGGAGTTACCTGCGTACTGTTTGGCCAGTTTTGCCACATCCTCCTTGGTAAAGACGTACTGTTTGTTTGCCATCCAGTAGCGCAGGTACTGCATCAGTAACACCAGCACACCCACAGCCACCACGACTTTCAGGCATTTTGTAGTGAGAGACATTATAACTAAGACCGGTTACGTGCAACACGGCATTAAAGACACATTAAACACAACTAACCGTTAATATTTAAGAGCTGAAGACATGTGACACACTTTCATTCACCCGGACGATAACACTTGACACAAGAGGCGAGCTAAGCTAAGCTAACATCGCAAACTACTGGGTGATCTCTGTTGACGTGTCGTGACGTGAGCGCTGGCATGTGCTCCAGCCAATTACGGGCCAAGTTTGACTCGCTCTCAACCAATTAAGTATTGAGGAATATCGACTAGGAAGCGCGCGATATGCAACTGTGAAAGTGTGAACGTCAATACGGCGTTTAGATGCGCAAGTCACGCAAAGTGCACGCACACACACATTTACGGACAAGTACATTCAATTGACTTTTGTAATACTTTATTTCAGTAAAACTACATCGACTCCTATAACCTAAGCCTAACCTTAACTTCAATAACCAAAATACAACATTTTTGCTCTTTTAGGTTTTCCTAAAAAAGTGAATTTGTGGGAGAAAACAGCACGGTTCCTTGTGGGGACCAGCAAAGTACCCGAACTTTTCCTGTATTCCTAGCATTATCAGGACATTTGGTTTTAACCACGACTTAAACTTAAACTTGTATGTAAGAGTTCCCTTACCTTTTGTATTATACTGGCTTCTTTTTGTATTATAATAGTTTTTATTTCTCCTTGTATTTTTAAACGTTTCTTACTATTTTATTCTACTTTGATTATTTAATTAATATTTATGTGTGCAATCTTTGAGGAGGCTCTGAGACCAAGAATTTCATTGCTGGTAATGATGTTTCATTGTTACCTGTATATGACAATAAACTTGAACTTGAACACATATACACACACTTCATTCATTCATATGAAATTTAAAAAAATCTAATTTCATAAAAATATATTCCTCTCATTTGAAAGCACTCTTAGGAGATGAAGTAGCGACGTCCTTCTTTCTGCGTTTTTTCCACGCAGAACAGTACACTAGCGGCTTAAAGGGAAAAACAAGAAACTTGCCACAGATTGTCGGGTCGCTGCAGCGGCAGGCGAGGAGGCAGCAGCGGCTCTCCCACGCTCTCCAGAGACGCTCTGTAAGAATTACCTGCGCTGACGGTCCCAGTACTCATTCCGGACAGGAGGCTCATGGTAGTTTGGATTGTTTGTAGAGGACACGACTGTGCTGCAGTGAGCCATGCAGGAGGAAACCCGGACTGAGTTCGACCCTAGAGGTAAAGAGAAGCTCGAGCGCAGACTTTCACCTCCTGTCTTCTCTTATCGAGTCCAGCGCCACTGTACAAGCTCCTCCTGTACACGTTGCTCGTCTTTCCAGACTCTCCGCTTGTAAGGAAAAGTCCTGTTTTTGTATTAAACAGAGCTTTTACCGAACGCCGGCTGAAAATGCGGAATATGTCACGCTGATGACACGTGACTGTCTCTGTCTCGGGTTCTGCAGCTCAGCTGTGCCATAATAACACTACTGTAGTTCCCCAAAAACGCTTAAACTGATGCTTCTGCACCTTACAACAATATTCAAAACACTGACAGTTATTTGACTAAATCAGGATAATTATTAAAACCTAAAACAATGTGGGAGTGTTCCCTTATTAACGTGAAAGTGACTATTTGTCATTGTGAACACACTCAAGCACCACAATGAAATGTGACCTCTGCATTTAACCCATCACACGTGCACACGTGGAACAGTGGGCAGCTACCAACAGTGCCTTGGAAGCAGTGTAGTGGGACGGTACCTTGCTCAAGGGTACCTCAGTAGTGCCCGGGCCGGGACTCAAACCTGCGACTTTCAGGTTCTAAAGGCAGCATCCTAACCACTAGGCCACCACTGCTTGACATTAACTACTGAAAGTGGTCAGAGCTTCAGTGTGGAGCATGTGTGGAGTTTCTCTGTAGAAGTAAAAACAGCTAAGAATAGTATGATCATAGAGACGGTATGATTATTTTGTATGATTAAATTGTCGGTGCGTGTTCAAGAAATACTGAAAGGGGAAAGTAAACATTAAAAAAAGAAGTGTGAACTGACTGTAGATTCATGTGTTTTGAACATATATTCTGAGCATTTGTGTTGTATGACATTATGAATGTCCGTACAGCAGACTTGAAGCTGAAAAGCCCTTTGTTTTTATGCTATAGAGATTTGTTTCTCTCTGCCTAAGACAGTCAACAGTTGAGTGGGCAGTGGTGGCCTAGTGGTTAGGACACTGCCTTTGGGACCTGAAGGTCGCAGGTTCGAGTCCCAGCCCGG
>JBBPDA010000037.1:2198261-2212216 GCA_037974385.1 Arnoldichthys spilopterus
CAAGGTACCGTCCCACTACTCTGCTCCACGTCTTGGAAGTCGCTTTGGATAAAAGCGTCAGCCAAATGAATAAATGCTTGAGTTTTTGATGCTGAGCACATCAGAAATGAAGTCGTTCAGAAAACTGGCCTGATGTCAGGGGAGAAGCACTCTGCTCTTTTTTGCACGTCCTTTTTTTAGAAACTGTTCCCTCGTGTTTGTTCATTAGTTTTTTAGATGTTTACTGTCTCAGGAAGCAATTTTACAATAATGACCATAAATGACGTCAGCTCTTAATAACTTCTGTCTATTGAGATGATTATTATTATTATCTCTATGCAGCAGGATAATGAAGTTGGTTTAGAACATGTCTGAGGGGTATGTTACTGAAGCATGGGATGCACATGCCTGTTGAATATGTAATCGCCGACTCTCCAGGGCAATGCATTTGCATCATGTGTTGCTTTGTGTGTTGTGCAGGAACGCGTGGTTGTGGAGAACGAGCATTGGCTGGTCGTGGTGCCTTACTGGGCCACATGGCCTTTTCAGACCCTGCTGTTGCCACGACGACATGTTCTACGTCTTCCTGACCTGACGTGCAAGGAGAGAGACAGTGAGTTTAACTCCTTACTTCATCTGTGTGTACCCAAGTCAGCCACGCTCACGACGGGGACGCGATTAACCCTTTCGTGTTCTGCTCGAGTGCATTTCGAGTCCCTGTGTCTTATTAGCGCATTTCCTGAACTTAGCCTGATTGTTCCATCTCTACCACTTGAAAAAAAAAATGCTGCGTCTTTAATTAGCAGACCTTTTTAGTCGTCTTCCTTGCCTCACTGCTTTTGTGTAAAGTTAAACGAGAATCCAAGAATTTTAGATTTTTTTATGTATTTGGAGTTTAACTATAAAAAGAAATCTTGACTGATTGAGGCCCTTTAATTTAAATAAATAAATAAATAAATAGATAGATAGATAAACAAATAGATAAACAAACAAACAAATAAATACATAAATAAATAAAAAATATTCTTATCATTGGCCCTAATTAAAATAAAATGCAAAAAATAAATAATAATAATTCATGGTGTGGCCATTAAAGGATTAAATACTCTTGTAATCTACTATATACCTGTGACTGAGACCAGATCCACTGTATTAGGCATGGCTTACATTCAGATTTCACTCTAATGCTAAAGTGGTTTGTTGAAAAATCCAATTTACAGTATTTTCCACTTACCCCAGATGTAGTTGAAGATGTGTTAGATTTTTATTTTAGAACTAAAGTCTAATATTGTTAACAAACACTGGAAGTCAGTGGTCACCCAAATGCCACGCTGTGTTCTATGTCACACTGAGACGTAGGGATTTACCAATGAATTGATGAGTATCGATGCATCAGCCACTATCCGATGTATCAGTGTGACACGTAAAAATTGATGTGCGTTTACTCCACAAGTGTTTTCTACTGAGAATGTGCTTTTGCCTTAGACTAGACTGCTGCATTTGACCTTAAATAATAAAATGTTCACAGTATAATTTGCGAGTTCATAGAAATGTAGCGGATTGTGTAAAATTTCATCATAGACCCCAGTATCAGTCTGAGCGGCATCGCTGCAAAGTTTCACTTTAAAGTGTAATTGGATCAGATTGATTCTTGATGGAACTAGTGACTACACCCCATTGTCAAGTCAGTACCACCTTTGTGAAGAGTTGGATCCAGTTTGAGTGGGTTGATCGTGGCTTTGGGGACATATTTACACAAAAGATTTGGATGTACGTTGACCTTTCGCATGTTAGTTAGCAAAGTTAGCTTAACATATTCTAAACTCCACTTCTAAGGTAACATTGGGCTTCCAAACTCGTCTCGGCTGATCGGCTGCATCTGGCCTAAGTGGAAAAGTGTGTAAACCTGATTTTTCATAAACCATTCCTGTATATTTAATAAAATAATTTTGTAATTCATTTTTTGTAATTTGTTCTGTAATAGTTCACCCAAACAGTTTATTACTGTTTTCCCATTCATTTGAAGATCAATGTAAAACATCTCCTCTAAATTCCTCTGCTTGTTTCTGTGACTTTTCTGTGGTTTGATATTAAGTATTGTTCCTCTAAGTGAGACATAATTATAATCAAGTCACACCAGGTTTCTTTATTACCACAAAGAATATTTAAGGGTCAGTCAAGTCAGTCACACCCCTGATGGTTGTGTGGTTGACTTGGATGCTGCATTATGCTGTTCTAGTCTATGAAATAGGTAGGGATGCCATGGCCTAGTGGTTAGGGCATTGGCCTTGGGACTCGCAGGTTCAAGTCCCGGCCCGAGCAAGGTACCGTCCCACTAGACTGCTCCACGTCTTGGAAGTCTGGATAAAAGCGTCAGCCAAATAAATAAATGTAAATGTCGATGATATACCAGTGTGTGACTGGATAACACTAAATCTGCCACCCTTACAAAATCAGGCGATGGCCATTTGCGTTCAAATTTAAACATGTAAATCTAAAAATACAATGTTCTTGGAATTGTTTTTATCTTTGTGCTGATATAAGAGCAGCATTTTAATTGAACTTTAACTCTGTAGATGCGTTACAGGTTAAATTGGCTTCCTTGGATTTACATTTGACTGAATTTCAATGAAATTCAACCAAATTTCTTTTTTCTCCCCATGGTTACGCCTCATATACTCCTAAACTGCACACTGACCCTTACCCTTAATCCTAACGCTAACTATTGATTATTAACGGAGTTTCAACAGGCAATTCAATAACAATTCAATCATTTATTGATGAGATACCAGTAATCAAGCCACACAACAAAAAGGGTTTTATCCACACAAATTGTGCATAAACATACAAAACTATTTCTATGGAAAAATATGTATCTAGATGTATCTATTAGGCTGGATGCACAAGCCAATTTATTACTGTGCACCTGATCAGATAAGAACCCAGTTTAGCATTAGGAACGTTTGCATTGTCTATAGAGTGTTAAGAGTTAAACTAGGTAGTGAACTCGGCTCTTTAGACCTGTATTGCTTTCACCTCATGGAAAACTGGAGCATGGAAAAACTCACGTTAATAAACGTAAACTGGGGTCAGAACTTGGCAATGAAAGCAGTGCAATACACTGTGAAAACAAGTGCGAGTCTCTTGATTCCTTCCACTGTTTACCTGAAGCTCCACTTATGCATGTCTCTCTTTCACCTGTCATCACGCTGCTCGGTGCCCTTTTGCTGGCGCCATTCTTCTCACACACACACACACCCACACACACACACACACACTGCCTCTTCCTTGGGTGTTATTAACACCAAGCTGTCAGTGCGACAAAAGGTAAAGGGGCTGACAGTGGGGAGGCTTGTGAGGAGAGGCTGCAGTAACAGATAACCGTTCTCTTTTTGGATGAGGTGGTCTCTCCTGCTGACAGGCCTGAGTGGTTTAGGCGTGACAGTCTTAATCCCCCAACGTAAATAAATGTCAGGCAAATTAGTGTGCAGGGCAGCCGCCGTCAAGGAACATGGCACGTAGCCACAGCGGAGCGCAACCTTCCACTAACCTCCCCAATTAAGGAGGACGCCGACCGGCCAATTTGCTCAGAGCAAAGCAGGGCGACTTGGTTGGTATGGACTGTTGCTGTTTTAACATGCAGTGGAGAAAGGGAAACTTTGTAAGTCTTTCTGGACTACTTGCTGATGTCTTGTCGCTTTTATTGAGCAAATTTGAACTGAATGGTGAAATATTGTAAGCACTTTCAGACCATCTGACCATTCAGATCAGTTCATTCATCTTAAAATGTTAATCACTTTGTACAGGGCCGGTGCATTTCAGTATCACACACATTTATGTTGCCGTGGAAATCATGACTACTTGTGAAGAAGTTAGTATGTCTCATGGAAACATTTCACCCTCTTTGATACAGTGTCTACAGATAAAGGTGATATGCTCCAGCATATACTTTTTGAAGACCATCCATCCATTTTCTAAACTGCTTCTTCCGTTTCTGGGTCGTATGGACTGCAGGCCTAAGGTGGGGTTCACCCAGGACAGGAGGCCAACCCATTGCAGGGCAACACATAGACAGATAACCAGTCATACCCACATTCACACCTATGGGCAAATTGTTTAGAGTATCCAATCAACCTACTGCAGCCTTTGGACAGTGGGAGGAAACCAGAGAACCCGGAGGAAACCCAAGCGAACACGGGGAGAGCTCGCAAACTCCGCACAGAAAAACACCCGTGGCCGACCTGGAAATCAAACCCAGGACCTTCTCACTGTGAGGCGACAGCGCTAACCACTGCACCACCGTGCCGCCCCCTTTTTGAAGTCATTTACATAATTTAAATAATAATGATTTAAATATAATTAATATAGAAATAATAACAATAATTAAAATGCAAATTTGAACATGAGATAGACCAATCACAACTACACTCTTACATTACACACCTTCCATTAAAGTCCATAAAATTAGAATCAGGTGTTTCAGATTTCCAAAACCCTCTTGCAGAGGCAGGTGCAGGGGGAACCTCTCTTTAAACCTGACATCTAGGGTCTGATGCTCTCTTTGCTATAAACGTGTATAGTGTCATTATGTCAAGATCTAAAGAACTCTGTCAGAAAGAGAATGGACATATTTAAACCGCATGGGAGAAAAAGCCTTTGCTCTTCAAAAAGAACATTGGAAAAAGACTTTTCATTATCCTGTTGGAAAGTCCACCTCCGAATTTACTTTGACTTTTGGACAGTTGGCCACACGTTAGCTCTTTAAAGAACTCTTTGATGTGATGCAAAATTCATAGATGATTTAATGACTGTACCTGCCCAGTTCCTGAGGCAGCAAAGCAACTCCAAACGATAACATTTCCACCACCATGCTTCACAGCTGGTATAGAGGTCTTCTCCTTTAAAGCTGTCTTTGATCTTCACCACACAATTATACTGTAACCATGACTACACTCTTTATCTACATTATTCCTGGCCTGGTCTTTGCCTGTATGTTTATTGACTCACTGTCGCTAATGTTCTTTTTGGAGAGCAAAGGCATTTCCTGGCAAGCCTTTCATGCAGGTCAAATTTGTCTAATCATTTGGTGTATTTAAATTTGATGTATGCATTTTCTAGCTGAATTTGCTGGGGCAGCCGGTCTTGGACAAATTGGTAGTTATTTAAACCTCTCGTGTAGATTTTATTCACTGTGCAAAGATTTTTTCAAAAATAATTAAGATACCCTTTTAAATTCCCTGCCAGACCCCTATGGACTCATTGGTGTCATTTGTTAGATTAACTGTCACTTTACTAAGAAATTGGTGGTAAACCTGCCATTGTCCGTCTTTTGAAGGTTTTACCCGAGGGCGAGCTCAGATGTGTATAGCTTTTATATCACTGTGCCTATCCAGATACCCCAAAGAACGAAAATCTGACTGCACAGTTTTCTGTTATGCGTTTTAACAATTTCTCTTTAAACCAGTTGAGCTTAATGAAATCCCAGCAGCACTGCAGCACTTGCTGAATTTAAATGCAAATAAAGTTTCTGTTGAATAAAAATGAACAAGAAAAAAAAAATTACAGACATTTGTTACAGTTCCAAAGATATATTTCCCAGAAATCACTAGGCTTTCTCTGAAGGCCTAGAAGGCCCTAAGGGTTCCCCTCTGGTATCGTTGTATTGTAGCCGCTGGAACAATACCTCATCTCTCCAAAATGGTAATTTTTTCAAGAGTAGCACTAAACCTTCATAACTTTTACAAAGTCAGTGATCACAGACCGCAGAATTGAACAGCATGCTACGTTTAACACGTTCCCCAGTCAACTACCACTAATGCACATGATCTGGTCAAGTCAGTCAAGGAATTCTGAAGAGGTTAAGCAACATGGGCATGTGTAGCAGATTGTGAGTGTGTAAGAGAGTAGATCTCCAGGACCTGATTTGGTGAACACTGGTGTAAGTAAATGTAGCGAGACCAAAATCTCTTCAAAATTATGATTTTTTTTAGGCTTATTTTTTATTAATGTAAGTTGTCAGGCTTTATTTAACATCATTTTTGACCAATTGTATCGGTCCATTCATGAAATATTCACACAATGTTTATAAAAACGTCTTATTAGTTTTTTTTTTTAATTAAGTAAAAAAAAACAAAAAAAAAACAACTGAAAACATTCAAATTAAAAAATTATTTTGGAATTATAGTAAAAACTGTGTCATTGCACTCTCCAGCGCTTACTTTGCATTTGTTTGAATGATCGAAAGTAGAGTTTAACCCCATGACTTTCCCAGAATCATATTTGACAGTAAAAAACCTTCAAATGCGTTTACCTTGTGCACTTCTGTCTGCCTTCATTTCACCGTCATTATGAATGCTTGTGTTTATGCATATTTCATACAACAGACAGCATGCATAAATGAATGGTAATGAAGCGTGTCTGTCTATCTTTATCCTAGAGTGTGTGATACGCTCACTGCGCAATCAGTTATTCTAGTCTGAGTGGCTGCTTAGGGACCGGAGGCCTCTGACCCAGCTCGTAATTCACTTTATTGACAGCGAAAACCCGGCGTGTTTGCCTTATTGAGAACACTGTTGCATTTATTACGCTGCAGCAGTGTGGGACAGTTTGGCTGCGTTTGAGCTTCTTTACGTATATAACACCACAGCATTTAACATAACGAGTTTAAATACAGTTGGATCCCAAGGTCAAGGCGGGTGTGATTTCTGATATTCTGTTCTGTGTGTCTTCATTCTGTGTCCTCAACTTTTAGCAGTGCGTCAGACCAGAGCTCTGACCAAACAAGAGCCACAAATCACGATCCCTACTCTTTGAAAGTGACTCCAGAAAACAGTGCAGTAATATGAGAGCGGGTTTTTCCACAGCAAGTCCCACTCCTCCTCGCACACTTTACTCTCAGAGGCTGCTCCCAGATGCTTAGTTTAGGCTACTAGCGGTGGTTTTCTTGAAAAACAGCAAACGATTGACCCTCTGAAGAAATGTGGGGCGTGTAAATAGTGTATCAGCAATATAGATGAACATTTCTTGAACAGTCTCTAAAGACGTTTGATTCTGTCCATCCTAAAGTTACCCTAACCCCATTCCCACACCCAAGAGTTTGATGGCATAGTATAGTATGATATGTTTGGGTTCTATGACCATATTTACTGTTTTTATGTCACAGTACGTCACAATCTGTGACACAGCAGTTTACAGTGACACAGCAGTTTTTTAAATCAGCTGTTTGTGTGCAGGAAGAACAATCCACCTTTAAGTTTACATCATCCTTGAAGGAGGAGTTTAGGCCCTGTCTACACGTTGCCAGGTATTTTTGAAAACATAGCTGTTTCTGTGCGGTTGGGCCTTCCGTCCATGGCCTTTTTGGCCACTGAAAACTGAGATTTTCGAAAACGCCTTCCAAGGCGAAGCTTTTTGAAAACACTGCTTTTGCGTTTAAATGTGGACGAGGAAAAAGAAAACAACTTCGAATTGAATTTTTGCGACACAGACGAAATACTGTTGTTCGTAACTTTTGTATTAGGAATTTTTACAGCTGACACACACACACACACACACAGCTACTTTCCCTCCATTATGAAGGCCACAGGCATCATACTGAGCTTCAGCACAGACACTGTCACACCCGAGCGCCCGTCGCCAACGTCATCACCAGTTTTAAACAAGACCCGGTGGGAATAGAGGTTGATGGGACAACTTTGAAAGTGAACTCATGCTTCCACAAGAAGCCACGTTGTCTAATCTGTTGCTTTGGCATGATTTTGACAGTGTTTTGTGCATTTACGTGTGGGCAGAGATGTGTTCAAAACCGTGCTCCTGTGGACATGATTTTTTTAAAAACAAGAATGGAAAATCACTGTTTTCAAAAATACACGGCTACGTGTGGACAGGGCCTCGTACACAGTCATGGTACCATGATGGGATTCCACTTTATTGCATTTTTTTCTTTATTTTTTGATTTGAAATGGGATCTAACATTTACCGTATAGTAAAAATGAATGAGAACTGAACTAATTGATATGGTTCAAATAACTTAATACAATATTTAGTTCTGTCATAACGGTACATTATTGTATTGCATGATTAGAATGACTGAGTGTGTGTATGTCTGTGTCTGTGTGTGGTGGTTTATGTTGGCTGTGAGACAGCATGAATGCAGCTCTTGCCTGTGACAGCAGGGCCTGGGGTCTAGTGTGGTGCGTTGGTAATGAGACAAGGCTGGCTTAAGCCCAGGCAATATTGGAGGTAAACTGAAGTCAATTCTGCCCAGTTTGAGCTTTTATCTCTGTCTCTCTTTCTCTCTCTCTCTCTCTCTCCCCCTCTCTGTCTCACCACAGGTTTGGCATCAATAATGAAAAGGCTCCTGACGAAATACGACAACCTTTTCGAGGTCTCCTTCCCCTATTCAATGGGCTGGCACGGTAAGAGATGCATTTGATGTGGCAATTAAGAGATTGGGGAGGGGGTGCAGCGGTGGGCCTTTTGACAAATGGCAGGTGTTGCCAGTTGTCTTGTTTCCATGGAGAATGTTGAGGGAGGGAAGGGTGGATGAACAACCCCGTTTCAGTGTTCCCCTCTCAGATGAAGATGACACTTGAATTGTGAATTTTCCTTTGCGTCTGGGCGTCAGTCGAGCATTGTCTCGGTGCCAAGGTGGGAAAGTGTAGTGCCACCGCTATGTAGTGGTGAAGGGTGTTAAAATGACACACTGGCAGGCATAACGCCGTCAGAGCTTTTCAGGCAAATTGCACAAGAATTAAGCGCACTGAACGCTCTTTTCTCAGGGAAAGAAAACAATGTCTTAAACATTTTTTTTGCCCTGATAATGCAAAATGCCTGCGTGGAGCTCCTGCATTATTCATGAACAACATTACTAATAGATTGCTCTTGTCTGTTCTTCTGAGCCAGTGACTGCCTTGCAGCGTGAATGGAGCAACTCAGCAGGGCTGTGGTACAGGGCTGGACTTAACCAACCCTAAACATATGCTCAGCAGCATATTTTAATGTGTGTGTGTGTCTTTGTGTGTGTCTTAACAGTATTTTACATTATTTGATTCTAAGTCAATGAACAGGGCCCTAAAGGAACCATGTTGATTCAGTATTTTCTCCTATCATTTTTGATAAGCTGTGAGAAATGAAAAATCCTGCAACAGATTCTTGTTGGTATAGATAACATACAGCAATTGCACCAGACTAAAGACATTTCATGGATCCTCTTTTACTCCACTTTTAACATGGCTATTTTCTTTTTCTTCCTTAGAATTTAGCTGTGTTTTTATTACTACGCCTTTAAGAGAGGTTAATGTAAATGGACTCTGTTCTGATTGGATGTCTTAAATTACCTTAAAGCGAATGGGCAAAGTATGCTTGATATCAGGCCAACATCAGGCCTGTACCAAACCTAGAGTGAAATAGTTAATAGTAAATTGTGTGATGGCGTGTTGTTAGCTGTATGTTTCTTTCTGTGAGGTAGTATTTATTTAGTAGGTTAATAATTAGAGCACAGTGTTCTGCTTTTAGTTGATCGAAATCAAAATTCTGTAGCAAATTGCTTTAACCCTTTTCTGCATGGGGATGGATCCAGTCTTTTCTGCCTAGTTGTGTTTACTTGTCTTTTTAGCTTAATATCTTCAGATCAAAAACGTCATGGAAACATCATTCAAATTGAAAATGGATCATGACAAATGCACCATGAAAATAAGAACCTTTTTAATATTTTATGCTGAGTTTAGTTTGTATTTTTTTTACAGAATAAGGAACCAGTCTCATAACAAGTCTCTTTACTTTTAAATAAATCCAAAAATACTCCATGGATCTCTTCCAATTTTTATTATGTTCATCCCACATGTGTCCTCTGTATACATGTCCAGTTTTAAAGTGACAGAATACATTGTTCAGAGTTTTATATCATATAATGTACAACGAGGGAGAATTTTGCAAATTGCAAAAACAGCTTCAGAATCATTTTACTGGTACAATATTTTGTCACTGCCAGTACACACCCAGAAAGCTTGGACTTGCACTACGTAGATTTGGTGTCCGGTCCAGGAGGCCTCTTGCGAGAACTGCATTTTATGAGAAAGCTTTATGGTACCACATCACACCCCTACAACAAGATCTACTAGCTAGCTATAAGAAGAAGAAGGTAAGCTCAGTATTCTTAGTTAAGACCGTATGGCGAATGTGGTGAAGAGACATTGTCAGTTGAAGTGAGGAAGAGAAAAAGAGACAGTGACCGAGCAAGAGTAAATCTCGGACAAGCTTTTACATGTTGGCGAGAGCTGAAAGGGATGAAAGACCGCAAGACAGATGCAGAGCTGCCCTTCTTGCTGTTGGCCTAGTAATTAATAACTTCTTATTTGGCTTGTCTATGAAATGTATGTGCTTGCGATCTCTGTTGCGTTTGCTTGATGTTTTGCTGAAAGTAAAAGTCAAAGTATTCTGGCATAAACTGGAGCAGGCACAATCAAGAATGTCCGAGATAACCCAAGAATAAAAGTCAGAAGTAGGCTTTTTTGTTCCAGAAGTAGTCTCTTCTTGTGCTGTGTCCACGTTAGACGAGGTCTTCTGTAGTGATAAGGTGCACAGATCATTATATTTAAAAATATAAGTACAAAAAACGAGATCGAAACGCAAAGTACAAAAACAGGCAAAAATTAGAACAAGGAACAAGCAAACAGGAACATTGGTGTGTAATCCAAAAACAAGGTCAACGTATACTGGCATAAACTGCAGCACGTACAATCAGGAATGTCCAAGATAATCCAAGAGTCAAAGTCAAAAGCAGAAACGGATCAAAAAGGGAGGAACATGGAATGTATCTCATGAATGAAATCTGTCTTCCTTGAAATTCACCTTCAGGACACTCTGGAGTACTTGTCTAACATGCTGTACATGTGTGTTATCTTGAGGAAAAACCTAGGATATCATCTATATAAGCTGTAACAAACTGTCCTGGCGTATCTCCCAGAACATCATTAATAAATGACTGGAAAACTGATGGAGCCGTAGCTCGCCCGTATGGAACCACAAGGTACTCACATTGTCCCCTAGTGGTAGAGAATGCAGTTTTCTATTCGTCTCACTGCCTTATCCAAATAAGGTTATTAGCTCTTCGTAAATCTAACTTAGTCAAAACTTTGACCCTTCTAGTTGTTCCAGTGCTGCTGAAACCAAATGAGGAGAGTAGCGGTAATTTACGAGGATGGAATTAAGGCCTCTGTGATCAGCAAAAGGCCTAAGAGCCCCACAAATGTATTATGCCATTGAAGGTGTTTTACTTTGTGAGTAGGGGAAGAGGTATACACATGAACAAGGAGGGATAGTTCCTGCAAGTAATTATATTGCTCAACCTAATCTATGATGTGGCAGACATGTGGCCTTCTTCTTTCTCAACACCCTCAGCTAAATCTTGATAATAGTAGGAATGTCAGGAGTAACCCCGGTCTCAGGGCTTTCAAAAGTGGTTGATGCACATGGCATATGTATGCAGTGCTGTATTCACTCATTTGACCAGCTTTGGGCCATGAGAATAATGGGTTGTGACCTAAGATGATCTCATATGCTTGGGAAGTAATATTAAAGAAAGTTATGGGCTCTTGGTGGACTGCAGCAATTCTAGTTCTTTTATCTAAATCCGGCTTCTACTGGCTTTCCATCTAGTGTGTAGAGTGAGACTGGGGGATGAATAGGAAAGAGACTTAGTCCAAGATGCAAACTGCTCAACCATATGATTTCCTGCAGCTATAGAATATAGGAGGGCTGTAAATGTACAAGAAGGTGAATGGTCACTGCTACAGCAAATGGTCTTCAGAGAAAATGTAGGGAATTCTTAGGGCTTACTAGGGATGATATGGCAGTTGCGGTGAGTAGTTTAATTGGGCATTTAGATGACCAGATTCTCCACATTACATGCACAGACCTAGGTAAGTGTGCCTCTACCGCTCTGTGCTGGAGAGCCTGGAGTCGTAGACTCTGGAACAGGCTCTGGCAATGCTAAAGCAGAGAGAACTTCCAGGTGTGGCACTTACTGCACTTTCTACCTGCAGTCCCATTCAATAGACAGTGCAAAGTGAATGATCATTCCAGGCGCTTGCTGCAGCGGTGGTGCGGAATATAAGTGCGTACTTATGTGCAGGCCTGAATGAGTCTCTATAACCTGTTTTCTTTCTGTCAATGGAGTGATCAAACACAGCTCAAAACTTGGTTTCATGTACACGGTTTGAGGGAAATTTTGACTCCAAGCCTATTCAAGCCCATTCAAAAGCTCACCCTTTGAACATAGAAATCACCATGGACACCTTATGATTGGACCTGGTGCGTGATGAGACTTGTAGAGTGAGCAGTGACCAAGAAAACTATGACATTCAGCTGGGTTACCATCAAACTTTTTGGGAAGTGCAAGCCAAGCCTCAGGTGGTAGCTGATAGGATGCGGGAGGAATTGTGAGTGCAGCGGGTGCTAACCCGACTGGCTGAGTGGAGCTCTGATGAGAGACTTCAGGTGTTTTCCATTGCTGTAGCAGCGCACTCAGCTCCTCGAGGCTCAATCAGAGTCGAACAATCTCTTGATAGTGCTCACCTAAAGGTCTCTCCTGATGGTCACTCGAGCTGGTTCTGGAAGTAGGCTTTTCTCATGTTGTGTCCATGGTAGGCGAGGTCTTCTGTAATGATGAGGTTAGCTGGACAGAGTAATTCTAATAATGATTGTTCAAATATTTAAGCCCAAAAATGGGATCGAAATGCAAAACCAGGCAAGAATCAGGACAGGAGCAAACAGGAACATCAGCGTGTAATCCAAAAACAACGTCAAAGTATTCTGGCACAACCCTGAGCAGGCACAAACCGGAATAATGATGATCCAGGACTCGAAGTCAAAAACACAAACGGGTTTTAAAAACAGGAGCTCAAACAGCAAGGAACATAGAAAGCTCAGACACTGGGAGAGTAGACACACCAGAGACTTTGCACAGACTGGTTCCAACTGAGTCTTAATAGTGAAGGTGATTGGAATCAGCTGTGCTGTGTAACCTGACTGGGGCGTAGCTAGCACTGGAAATGTCCGAATTCAAGTGATGCAGACTGACACCCAGCAAATGGAGTGGGCGTGTCTATGAGCATTACAGGGGCTTTAAGTGAAGTATTTTACTTAAAGTATTTGTTACTTTAAAAAATATCCTCTCTCTTAGTATTGCCCGAGACACGTCAGTGCTTCAGTGTGTGTATTAAAAAGGCTTGTGTAATGTGAATTCACTGCCTTTTTGTGACCTTATCGCCAGGGCTGTAGTGGTGGGTAAACACATGTAAAATCTGTTTGCTCACCTTCTGAATTTCAGAAATGGCGCTTACAAACCTCCTAAATATAGTTTATACACCTCCAATAAAGTTTATGCACCTTTAAATATAGTTTACGCAACTATAAGCCTATCGTTTTCATTCAGATATAAATGAAGTTTGTCATTTTTCAGTCTGCTATGGTTCATAATGTTGAACCAGCACAAGCTGTAGAGGCTTTAGTAATACTGCGCTTTATTTTCAGCAGTTATGGTATGTCTGTGTGACCAATCACCCTCTTGCGGCAGCCAGCAGGAAGCAGTAGGCTACAAGATTGATCACGTTCCCTGTTCACAAGTTTGGGTGAAAAATGGTATATATGGATGCAGGGCGGTTTCTGAAGCATCGGAACAGCTCCCCTCCTCCTGCCAATGCCAACAAATTGTCTTGACTACAGAGCGAGTCCAAGAAAACAATGCTAAACTTCATGTTTTTAGGTTAATTCCCCAGCGTTTTGGTTCTTGTTAGAATCGCGCCACTGACTTGCCGAGATGTTGTTAACGAACATCTACCTTTTCCAATGAACATACCACAAGTCAGATTCAGTCTGTTATGCCCATCTGTTCTGAGCGGGCAGTGGTGGCCTAGTGGTTAGGACACTGCCTTTGAGACCTGAAGGTCTCAGGTTCGAATCCCGGCCCGGGCACT
>JBBPDA010000037.1:2226892-2251453 GCA_037974385.1 Arnoldichthys spilopterus
TAAAGTTATTTTTGTGAGCATTTTGAGTTTTTCTTTCATTGACTGAAGGGTACCAACAATTTTGTCCATGTGTGTAATTTCCAAAAATATGACGATTTTAGAGGAATGAAACTCAGAGTTAATAGAAAGTAGATGTTTCCTTTTGTAAAGTCTTAAAGGAAAATTAGATTTTCATTTAGCCCAAGTGTAGGCAATGATCCTAAACATGTTTAGTATTCGAATATTCTTCTTCTTTAGTTTAGAACAGGATTTGTGAGGGTAGTGTTGCTAACACTAGAAGTCAATAGTTACACATCTACAAAACACAGAACGCTTCCAGCTCTTCATTACGTTGGCACAGACCTGTCAGTGTGGTTGACAAGCAGGCGGCCAATTTAAACAGCAAGGTCTGTTTTCACGATCTCCTCAGGAGTAGCCGTGCTTATCTAGCATCCGCTTTTGTGGCAATGGCCATGATAAGCACAGAGAAATTACTGCCTGTAACAATGACGCTTTATAGCTCATGCTAAGTCATACTATGCCCTAAACCACATGGACATTACCTTATAACGATGCTAAATTTGAATGCTAAACATGTCTTGGCTGATCAGCTACATCTGGAAGTTTGTGGAAATGTTTATAAATGTAATTTTTAGATAAAGAATTCTTCTGAAAAACATACTTCCGTACATCAGTACTGCTCTCTTTTCCCCTGTTGGTATGTGTGTAATGAATCAGCTCAGAAACCGCAGAGAGAGTATTTCTGCTGAAGCGGACATGCTTTTTTTTTGCACGTGTGTTGTAAACAGCCACTGCAAGTTAATCTCTGTCCATTATCTTGACTTGATTAGGCTCAAACGCTCCAATCATGTGAAGAGATTTTCTCATATCAGTGTGCATCAGCATGAATCTCCTTTCCCAATGCTGGGTCACATCTCTTGCCCACCATAACCCTTAGTCATTTGGATCCACAGGCCATTTCATCCCTGGCAGATGAATTATCCCCATAAAAGTGATGGTGACATCCATAATGGGCCTTGGTCAGGCTTATTTAAATAGGCAGCCAGGCATATGAAATTAGCCTCGCACAGCTATTAGGCTGATTCTAGCTCGGAGAAATTTTAAAGCAACATGGCAGTGCCGGTTTCTCCCGTGCGCCGCTCGGCGTCTGAGCATCGACGCTTTCATTTTTAATATAATGGGGGAAAAAAACTTTTTTTGAGCCGAGGCTCACAGCAGAGTGGTGGTGAATTCTCGGCCCCAGCCGAACAGCTCCCCAATGCCTCGCTTTCTGCTTTGTGCTTTGGTGTGCTCGGCAAGCCCAGAAACAGTGGGGGGAATATTCAGCCCCGCTCTGCTCAGCTGCGCGCAACATCATGTTTGTCACCAAGAGTGTTTTGAAGTGGCTTCCAATGTGTTTTACCCAATGTGAACCTGTCGCAATGAATAGATGAATATATTCAACACTCTGTTGCAAAAAAAAAAAAAGTTTTCCTGCAGTGTGAAAGATATTTTGTCGAATATCTGGGGTCTCATCTTGATGTGCTTACATGTATGCAAGCAAGCTGCCTGGCCAGATTATCGCACGCGTCAATGCTTAAACGGCTCATTTCCGCATGTTCTGCCCGTCCAAACAATACAGCTCATTGGAAATTCTCCAAGGTGCCCTTGACTGTAGGGTGTTGACTTGGAGCTGGAGCGCAGTGTAGCACAGGCTATTTAACATGTGAGAGGAGGATATGGATGAACAGAGCTTTGGCCCGCTGTGCATCTCTGCTCAGAAGGCTGGGAGGAGCAGATAGATCATAGGTATTGTAGTTAACAGCACAGGCCTCATTTGGGATCATGTTTAAAGGGCCCATATCACGGAAAACCAGGTTTTACTCACTTATTCGATTGTTAAAAACATTTTTTATTCAGATTATCTGGTACTCACACACTGAACAGTGAACAGTGCATACCATCAGGCGCTGGAGCAGTGGGCTGCACATCTATGGCGCCTAAGGGGTTAGGTGCCTTGTCCAGGGGCACTTCAGTCGTGGATGCGGGAGGGGGAAAGTGCTGCTTACTCACTCACCCCTTCCCACATTTTCCCTGCTGGTCTCAGGGATGGAACCAGCAACCATCATAAATGTAAACTTTTGTTAAAAATAAATAAAAAAAATGCTTCAAAATGTATAACATGGGCTCTTTATAGTAAGTAAAGATGGTATAGGTGGTGAATGTACAGTACTGTGCAAAAGTTTAAGGCCCCTGAGAAAATGGTGATTAAAAGCTGTTTATCTGGCAATGAGTGTTTCTGTTTTCTCAAAAAAACCACGAATATTAGAATAAACACTATAACAGTAAAACAGTAAACCGTGATTGTGTGTCAGTGTGTTGGTTTGACCATTCCTAGATCTCTCCTAGTGGACGCCCAGTGTCACTCTTTTCAAATCGCTGCTTTGGGCTCAATCAGTCCTTCATTAGATGAAATCAGATGCTGATGGAGCTTCACACGCATCCATGCAGTGACTGGAGGCCTGGAGGAGAAATGTGGAACCAAACCTGTATGTTCTAACCAGCTCACACACCATCAGCTTTTCACAAACAAAAGAAATCTTCAATCTTTAAACTGCTTTTCTGTTGGTTTGCATTGATTCTAATGTTCACATGTGTGTTTGCTGCAGAAAGAAACTCACTGCTCAGATAAATGGCTTTAAGGTGCCTGAGTACTGTATGTGTATTAATGGTGTAACCAAAATGTAATTTCAGGATGGGATCCGCCTTCCAGAGCCATGGCTGCAGTCATGAAAACTAGATTAGAAATGTAACCATCATGACCCTAAACTCCTGGATGCTACCGAAGAGCTATTATGTTGTGCTATCAGAAACCAGCCTGTCTTCAGTGCCGTGGTCCAATTACATATTAGAGGTGATGTTAATTAGATCCAAAGATACACAAAACGAGTGTACAGGATGATTGTGTTTTGTTCCTTGCAGAACCAACATACTCTAACCTAAGTATCCCAGTCCCAGCTCGCTAACTATAATCATAACGCATGTGCATGTAGCGGAGTATTTTACACTGGTTTGTTTGTATGTCAAGCAAGTACAGTCTATATTTACTCTCTGATTTCTGAAGTTGTTTGTTTTCAACTTCAGCGCTAAAGACATGAATGTGTTTGCATAACATGCAGTGAATCCTAATGCTACATACAAGTGATTGCATTTCATTAGAATCAGCATCAGCTTTTTTTAACTGCTCGTGCTGTAATGCTGGTACTTTCCTGAAAATAACACCATTCGTTAGACTAATCATAACTCCGAGCAAGCCTTAAATTAAAGACATGGCAAGCTTGGTGGAGTACTACCTATCAAGAAAGCTGGAGCAGTCTGCCCCCCAGGGTCTGCAGGGTCTAGCCCAGCTGTGGGTGTTCTTAAGCAGTCGTGGAGTGAGAGGCGCCACAGGGAGCCGAAACCTTGCTGCTGCTGAGCCTCGGATCAAGATGGACATGAATTATTTTCATTAGGCCTCTGTTTACGAAGCCGGGCCACAGGCAGGAAAGTTAAAACAGAAGTTATTTTCTCAATATGTCCGGGTAATTGACCTCCAGCGGAAGACTAATAAGGAGAAGAAGTCAGGATTGCCGCTTGCCTTGGAGGCACGCCGAGAAGCA
This sequence comes from Arnoldichthys spilopterus, assembly GCA_037974385.1. Taxonomy (NCBI): domain Eukaryota; kingdom Metazoa; phylum Chordata; class Actinopteri; order Characiformes; family Lepidarchidae; genus Arnoldichthys; species Arnoldichthys spilopterus. The sequence continues at coordinate 2,230,531 of JBBPDA010000037.1, forward strand.
GCCAATTTATTTGTCTTATTTGTTTTCACTTATGCATTTGCAGGCAGGCAAAGGAGGAGAGAAGTGCTAGTTTTTCACAGCGGCGCCCACCCTCTCGTACCTCAATTGTTCCCAGGACCGCGGGAGACGTTAGCCATGACATTCTGTCCAGTGGTCTGTTTGGTGTCATTAGGAAACCACGCTTGTTTTGCTTCCCTGCAGCTAGCTGTGGCTTGTCCTCCATCCTTTTGGCTGAGAGGATGTCATGAATATAGTCAGTAGGGGTCCTAGAATGCTACACAGGTTCACTTGATCAGGATTCAGTTTATAACTGTGTAGACAAAATGCTAATATTAGGGGCTGGCTGATACACTGATACACCATTCAGGTCCTATTGATTTATCGGTATTTGCAGATAATGCATGATAATCAATATTGGGCTGTAACATCTCTAAAATGACATTAACAGTTGGAATTTTTAATACTGGTTAAACGTATTGTAAGCACATTGCCCCGTATTGCAATACACCTTGCAATAATATATGATGGCCCATATCCTACATTTTCTTGTTGTTTTACCTTTTCCCTAAGGTCCTTTTATCATTTTTATGGTTTTCATGTACCAAAAGAGCAGTCATTTGTTTTGCCATCTTTAACCTTAGATTTAAGCTATTTTTTGTTACTTTCTTTAGGACTGATGATTGTAAATGACTCTATTCGGATTGATCTATTCGGCATTGTGCCTCAATCAAAAACGTAACAGAAGGGAAACACTCCTTATAACTTCAATGCAGGTGAGACTAAATGACTGTAGGCTTAATATAGTTCACGTTCGGTTTATTGATCATATGCATGTTAACGTTGGGTCAACAGTACAATAAAATGTGTTGGACAAGAACAACCAGTAAACTCAGCAGAAGAACACGATAAATAAGAATTAATATAACAACAAAAGTAAAAAATAAATAAATAAATAATTTAAAAATAGATATATATAAGAAGAATATTTACAAGTATATAAAGAAACTGTGTGAAGGACACATTGTGTAAAGTGCGATGTGCAGAAGTGAAAAAGTGACCAGTGTGAGCAGCAATATTGCACATTGGATGGAGGCAAGAGAATTGACAGTGTGAATATGCAGATTCATGTAAATGTCATCACACAAAAAAGAAAAGACCTGGGCACAAAGTGGAGAATAGAAACAGTTGTTCCATAAAGAGCATACAGTAATTAACAGCCCCTTTTAAACATGCAGCTTTTTTAGTAAAATTGATAAGACTTTATAATACACAGGAACAGTGGTGGCCTAGTGGTTAGGGCACTGTGCTGGGGACCTGAATGTTGCAGGTTCAAGTCCCGGCTCAGGCACTACTGAGGTACCCTTGAGCAAGGTACTGTTCCACTACTCAGCTCCACGTCTTAGAAGTCGCTTTGGATAAAAGCATCAGCCAAATGAATAAAATGTAAAATGTAATGTAAAATTAATTAATAAAAATTAATAAGAAGTGCTCAAAGATGATACATTACAGGGAATTTGACAAATGTCTGAACAAAGTGGAGCTATTCTTAAACAACTTAGTGTAACCGTGTTTGTGTGTATTTCATGCATGATTCAAGACAGAAGCAGCGAAAATCTCCCCCGTTAGCATGCATGACTGCTTCTGCATAAACAATTACACAGCATGGCCAGCAAAACAAGTTTTGTTTTTAAGGTCATGTTTTCAGATTTTGCGAGAGAAAAACACCATTTGTGTGCGGTTCAGAAATGAGGGATCCATTGGTTGCTAGTGCTAATGGCGTTATGTCCCGCGTACCTGAAACATTATGGCATATATACATGCGTCCACAGTGGAGGGGCCATATGTATGAATAAAGCAAAGCACCAAATTTCACCAGTGGAAGTATTTTAATAATGTCCTGAGCTTTGTGTGTGGAAAGGGCTAATGAGAACACCCAGCAAGATGCTTCAATAACCGGAGAAGATGAGAAAGCTTCATTTACACTGCCTGGGAAGACTTCGCTAACTGTTCTTTGACACCATTGTTCTCCAGGCTTTGGGTTCCTTTCTGCGTGTTCCGACTCCTCTCTTCCGTCTGCCCTTCTGAAAGTCGTTCTTTCCACTTCACATTTTGCCCTTTATCCTCAAAGCCTCTTCATATCTTCCCCCTTTTCTGACACCCCACAATTGCTGTCCATTTCTCAGCCTTTTAATTGGTCTAAGGAAAAAAGCCAGCTTCTCTCAGTCACCGAGGGCCTGTGAAAGTCGCAATTAATAAAGGACGTCATTATGTGTCACTTCTTGGTGGAAAAGACCTTGTTTTTATATTACAATGGAGCTCATTAATTTGTGCAGAAAAGAAAGTTGTTTTGTTTTTGTCACCAATGGAGCAGAGGCTTCCTGATGAGCCGGGGATGTAGCGAGCTAATTAGCTCTCAGCCCTGGTGTGCGTTATTGCAGTTACGCGTTCGTGGCTAATGAGCAACTCTAGCTGATGTCACCTTCCGATAGTTGATGCGTGTGACTTTTTGGGGCAACGCTGCCAGACCTGGGTGGGCATTAATACGCATTTCCTCTTAAGCTTTCACCAGCGCTTTAACCTTCAGCAGGTCTGGCTCTGCTCGCCAATTCATTTAACTAAGTGAGCCCTTTTTGGCTAAGTGGGTGTACGTCTACAATTAAGGGCTGTGTAATAGGCAAAGAGAGCAGAAGTGTATGTGTGTGTGTGTGAGAGAGAGAGAGAGAGAGTGAGAGAGTGTGAAAGAGTGTGTGTGTGTGTGTGTGAGCCGGCTGCGTTGAGTGTAGCCAGGCTGCTGTAGCATTTTGACCAGGTTTTAGATTCTGTAGCCTCAGGCTGTTCAGACTCACTCTGGGGACCTAATATGAACCACGCAATCTGCAATTCAGCCCTCGTCTCCGGGCTTATATAACAAACCCCAGCTCTGCTCTTTTCCCAAGTAATGAAATGCATTTCGCATTGAATAATTTAATCAGGACATTGAGATGTGGAGGCCCTTTTTATGAATTCATTTATTTAGCCGGGAAATGGGATGAACAGTGAATAACGCTGCATGGAACACAGAGTCATGACACGTTATTCAGACTGTGCCCTGCAAATTATTGGTCGGTGACTATCCAAAACTTTTTAACACCTGGATTCCAGCCTTTGTTGCTCTGCTCCAAGTGTCTGTGGCCACTAAAGCAACCTGGCAATTAATGGAAAGCTCCCTGTGTTTCCAGACAGTTGAAGTGAAAGTGACTGTTTGTCATTGTGAACACACTCCGGCACCACAACAAAATGTGACCTCTGCATTTAACCCATCACACGTGCACACGTGGAGCAACGGGCAGCTATCAACAGCTCTGGAGGGGCCATGTAGTGGGACGGGTACCTCAGTGGTGGGTCAGGACTTGAACCTGCGACCTTCTGGTCCCAAGGGCAATGTCCTAACCACTAGGCCACCACTGCCCACTATACCACATTCAGTTTAGTGTGTTTGGTTGAGGAAAAAGAGGCAAGGTCATGTGAATAATGACACGTCTGCAGTATTTGTATCCCTGTACTATTAGGTCTGGCCTGAATAATTTGAATTCTTGACTATTCACTTGCTATGTTTGGTTTTTGAATTTCATATGTGAATGCCAGTGTGATGGAAGCTTTCATATTTAAATACCAAACGTTATAGCTTTCATGTTTGAATACCAAGACTAAACTGGCCTGTTTACTAAACCTCACAGTTTACACACGATCAGCAAACTGCCTTTAAAATGTACATTGGGACAGTGACTGGAAAAAAAAATAAAATAAAATCACGTCTGTACATCACCTTGCCTGAGCAACAAACTGCACCACTTTCCATGTGGCCATTAAGGCTAAAAGAGTGCAGATTATTAGAGGGTGAAAAAAGCTGAGTGCTAAAATACACACTAAGGATGGCATGGAGGCACAGCAGGTGTAATCAGCTTGCCTCTAACCTGTTTGCTTAGTGAGTTCTGGCAGTGGATGAAGAGAGGAACACCATTTGCTGCCATTGCTAACCATGTGGCTAAGTGACTAAGTGGCAAATATTTCACAAAGGCCACACCTGTGTCTTTTTTAGCAACATACAAAGCGTGAGCAGCTGACAGTTAATATGGCCTTGTCCTGTACTAGATGGTAAAAGTGACTTATTTGTCGTTGTGAACACTCAGTCACACAAAGTGCATGACATGTGACCTTTGCATCTAACCCATCACACGTGCACACTTCATGCACTGGGCAGCACCTGGGAAGCAGTGAAGTTGGACAGTACCTTGCGCAAGGATACCTTAAGTCTCAGTGGGCATGAACCTGTGACCTCCTGTTCACGAAGGCAAGGTCCGAACCACTACGCCACCACTGGATATGCAGTAATGTAAATACTGAATTATGGTCTGTTATAAAACTTAGTGACAGTGGTGGTCTAGTGGTTAAGGACTGGGCCATGTGATCAGAAGGTCGCAGGTTCAAGTCCCGGCCCATGTACCACTGAGGTATCCCTAAGCACTGTCCTCTGTCCTACACTGCTCCCCAGCTGCTGCTGATTGCTGCCCATTGCTCCATGTGTGGATGGGTTAAACACAGAGGTCACATTTTGTTGTGGTGCACTTTGTGTGTTCGGGTGTGTTCACAAATAATCACTTTCCACAAACAAATATTATTTTTGGGAAATACCATTATTCTAAGTGTGTAGAATGCCATTTGGGCCAGTCTTGTTTACTGCTCAGGTTTACCAATCCACGTGAGAAGACACAGATGCCTACAAAACAAGACACTGTACATTATGCCGTGCTGACGGCTTTAATAGTTACATTGAAATTTGCCTGCACCACTTGCAGTGCTGCTCCTTCCATTTCCCCTCGGCCTCACAGCGCCAAACAAGATTTTTCGCGGAGAATATTAATGTCGATTAACATTCTGTTGTGCTAATTATGGCAGGTGTCCAGGGCATGGCTTAAGACTTCGGGCCAAGGGGTTCTTAGTTGTGGTCCATGACCTCCCTGTATGAGAAAATTAATACATTTTTGGTTATTGTATTGACGATGATGTCAACACTAACGTGCTTAAGCAGTGTGTGTGTTGGCTCCTTGAGCCTGGATCAGCTCGCTTGCTATGCTTGGCCATTGTGCCAAATGTTATTACGGTTCTAGACATTATTTACTGTAGGCACTGTATTTGTGGAGCTAAGCCCTAAATTATTTTTTCTGGCATGAATTAAGATGGCCACCATCCAGCAGTCTCTCCATAGCACAGTGCAGAAAAGTAGCACTTGGGTAACAAATGTCAAATAGGACACTAAGAAAGGTCAGCAGAGGAAATGGGGAAACTCGAGATGTCCAGTCTTAGCCAACGGATGCGAATGCGTGTGTGAATACATGTGTGTGTGAGTGAGCACATGTGCATGTTGAGGAAATAACAGTCTGCCCCAAACCCAATAACGCCCCGGCGAACTTGAGCTAGCATGGCCAGAGAGAGACTGTCAGTGGAGGAAATTAACGGCTGTTTCATTGCAGCAGAGAGGATGAATCAGACTTAACTTGCATGATACGCTTTTCATTCATTATTATGGGGATAAGCGAGCTGGGACTGAGGCCAAACCACTGGTTCTCACAGCCGTTTTATAACTTAATATATGCACCATGAAACCTTACAAGAGATTTCTCGCATGCCACTGGCGTCCAGACGCTGGTACAGTCGCTGTGTTGTTAATTAAGGCTCTTGCTGGGCCCTGGTGGATTGGATTGTTCTGTAAAGCTCTCAGTGTATCAGCTTTGATCTGGCCCATGGATGCATACCCGAATGAAGCTTATTTTTTTTCAATTCCATATGTTTATCCTCTTTGTGTCATCATTATTAATTATTCATTAATATTTTATAATTATTATTAATTTTCTTATGCCTGCTTATCACACCAAATTCTAGTTATTACCTGTTACCCATATTATTACTTTATTTAGTCAATGATATTCAACAGAATCCATTAATATATCATCACTGTCCAAACAAAACACAAATATCTCCAACATGGTAACTTTTCAGGAGAAGGCAAAAACATCCCACACTTCTAATGTAAGTTGATGGAAAAACAATGTAGAAAAGGTGATGTGGGGGCATCTCTGCACGTCTGTTCATCATGAAATTTGCACACAATGTAAAGCTACTGTGTTAATGTAGAAAAAAAAAAAATAAAAATAAAAAAAAATGGAGATATGTGGTTTTCTCTGGACAGTGACGGTACTCTACATGTTTGTCATCTTTGTTTGTAAACTGCACCATAAACAGATAAGCTGCCATCATAATTCAGCATGTTTGACCAGCGCTAGATGTCGTCTATTAACAACTACAGGAGCTTTGTGTTTGGGACTAAACTCTGTTGCAATTGTTCAACTCTGTTGCACCTTGTTTTTGAATCTCTTGCCGTGGTCTTCAGGAGCCCCAACTGGAAGTCACCTGAAAGAAGACATGAGTCACTGGCAACTGCACGCGCACTACTACCCTCCCCTCCTTCGCTCGGCCAACATTCGGAAGTTCATGGTAGGGTACGAAATGTTGGCGCAGGAGCAGCGAGACCTTACTCCAGAACAGGTTAGTCCTCCTCTGGCTGGGTCTTAGGGTGGGCTTAGCTATTGACTAACATGCTAGTTTTTGGGCACCTCCTTAAACATCTTTGTCAGAAATGTGTGTCTTTCTTATTGCATCATATTTCATTCGTTAGAGTGTTTTGCTGTTCAGGAGCCTGCAGTTTCTCTCTCTCATGCAGTGTTATCACTTGATGAATAATGGACTAGTAACTATCATTCAGGCAGTAGTGACCTAACCATCATTTATACAAAGTTGTCTTTGACGCTTTAAAATACTTTAAAAATTATATTAAATCAATTAAATAAAACATTTAAAAAAAAAAAAAAAAGCACATTCTCACACTTGGATACTCTATGAAGATTTAGTTTAAGCACCTTGTACTTAATATGGCCAGCCATCTCATACCGTGCCCTGCTGCTCGGCTGCTACTGTCAGACATGTGTCATGCTGAGTGACCCTGTCTTGTCCAGTAAGAGAGAGAGCTGAAATTAGACCCCTCCATCTCCCTGTCTCCATCCCATCCCTTGTTCTGATTGGCTTGTTGGCCGAAGAGCTAGAGGACATCACGTCTCGCTCTTGACTGATGTCCATCTGGAGGCATTGATTGATAGCTTGATCAAATTATCTGGCGCCATTCTGGCGCTGTCAGTCCGCCGGCTGTCAGCACTGGTCAGTCACGCCAGTGCCTTCGACTGCCTCACAGATCTAATCACAGTGGCCCATCACTTCCACGCTAACCAGACCATCCGATTGTCCAGTCCGACACAGTCCCTCCATAGTTAACCTGTACCAGGTCACCACCTCCATGCCAATCACACGGTACAACCCAACACCACCACAGCAGCAACTCAATCCAGTCCAACACCTCCACAACGATTATCTTCACTCCAATCACAAAACTCAACTCAACCCAAGACCTACACGCTAATCGCACAACCTGTGAGTCGATACGTCCACACTAAACTGTCCAACACCAAATCATTCACCCAGGCCTTTGACTTTAACACCAAATTGTCAACTTCTACCCAACACCTCCACATCCGATTTCTCGTCCCAAACCAACACCTTCATACCAAATTGTCCACCCCAGCGTAACACCTCCACATAAAATCTCCCACCCCGGCCAAACATCATCACACCATATTGCCAAACTCAAACCCAGTCCCACACCTATACATCCATAACTTAAACCAGCCCATTACATCCACACCAACCACCTGACTCAGAACCTCTGACCAATTGGACATCATGACATACATCCTCTGGCCCAGTCCACAGCACACCACCTCCACCATTTATCACCTTGTACCTTTGAGCTTCTGTGCCAGTTCATAATTATCCATCCAGGAGCTTGCACTACTGTTGAATCCGGTCATGCCAACGAGAGCATTGTGAACTGCAGAAAACTGTACTGTGTTATCAGGAGGGCTGAAAGAAGAGTTGGACTGCAGAATTGTGTGTGTGTGAATGTAACTATGATTGTTATAGCTTGGTATTATGGGAGTTCTAGCAGGGGTGCTAAACGTATTACAGCGGGTGCTTTTTATCTTTCGGCGCCGAGATTTCCTGATTGAATGGTTTGGGTTCTGAGCATGGTGGCACACCTCTAGGGTGATTTAATGTGCTGTAACATTTATTATGGCTTAGTGAATGCAACAGACCCGTGGAGAGCCCATCTGCCGACGCTTATGAGGCTGACCTCCGTTAGCTGCAGCCCTGGCCGCGATCAAATTGTGCCACAGCAGCGGTGGCATAGGAATTAAGCAGTGTGATGCAGCAAAGATATTGGATCAGGAAATGACACGGGCAGTAGAATGTTTAATCACTCTTCTTGAGAGCGAGACGGAGGGAAAGACAGTGGGTGAGACCGAGAGCGAGACAGTTACTTTACCTCCCACCCAGACATTAAAGCCCACCACTGCTTTTTGCTCAGTGTGAACTCAGTCACGACCCTGGGCAATGCGTATATTTTGTTCTGTGATGAAGTTACTATGTGGTAGGAGTAGCTTGCCTATACTGCCCAGTCTCAGCAGTGGCCTCAAGGATGAATGCAAAGGAAGAACTTGAACGTTCTTTGCGTTGTAGAGCTTCAGACAGCTGTAACATGTTTGAATGAGCATATTGGTTGACTCTAAGCAGTGTAAAACTAAAGCTGTCCATTGAAATTGATTTGCTAACTGTGTGTCCACAGGCTGCTGAGAGATTACGAGCGCTCTCTGAGGAGCACTACAAGAACAAAATGAAGGAGGGACAAGCAAGCTTGTAAATGGTGTTAATGTGAGTACAGACTGCCAAAATATGGAGGACCCACTCAGGAAGATCTGCTGATGCAAAATGCTGGCATGACAGCTTAATTCTTTCATAAGCTTTAGCTTATAATTTGTCAAGGTATTTCCAAGGCCAAGAGAGAATACCACCAGACCAAACCGTGAGACTCACCTTGTGCATGCTGATACCACAGATGGGAACTGAAGTCAGGATTTGCTCAGAAGTGACGTGAGACTTGACTCGACCTCGGACTCAGACTCCAGACTTAAGACTCAGGATTTTCAGCATTAGAAAAAAAAACAAGCTGTTTAAATTAGGACTTTCACCTTCAGTCGGAACTTCAGTAAATAAGTAAAACCTTTAATTTCTAACTCTTAATGTTTGATTTTGCCAGTTAATTTGAATAAAATGTTGACATTTCTCCAATGTTTTTCTCTCACAATGCACAGAAATGTATGGTTGAATGTGGCTTTAAATAAGGAATATTTGCAGGAATATTTACAGTTATTTTCAGTTATTTAAAGTAGATGCAATTGATAAAAGATGATGCTCACTTTATAAATCATATTTTAAATCTATGTATAAGTAGTGATCCATGTGTTCCCGCACAAATCATATCTTTTTGCTGCTAAACCTTGATTTGGCTTTGCTAATTTTGACTTTACCTTAAACGTTCCATAATCTAAAATGATCAGGGATAAAAAGGCCAAAGACCTATTTTCCAATAGTCGAAAGCTAATCTAATATACATTGCTATTCAGTGTGTGATAGCTTAAATAAGTAACATTCTCAAACATTTATCAATTGCTAATCATCTCTAGGAATTTGTCATCAATAAAGAATTTCTGCAAATGAAGGTTTCCATTCTGGAGACATGCCTTGCACTTCATACTGAGGATTGAGAGGATTCTTCTTCCTGTTTTAGCTAGCACCTGCAGAACTGGCGTTTCACTTAAGCAAATGTCCCAAATTGACGACTCTCAGAGGTGAGACATTTTTCCAGTCAAGCCAATTAACAGCGGCACACCAGAAGGTCCCGTGCCTTCGCCAGGTGCTGTACTGCGCCCTCTCTCCGTCAGCAGCTCTGGATGCTCTGTAGACTGCGCCGACCCAGCCTGTTTCTGCCCCTGTCCATCTGCTCCAGTGTCTGGCGCTGTCCGAGATGCAGGACCAGACATACTCGGACAGTCGGCCACAAGGAAGTTTTCAGCATATTGTAGTGATGAAAGAAATTATAACCAGTTAATTCATAAATAAACCAGAAGCAGCACATTATATAAAAAATATACAATAATGTTTTTATTAACCCTAAATAAATGATATCTGCATTAGTAGGAAAGCTAACTGATTCTTAATGAGTCCAGCTTGTGGTTATTCTCCTGCAGATTGTATGGCAGCTCTACTCAGATCCACCTGATCTGCCATTCTGATGAGGGTCAGAACTGAATCGGCTCTGTAGGTCAGGAGGGGGTTGGACAATGTACAGAACTTTTCACCAAAGTCAGTGAATATTCAAGGTTAAGAGGACGTTTATGCAGACTAAGGAAATATTGAAATCTTTAGACTTAATTCTTTATTAAAATGAGTGTTAACCTGTTAACCGGAGAGTTTTGTTATTAGTCATACTCGTTGTATACTGTGAGTTTTTTTGCTCATACACTAGCATTCCACACTAATGTTGTAGAACCAGAACAGTCAGTGAGGCTGTAGCTGCCCAAAACCGTCGTTTCAGAAAAGCAGGTTAAAAATATGAGATTTAGGCCTGTGACAATATAGATAGCCAGTGTCTAATACAAATTGTAAAAGAAAAAAATCGGATGTGATGTCACCGTAGTGCTGTTTTATTTCAGTTCCTAATAACCTAAAGTGACTAAAGAAATTTGTAGTGTTCGCATCAGTGGGCATTCAGTGAATTCCGTTAGCAACAAAACAGCCCCAAACTGTGATACTGCCACCACTATGTTTCACGGTTCAAAAGAGTTTCTTCTGCTGGAATGCCATGTTCAGTTTAGGCCAAAAGCAACATTTCTCATTTAAGCCATACATACTATTTTTTTTACTTTTTGGGTCATTGATCCACATTCTTAAAGAGGTTTTCCTGGCCCATCTATGTGGTCCTTAGCAAAGGCAGCACAGATGCTTCTTTACTATACATACCATTTGTCTTCAGTCTTTGTCTTAATCAAAGCCTTAATCTGGGTTTTTTTGAGATCTTCCTGAATTTACTTGGATAACTCCTCCTGGGAAAGGTAACAATGATGTTGTTTGGTTTATTTGTTCACTGCCTGACAGGTGATTGGTCCAGACTGTTCAGAAATGGTCTTCCAGCCTGATGAGCACAGCCGCTCTTTCAATGAGGTCCCAGAAATGTTCTTCAACTGAAGGATGTGCTCACAGATGTGTGTGGCAAACTAGACTTTGAACAGTCAGGCTGATGTCTTTTAAATAGAATACGCTTCAGTCTCTGAGGTTCAAATACCTTTTCCAGCACATTTAATATTGGAATTACATAGTTGTGTATGTCTTGATTTTTTGATTCCATTTTAATAACTATTATCCAGATTTCCTCACATTTAAGGTCCAATAAAGCAGAAATTCACTTAATTCTTTCTGTTGAACCAAAATGTTCCAGCACCACTGTATCTCTGTTTCTTCTGTAAAAACAATTGAACTCTTCTAGTATTTTTTCAGTCTGAACTACTCACAATGATCATACAAATGAAAGGGAAACACTTTACTGTGGGAACTATCGATCATAGGGTTACATGGCATCTACATAAGCCTCTTATGACAACTGACAATAAACTACATTTACATTTTTAAAGGCTTATTCCAACAGGGATCCATTGTTGTTACATTTTCTGGGGTGAAACTGACGAGAATTGCCTTAATGACAGAACGCTTGTCGGAATAAACCTTTATAAATGTTAATGTTGGTTAATGGCAATTGTTATGCATGTCATGTTGCCTTATGAGACGCTACCTTACAGTAAAGCATTAGCAATGAAAGTAACTTAAGTTACTGCACCAGAAAATCACTGTGAATGTGTACATGGTAAAACAGCCAGCCCACCATGACTGGGAGTAAGTATGGCTTGATCAATTTTGAGCCATTCAATTTAAAACCATTTTCTTCCACTGAACAGCATGTCTCCTCTAGGTCTGAACCTAGAAATCCATAAATACTTTTTCACTCTTTTTCGTTATTTTCTCTGGTCTGAAAGTGAAAAAAACACAAAATACTGTCTGAAAATAAAAAACACTTGTGTATCTGTCAAAATGTAGCATCCATACTATGTACTCTGTATTTTTCATAAGGCTGTTGTGTTTTGCAGTATGAGTCAAGTGTGGGAAATATGCATAGCACGAAGGACATCAGGCGATAACGTTATCTTTTGGCCGGGATGGTTATTTGTCTTCGACTACAGATTGAGTCCTTGTCCTGTCGTCCACCGCCTGAACATTTTTCCCCCGTGTGCTTTCCGTCTCTGTCCTTTCTCTCCATCCTTCATGCTGAACTTCTTCAAAACTCCCCACTTTTCTCATTAAAGCCCTGCGTTATGGATGGCTCATCCACTCCGGGTTTGGAGTATAGATCCTGATCGATCATTCTGATTTCCATAAGGGCTTCAGTGCTACTGCCAGTGCAGTCTGTCCCCATCTTAACCCAGCTCCAACCCCTAGCGGCAGCTCATCTATCTCCAGCACAATTTATAGGTCATGAATGCCATTACCATCTGGCCTTCTCCGTAATCCATAAGGAGATATGTGTTTATTAAAATCTTTGTCTTTAGATCGATCTGAGTTTTTCTCTCCCCTTCCTCCCTCTCTTCAAAAACCACCATGGCTGTGCATCCTCTTGGCAGTGAGGGACGCTGATAATGGCAGATCGATTTTATTTTCAGGAGACTTACTTAAACAATCTATAATATCATGGGGCAAACTCATGCATCATGCCTGTGCTACCCACATTGGGAAGCCAGTGAATTATTTCTATTGAGGCTGACTTGCACTGATAAATGACTTCAAACAGTCCTTTATCTTACATTTACAAGGGCTAAAACGCTGAAACAGATGTCAAGAACGTGTTGTATTGGAGAATGTGCATGCAAGCATAATTTGTCTGTGTGTCTCTTTGCCTGAAACTTTTTGGCTCAGAGCAAAGCTGTTGGACGGGTTCTTCTTTTGGGAACTGCGTTTTGGAAACACATCCATGGACTCTGCATGAGTTCCAAGCCATCAGCACTTTTTCCACAACTCCAGGGAGGAGAACAGGCCAGTATTTATGTACAGCCATTTATGCTCAAAGCATTTAGCACCACTGCATCTCATTGCCTGAAGCCTGAAGCTCTTGTGTATAGTTGTTTTAGGCTATGTTTTATGTGCAAATTCATCAAGACCAGGGCAAACAGTCTTTCAGAGTAAGTTGAGTAAATACATTTAATTTTTAAAGCACATTTAAAACAATACCAGTTTACCAAAGTGCTGTACATATAAAAGAATAACATTTTACATAGAAGCTTAGATACATATATATGAGCAAATTAAAAGTAGCAAAAATACTGTAAAATAAAAAATATATATGAATTAGTAAAAATGCTTAGAATTCAAAGATGCAGGTTGTGTGGACACGGTCACGTTTAACTTATAAACCCTTTTATTTGGGGAGATCAAGTGGCCAACGAAATGTCACCTCTGCATTTAACCCATTACACGTGCACACGTGGAGCCGTGGGTCATGCAAGAAGAAATTCTCTTCCTTAACTTGCATTAACAACATGCAATATACTGTTACCACTGGAATAAAAATTGTATCTCTTTTTACATTTATTTTTACAACCAAACCAGGTTAATCAAAAGGGAAACTACAGGAATCAAGTAACAACCACAAAACCTTGTATCTCCACAAAAGTCTACAGAAGAAACTAAACATTCTTAATTTTCAAAGGTATTGTAACATTATTTTATTCTGCTTTTGAACTATTGCTATTGTGAATTTTTAGCAGTGTAAATGCCAGTTGACATTTCATGGATTACGTAACAAAAATTGTAAAAAAAAAAAAAAAAAAAAAAATGTAAAAATGGAGATAAAACTTTAATTCAAATTGCAACAGTATATTGCATGTTCCTAATGCAAAGATGAGAAATGTTCTTATTGCATGACCTTATAGAACTGTGCTATGGCCGTGATGAAAGATATGCGTTTCTTATGAAGGACTAACGAATGTGAACAGTCAGGCAAGAAAGCAAATAAATGGAAGTGAGCAAGAATGCGAGTGATTTGGACATTAAACTTCCACTGTATTGGAATTGAAGGCACCTCATCATGCCCCGCCTGACTGATGCTTCATTTGAGGTATCGAGTTTCAGCCTCCCGCTCCCAGGGTATTAATGGTGAACTTGTCGTGCCCTTCCAGCTCTTCTCCCAGCCGTGTCTCATGGTGGGATAAATCTATCTGATCGCAGTCACCTGTTCGGGAAACATCTGTCAGAAAGCAGAGGAAACGCTGGCAAGCAATTTTAACGGTCATTTCAAGATTCCAGAACTGCAGGAACCTCTGTGTTTGTGTGCATCTGTACATTTTTAGGACCGACGTTCTCACTAAAAAGGAAGTAATTTACCTAAATTGCAATATGCAAAAGCTGCTTCATTTTGCTTTTTCTGCTAAGTTTTAATGAATTAAGTAAGTTTAGGTTTAGGGTTAGTCTTAAAAAATAAGTATGGGAAATTGTACAAGAACATACATAAAACTGTGACTGTGCAAAATTCTTGGGAATCTGAACAAATAGTTTAAAACCACTTAATCCCACTATTACCATAACCTGAAAGTACGTGTTGCTTGCAGAATAACATCAGAACATAATACAAACACAAGTGCAATCAAGAGTGGGCAGTGGAGGCCTAGTGGTTAGGACACTGCCTTCGAGACCTGAAGGTCGCAGGTTCAAGTCCTGGCCCGGGCACTACTGAGGTTCCCTTGAGCAAGGTACCGTCCCACTACACTGCTCCCCGGGTGCTGTTGGTAGCTGCCCGCTGCTCCACTTGTGCACGTGTGATGGGTTAAATGCAGAGGTTGCATTACGTTGTGGTGCTTGAGTGTGTTCACAATGACAAAGAGTCACTTTCACTTCACTTTCAAGAGTCAGAAGAATTGCTTGGTTTGATAAGAACACAGGTTTCTCCAGAGTGTCCTCACCACGGGATGTGTTCCGTCAACAGCATCGCTGATGATGAAGAATTAATAAGCAATACAGGTATTAGATGATCACACACACACACAGGGTTCCTGTGTTAGGTGCCATAATGTCTATATTGTAAAAGAAGGCAGTACATTCCTGACTGAAAGACCACATTAGCGCCTCATGGTTGATTAGTAGCAGTAAGTGTGAGTGGAGCTAAAATTGCAAAGCCTGGTTTAAGTCTTCAGCACATGGATGTGAGAAGTGGGCAGGAACAGGAAACTGTGAGATGCTTTTCTTGTTTGCTATACCCCATCGTCCTTGAAAATGCACATTACTAACTGTACTTTGGAAAACAGATGCTTGCACACCTAACAAGACATGCTGAGAGTGTGTGTATGTGTGTGTGTGTGTGTGTGTGTGTGTGTGTACGTACGCGTCTGTGTGTGTTCCACCTGCACATACTTGCTGCAAATGAGCCGGCAAATTGAACGCTCCCCTGCAGAACAGTGCCTTCGTCCTCCCTCCTCTTTTTCAACCTTCCTCTCTCCTCTTTGGCATATTCCTCTCACCCAAATGTATTTGTTGCACTTGTAGATGTACCAAAAATCAATCACAGTGTCCAAAAAAAGCCCTCAGGACTGCAAGGCATAGTGGAGAGTGATCAAATTGAGCAAGCGGACTATTTCATGCTCCACACTATGGAAAGTAAATTGGGGGAAAAATGATCCAATTCAGCATCCACTGCCTTTGTATTTGTGCCTATAATCAGCGCAGCCTCAACACATTGCATTCAAACACAGTCCTTCTTCACTATCCCAGCTGGTAAGGCTCCCAACGTTAGAAGACATGATTGTTTGATTAATGTTGGGACAGCACACCTTTATTAGAGACCAGTGTCTAGCAGAGCTGGAATGGAGCAATACTCTTTAGATTGAACCCAACGCACGCACTCTTTTTAGTAGAGCCGTCCCGTGCCAGTTTCTCCATCTGCCGGCTGTTCCCTGCCTCATTCCTGCCTCTTTTAACACCGTTGTTTAGAAGTAAGGTGAAATCACCCATTTAACCAGAGTTCCTCCCATAAAACTCAACTGTCACACGAGTCCGTGTGCTGCTTTACTGGCTTCAGGTTTTACAAGCTGAGAGGTTTCATAAAGCAGACAGCCATCATTAATCCAGTCTTTCAGAGGGTAAATCAGGCCAGCGGTTCTGTCTCAACTGTTGTTGACCTCAGTTTATCCTATTGAAGTTCCATCCGTCTTTGTGTGAGGACGTTTTCTACAGACGCACTCAATAAATAAGAGTGGAGCGATATCACTTACCTGCAAAAGCAACAAAATCTACCTAGAAGCAACAGCATACAGCTCGGAGCGACTCATTTCTCTTTTCTTACGCAGTCAGTAACTCAGGAACTGCCATTAAGTAGCTGACTAAACTGGCTCTATTTGCCTAAAGGGCCCCAGCATTGATTTTGATATGGATGAAGTGTCTCCCCATTGTGAATACACTGACTAAGCAGCAAAGCTTAGTGTCCTTCATACTGGTGAATTCTGTACATAAGTGTATGGATTATTGCAGATGGTTGCACTTTTCCACTGATCGTTAGCTTAACTGCCTCCTGACAACAAGGCCTCCTTGCCCTCCATTAATTAAACACTGGTTTTTTTTTTTTATCATCTAAAGAGACGGCAGTGCTAAATGCTCACTCTCCATGATACACTACACTTGACTGGTACATGCAGAGCTCTGGGGAGGCCTTGGGGAAGGTAATGCATAATGATGAGAGTTTCACACTGCTTGCCATTAGCAGTGTGCCAACGTGGCCATCGATCTGCTCGTCTTCAGTGTTCCTTTGCATACTGTTAAACAAGTACTCTTGTACCTGAATGAACTACGTTATTGGGCAGAGATGCACATTTTTGACCAATATTATGCCACAGTATTACGCTTCTTAAAGATGCACCACGGTGGCAAATAATACATTTGAACTTTCTGTAGGCATGAGGTGGCGGCCTATGTGCAGTGCCTTTTGACATTACAAGTGTAGTTATAATATTAAGAAACCTTAATCAAGACCTGCAGAAGGGTCTCTCACGAGGAGAGATGAAATAACCATTGTGATTTTTCCCGACCTGCTTGTAAAACACTTATAATAGAGTGTATTTCAGTATGCAGAGCCTGTGCTGTGCATATTGGTAAAGCTGCTATGCTCAGTTCAATGGACAAAACAGGACATTAAGTAATGCATGGGTTATTCCAGTCATATAAAATGTTTTAAAAATATTGTGTTTATAATGACAACCAATTATATTCATATATTCATAAAGATCTGCCAGTATTATGCACTGACATAGCCACAATTAAGGCAGAAACGTTGTAATTCATTTTTAAGGGGCCTTTCATTGTCTGATTCTGTCCTAGTCTACTAATGATAATTTTTATTAGCGCCTCATGGTAATTGGCGCCAACATTTGTTGTTAGCACCAATTTTGCATTTTTGTTTAAACATATCCAGTGTGAAAACACTATACTTAGTACAATACATCAACAAAATGTCTCTGAACCTGCTCAAAATACATCCAGCTCTTCATTAAGGTGCTGCAGGCTTGTTGATATGCCTTAGGATACAGGGTGATTTACTGTGAGTGTGGTCAGAACAGGCCTAACGATGGTTTAATGATTCACATTTTATAGAAGATGTTTAGGTGATTTGGGTGACTATTGATTTCTAGTGTTTGTTAGCAACATTAGACAACAAAGAAGCCAATTTTAGACTCTACGTGTCTGAGCGATTATCTGGAATAACTGGAAGAGTTAGATTTTTCACTACACGGTTACTTTAACTCAAAGAAAAAATATCCATAAATATTTCTGTACTGTTATTGTTACTTCACTCATTGAGGGAGAACTGCAATTCACAGCGTGATCATGTGTTAATCAGAACTGTGATTAAAGGTTTGGGTGGGCTGCATCAGATTTTCAAATGCCAAATTGGAGCTGTGGCAATCTTATGTGTGATAATGGTTGATATTATTATCTATATTATTGATATTATTGACCTTATACATGAAATGTATCATTAGGGTTCATCTTCTGGGTGCGTTTGCATGTGTGTGCTTGAACAAGAGCATTTCGTTGAGATCCACTTCAATAGAAGCCTTTTTTTAGAACGCAGACCTGATCCACCAAGATGGAAACGAAGCGTATTCAAAACAGAAGACCCCTGACCTGCAACCGACTGCTGCTTCAAATCCATGAGCAGAACATGTGTATGATGTCTTGTTAAAGCAATAGTTTAATGTCTACCTGCCTGTTTCATTACGTTTCTCTTAGAAGGGAAACAAAGACTCACTGACTTGAGACACTTTCTGTAGAAGCCAATGCCCAGTTGCTGAATTCCATTAGTAAACACCCAACATGTTTTTGGAGCATCTTTAAATGGGAGACTTTATGCTAGTTTATTACCAGGGTCGTGGTGTGGAGAAATTTTCTCCCTCATGCTACCAGAAAGATCAGATTGAAACCTTCTTCCGCTTCCACCAGCTGTGATCAATTAGCGAAGACAGTTTTAGTGTCCAAATGTTGCTTCTTTAGTTTAAAACCACAGCTGTGGGTGTAACTGTTACCGAACAGTCCAAAGTGTTTCCATAAAAAAGAAAGCATCACCAACATTTCTCTGAACCTGCTCAAACTACATCCAGGTCTTCGTTAAGGTGGTGCAGGCTTGTTGATGTGCTTTAGGACACTGTGTGATTTACTGTGAGCTATAAAAATGAACAAAATGTCCCAGCGACAGGCAGCTATTTCAGACAACACCGGGGCTGGTATTCTCTAAGCAGTTGTATATTAGGAGGCTGAGCTTTTAACCACATCAAAACACCTTAATGGAAATGTGGGTGTGGCCAGAACGGGCCTAACAAAGTTTAGGTGATGCAGTTTTTCCAAAAATGATTTGGATTATTTGGATGACTATTGATTTCTAGTGTTTGTTAGCATCATTAGCCAAAAAAGAAGCATTTTGACTCCACATCTCTGAATTATTCTCTAGCATTATATGAAGTGAAAGTCACTATTTGTCATTGTGAACACACTCAAGCACCACAACAAAATGTGACCTTTGCATTTAACCCATCACACGTGAAGCAGCGGGCAGCTACCAACAACACCCGGGGAGCAGTGTAGTACCTTGCTCAAGGGACTCGAACCTGCAACCTTCAGGTCCCAAAGGCAGTGGCCTAACCACTAGTCCACCACTGCCCACAATATATATTTTTAACAAACTATAACTTTTAAGCAAAAGCAAAAAAAGACCAAAACATGTTTCTTTCCTGTTATTGTTATTTTTCTTACGAGTGTAGAGGGTGTAGCTTCAAATAGTCAAACATGTACTTTTACTTTAAGACAAATTATTACTTTAAGCAAGGAAAAAAAACAAAAACAAAAAGGTTTCTTAACTGAAAAAAAAACGTATTTAAGAAACTGCAGAAATGCTTATACGAATGAGTGAGTGTTAATTCCATAGATTTCATGTTCTTTTTTCTAAAAACAGGAACGTGAGTCAAAATGTTTGGCTTTGGTAAGTGACTGAATGCTACAGATGCAGAAATGGACAATAGAGTAAACAATGCTGGAGTATTCCTTTAAGGCTGGATGCTCTATACACCGTCTAAATGTTGCCCTCTTTAGGATTGCAGTAGGGTTTGTCAGATAGCTGTGTGCAGTTTGCAATCTCATACATAAGCAATGAATTACACCACAATCATCTCTATTTCTACACCCCACAATTTGCACTCAAAGCATTAAACAAATGGGAGCACTTTTGGAACAAATACTGTGGTTTGATGCAACAAAGATAGAACTCTGGCAATAATTCAGCTCTTCATGTTTGGGAGAAGAAGGGCTGCACGTATGATCACTAAAGCACCCTGCCCATGGAGGTATGAGAGGAAGTATGATGTGGGTCTACTGTTCTGCAAACATGACTTGGGTGTTATACGTCATTGTAAGGAACATGAATGAAGTGATGTTTCAAGACTTATTAGAGGAGAAAGAATCTTATTAGCCAAGAAAGGTGAAAGATTGACATTTCAACAAGAAAACGACCCAATTAAGGCCAAAATATCTCAAGAAGAGTTGCTAAAACAGGTGGAGGTGTTGCGTGGCCTAGCCCGTCTCTTGACTACAGGCTCTTTGAAAATTTATGCAGGTTTTAAACCTGATTGCAAGTCTAAGAGGAATGATCCAAAATTGAACCACTGTGCTGCAAAAAGCCCATGATTATGACTGTGGATATCTTGAAGCTGTAATTGCCAACAGCAGCTTTAGAAAAGTACTAATGTGCAATTAATTTGTGACAGTTATGTTTATTAGGGGATTAACAATGAATCAGTGCAACACTGATCATGCGGTGATCATGTGCTTTTAACCAAAATGGCACATGATCCGATGTATCTTTGTGACCCATAAAAAATTGATGTGTGTGTTCATTCCACAATTAATTTTTAATTCATTTCTTACTGAGAAGTTGCTTTGGCTTATGACTCGACTGCTGGATTTGACCTTTAATAATAAAATGTTCACATTATTATTTGTGGGCATGTGTGTTGTCATGGAAATGTATCGGATTGTGTAAAATTTCATCATATTTCATACTTACTGCAGACCTCAGTAACGAATCAAATCACTTAAAATTTTAAGGTATAGAAATGAAATTGGATCCTTGACTTAAATAGTCTGAAAATGCAGGATTGAATTGTGAATAAACTTGTGATGTACACCTCTAATGTTAATGTTTAAGAACATCCATCTATTTTCCAACCGCTTCTTCCGTTTCCGGGTCACGGGAAAGCTGGAGCCAATCCCAGCTGACTGCGGGCCTAAGGCGGGGTTCACCCAG